>CM048934.1:7551477-7693291 GCA_026686955.1 Epinephelus cyanopodus | reverse complement strand
TGGGCTCTCCTCAGAAGCATCACTCACATGTCTGTGTCCTTTTATTCAAGATCATTTTTACCCTCTGCATCATCTCAACCATGAAGATGCTGGCTGTGCCTCTGTTTGTCTGTGCCATGATGGCTCTGACCAGAGCAGCTGGTGAGTATTAACATGTGTGATCAGACCTTTACATCTGTGTGTGTGTGTGTGTGTGTGTGTGTGTGTGTGTGTGTGTGTGAGTGTGTTGATGGTGAAAGGTAGTGCTGGTGCCACCAGTTGTAGCAGGAAGTACCATATTTTCTTCTGTATTTTTGTGACATTCTTTTAAAGTTTGGTCCTTGGAAAAAGTACATGAATATAATTGAGAGGACAACACAGTGATGAATTATTTTATGGATAATACTAGATGAATGTTTTGAACTAGAAGGGCAAGAAGAGTCATGCTTGTAATTATTTTCTTGTGGGCAGTTAGAGCTCAAAATGCTATTGGATTGGATGAACTAACTTTTTAAATAAAAAAAAAGCCATTTGATTGGTAAGTTGCTGGTACCAGGATGTATTTTTTAGGCTTTTTTTTGTCCCTTGCCGGTCACATGCTAGTTTAACCAGTTATTTCCTAAAAAGTCAATTTTAGGCTCTGGTAGCACAACTTTCCTGCAACAGCTGGTTGTAGAGAAAATAATTTCAACTTCAACGAGTACTTGAAAAAGTACTTAAAAGTCCATGAATTTGATTTGCCCCTCTTTGTACAAACCCTGGTGAAGGCATGGAATAGTTAACGATACATCTTGTTCTCTTTATCACTGACCCGAATCGGGAGTCAATTTTAATTTTCATTGCCAAGCAAGAAATGAAAAAAGTAAGAATTAAAGTTGAAAGTCCATGAATTAAGGGTGGAGCAGGTTGTCCACAAATAAGAAATTCTGTGGTTCAGTCCCCGGCTGCTCCAGTCCACATGTCAAAGTGTCCTTGAGGTTTTTTGAGGTTTGAGTTTTTTTCATTTTTGCACAGAAAAAAAATAAAATATATCATAAAAATAAAATATACTCTAAAAAACACAGTACAGGAAGAGGCAAAGAAGCCGATTGGCTTATTTGAAGCCTCCACCGAATACAATTAAAATGACAGTGTCATAAAGGATAACCAAATTATACACTAAACATAAAAATTACAATAAAGATAAAAAAAAAAACTGGAAATGAGATACATTTTCTTACTCTCTACTTTCAAGCGGGCTACTTGTTTTGCTACAAAGCCTTAATTAATGATCTCTGAGATGCCTTTTGAAACATGTTACTGATGAACAATTACTTGAAATGTGGGAAAAACTATTCCATAATTTTGTGTCTCTAAATCTAATAGAAAATTGGCTTCTGCAAGTGAGACATTTTGGAGGATGGAGAGCTGATGACTGACGTGTAGTATATGAATGAACTAATTTTAATATTTTAATATTTATGGCCCCAATCTGGATGCTCTGTGTGTTTGTGAGAGTTTGTGTGCTATTATAATGTGTGTAGAGCGAACACAGCAAATGAACTGAGTCACTAAAAAATGCTGTCAACCCTCCAGCTGTCCCAGAGGCAGAGCCCGCTCAGAGGACAGGACTGTTCATTCGAAAAGGTGAGTCAGAATTTGTTGTAGGAATGTTTTGTCCAAGTCAGATGAGCTCATTCTTACTGATTAACTCAGTCCAGGAGGAGGTGCACATTAATAATCCTCCGGGACTGTAACATGCTCATGTTTAACCCAGACAGTGTGTAAAGTGTGTGTGCTAACCCTCCCATTTTCAGTTCTTCTCTACTTTTGTTCTCAGAGAGGAGTCCCACAGTGAAGTTGTCTTGTCCCCTTGGTTGGACTGCTTACAGCAATCGCTGTTTCGGCTACATTCCAACTGCCATGACTTGGGCTAATGCTGAGGTAGAGTTTGAATTCTGCTGTTTTTGGCCTTTACATGTTGGTGATCTACATATTCGTTTAATTTGGTTTCTTTGCATAATTTCGTACATTCTGTATCATTTGTGTGATTCTACTCTCTTTGTCCTCGTGTAGAAATACTGTCAGAACTACGGTGGAAACCTTGCATCAGTGCACACCTTCAACGAGCAGCACGTCATTCAGACCTTGATAATGCATCATGCTCAGGCGTATCCACTAGCATGGCTTGGAGGCTACGATGCAACACAGGTATGTTACGTCTTATGCAGAATGTAAAAGTAATGACCTGAAACGTAATAACTGAAAGAATGAGATTGCGGATACAAGCGGTCGAAATAAGTTTGCCCTGGGCTCAGCCTGAGAGATAAGGTAAGGAGCTCGGAGTAGAGCCGCTGCTCCTTTGCATCAAAAGGGGTGAGTTGAGGTGGTTCAGGCATCTGATCAGGATGATTCCTGGACACCTCCTGTTAGAGGTGTTAGGGGGCACGTCCCACTGGTAGGAGGCCCCGGGACAGGATGGGAATGCCTTGGGGTCCCCCAGGAGGAGCTGGAATACATTGCTGGAAAGAGGGATGTCTGGGGTGGTTTACTTGGCCTGTCGCCCCCACAACCTGGCCTCAAATAAGCCGATGAAAATGGAGTCTTGACCTGAGGAGCTGGGCTCTCCTGTGTTGTGCCATGCACTTGTGGAGTGTTTGTTTCACCAGTTTAAAAATCTGTGCATTCCTGGCTGTTTAAACCAAATTGTCTGTTGTATTATATTGTTCTCTCATCTTCTAGGAGGGCACCTGGTTCTGGAGCGATGGTACACCTTTCAAGTTCAACTACTGGGCTCCAGGACAGCCTGATAACTATGCAAGCGCAGATTGTCTGGTGCTGAACTATGGAGGTAAATTTATATATTGCTTTTTTTTTCTGCACTCAGGTTTATGTATTTTAATGCCATGTAAAAAATCACATCCAGTTGAATGAGGTAATTCTACCATAAATCAAAAAAGTACCTAACATTAGCTTAGCATTAGCTCACTAATATTAACCTCAGCTTACTGTTCCTTGTATAACTTTAAATGTCGCACAGAGTTGGAAGTTGTTGCCTCCTCCGTCTATAATTTTGGACGCACACATTTTACATACCACAATGTACTTTTTTATGCAAATTAAATTATCGTTGATATAATTTTTTCAACCTGATCTCAGTAATGTAACTTAAGCCCTTCATGGTTCTCTCCTGCAATTTGACTGGATGGATCGGATTGTTTCAAACATAGTGGTTCACGGGAACCAAGTCAGGGTGCTCAAGTCCAAGTGAAGTCAGAAGTCATTGGTGTTAAAGTACAAATTCTTTTTTTTTATTTTGAGTCTAAAGTCATCAAATTTGTGACTCGAGTAAACACCTCTGAAGAATGAAGAATTTACGTATAGCTCAATTCACCTAATTTTCCTTAATTCAAAGTTTATTCAATTACTGTTGATGCAGTCTGTGTACTCCAAATATGTTTTTGTCAACGTCGAACATTTTTAATCAACATCAATAGAAGGGATGATGTTGGTCAGTTCTGGCAAGATTTTTAGTTTGGTTTCCCAACGATGAGGTACAATAAACGAGAATGACAAGTTCTAAAAACCAAGCGCTCCATGAACTAACTCAGTGTATTAATACATTTCCACAACAAATTCATTGTTCTATTGTCGTTGCTGTTTTCTCTAAAAATTAAGATATATATTTGTGTACCTGGCCTCATGAAACACGTTTAAATGGTTCACTGATTGTCTGAGAAGGTAGACAGCTTATCCCCAAATAACTCCCTCTGTCTTTTTACAGATCTCAAGAAATTTGACGATCAGCCTTGTCATTACACCAAGCCATTTGTCTGTGCCCTGAAGCCATGATGTCTCTTTGGGTGAAATAGAAACATGCAGTGCCAATCACAGCCACAGGATCTGGATGGATATGTGATTTTTTATCTGTGTGTTTTTATCATCTATATCCTCTTGCATGTAGTAATCAATACTTCCTTCCTACCACTATAACACTGCTTAAAGGTTGTACCCTTTTAACTGCTCCTTCTGTCGAGTTTTTCTGATCTCATACTCAATTAAAAGGCTCAAGCATCAAATAAAAGTCAGTCTGTGAGTCTGATTGATCCGACATTGCACCCATGAATACTCACAAAAATTTGGTATAAAAGATTATTCACAGGATTTCAAAACCATCTCCATAGACCCACCGTTTGCCAAGATTTTTATGTCAGAACATCAACGAACACCACTGACCATTCAGTGAGTTTCATGGCTTACATACCTACCTACATATATAGTTTACACTTGTAAGTCATGGATAATTGGTTATTAATATCATATATGTACATGTGACAAAGGAATTGTCTGTATAAGGAAGCTGTCTGTGTCATTTCACTCAGTGACTTATGGAGACGGGTGGATTTAATAAGTCTTTATTTCCTCCTGCTCCTTTTCGGATGTGTACATCATAGTAGTTGCTTTTACATTATGATTTTCATTATTGGTGAGTATTACTTTTTCTGTCTGTCTGCTTGTTTAAATGATCATATCATTTTTCAGTATTTCTACTTAACTTAAATGTACATATTTAAAGGATAAATTTACTGGCAGCTGAGCCTGTTATTGGCTAAAAGAGTTATTGCTCTTTTCTGGAAGAAAGTCGGTACGACGAGTGTGGGTAAATGGATTTCTGAACTATCAACAACTCTGCCCTTGTAGGTTAAAAAATGAGTATATTAATATAACGGTATAAGTTAGGTAGGTACCTGATAGATTGAAAATTGCCAAAGTAGTTCCAGTCTACATAAACAGTGATGGTATCAAATTATAGACCTGTGTGACTGCTACGCTAATTTTCTAAAATACTTGGAAAATGATTTGTAAACAGACTGGACAACTTTGCTGAGAAATATGAGTTACTGAATGACCATCAATATGGGTTTAGGAGTAGTCGATATACATTGTGTTGATGGACTTTGTAGAAAATATAGCAACAGCAGCAGATAAAAAACAGCACACTGTAGGTGTATTTATTGTTTTACGTGAAGCATTTTGACACAATTGATCATTCCTTCCTTCTTCAGACATGTGAACACTATGTGTAAGAGGTGTCACATACCCTTGGTTAAGACATTATTTAAATAACAGATGTTAGTTTGTAAAAATCAATAATACTGAATCACATTTTAGAGGAGTAACCTGTGGTGTTCCACAAAGTTCGGTATTGGGACCCAAGTTATTTGTACACTATTTAAATATTTTTAAGGTATCGAATATGTTGAAATTTGTAGCATTTGCTGATGATACTTTTTTTTTTTTTTTTTGTTTAGGAGAGGACAAAGAATTGATCAAAAAAATAAAATTGAATTGATTGATTGAAATTGAAAAAATGGTTTGCTGTTAATAAGTTATCACGAAATGAAAATAAAAATTCATGGTGTTACATTGTGTTAGGGGTAATTGGGAAATAAAACTGAACTTAAAATGGTTTTGAAATTGAAGGAACATATGAAACAAAATTTCTGGGAGTGATTATATCTCAAACTATGCTGGAAGTGACATGGAACATATTAAACGCAAACTATTAAAATCTATTGTTGTTCTTTCTAGACAAGGGAGTTAAATACGAAATGTTTGTATGTATTGTATTGTTCACTTGTACTGCCATGTATGTCCTACTGTGCTGAAATTTGGGGAAATATTATTATAATTTATCTTTATTTTTATTGGGTGGGTTAAATACTCTGCGGTTGTACTGAGATTTTATTCTAGTGACTTTTTCTTTTGCGTGTTTGTAGGTGCGTACAGTATGTACACGTACTGGATGTGTCTTTGTTTTCTGCTGTTTGAAAATCAATAAAGATACCATTGGGGAAAAAATGATAGGCAGCTGTTGCGACCGGTAAAGGTCGCTGGGCATTGGGCAAATGAGTAGATTAAACACAGACTCACAGACCAGCACGTTTCTTGGCTTGAGCCTTTTAATTTTGCGTCAGACAAGAAAGAACAGTTAATTTTCCAGGAGAAAAAAAAAGGTGCTAAAAGCATCAATGTCAAATCACATTCAGTCTGCTCTTATTAAAGGCACAAGGCCTCAGAGACAATCCAGCTCCTGTATATGTCACTTGTCGCTTCATTCCTTAAGTAGCATTGCAGCGATAGAAAAACAGAAGATAGAGATATGAAGCCGTCAGGTTTCTATATAACACTGATGCCACAAACACAGGGGAGTGTTTCTCCTCTTTACCGGCTCTTCGTATCTCCGTGCGGGCCCAGGAATCATCACATTTTCCTGGCACAGACAAATGGGAGACGGTCCAAACAGCTGCGGTCATCCCAGCGCTGTTTTGCTGTAAATACCAAAAGCACAGGGGCGTTTGTACACAAACCTCAGCACACACTGTGTCTGCCACCGTCTGTTGTACTGTCGGCATTATGGTTACTGTTTTAAACATTCATAAGACACTAATACAAATAATGAAATACTAATTTGATGATGCTATTGATCCAAACAAATATGGATTTGCGGTTCAGTTTATCATTTGCACCACTTATACATGAAGTAATACACAAACAGTTTTGTATTTATTTGTCATTCATTCTAATATTGGTTGGGATTTTTTTTCTGCAATAGTCATTCAATGTTTTTACTGTTGTATTTATTGAAGATGAAACTTAAGATCGGTCACGATCAAATTTGCAAATGCGGATCAATGAGATCTGTGCTCAGACCACCTGTGCACTGTGAACAGGTTCTCCATGTTTGCTTTGCTATAGACGTGAAAGAAGAAATACTTTATGAGGTTTAATCTGGCTTCTGTAAAACATTGCCTGTCCTGTTACTGACCTCATAGGATGTTACTGCTGTCCCCATGAATAACGTCCAGTTAAATATTACAACTATAACCTCCCAGATTAGATAGATAGATTTTTTTTTTTTATATTTGATTTACCTCCAAAGTTCATCTGTATACAGTGCTGTTTTCGGCCAAGATTGTCGGGCTGTCCAGTAGACCACTGCAGATAGGTAAATTCTGAACCATCACTCCACAGCCAAACACCCTCCTGGAGACAGATATGACATCAGTAAAAACAGTTTGAATCAAATGCATGTCAAATCAGATCTTGTGTACTAATGAATAAGAATACCCCTGGTGCATCAGTGCCGCCAATCCATGACAGTTGATGCCGTTGAGCGGAGGCCACTATCAGCCTCTGAATCCACTGGTACTCCCTTAGGCTATGTACTGATGCAAGGTTTCCACCCATGGACTGACAGTTTTTCTACAGTAGAGACAAGTCAGAGGAGGATGCCAATAAATGAAGAGCGCTCGTCAGCACAAACAAAACAAACTTAACATGGAATCAAAGTCATTTAGATTACCTCAGCTTGAGCCCAAGACATGGCTCTTGGAATATAGCGGAAACAACGACCTTGGATCTCAGACCAAAAAAAGGGACAACACGTCGACCCCTTGACCAGTTGACGCTCATCTGAAAACAAGGAGAATTATGGTGTACAACATGAGTGACAGGATTAGATGAAACAAAAACAAGACCAAGTTGATACAAAATGCAAGTTTTCAAAAAAATTCAAAATGAAGAGATCGTCCGAAACATACTACCACATCATCTCTATTCTGGCCTCTTCAGACTGCCAGGTTTAGAGTTTACTTTACGGTACAACACATTATCCAACTGACCATAAAACACATTGTTTCACCTACTCTTCCAAAGAAATTAAAAAGATAATGATTGAGTATTTCAAAGGGTTATCACTTTTATGTCTGGGAAAAATTTGGGATTAAACAGGTTAAAGGAGAGTGTCACGAGTTTTACCTTAACAGTCATGAAAAGGGTTAAATCCGCTCTCCTTTAGGGCAGGAACAGACATTTACCTTTTGCAGTATATAAAAAGAGGTAGTACTGATATTTAGCCTAGTGTGTTGGTTCCTCAGTGGTGTTTGGGTGGGTGCTGCGTGTCAAGTAGCATCCACATGACTACCAGGAGCCAAAAGTTTCACAGCAGAACATTGCATTGTAACAAGATGGTCAATATTTTGGCTGATCGGTGTATATACCATATTTTTACTTAGTGTATGTTTGGGCATTGCTTCAGCGAGTTTTGAAATTAAATAATCCCGTTAAATTATAACTCCCCCTCACAGTCACTGAACAGTTTCTTGTTAGTCCCCCCAAGAAGTTTGATTTCATTCACTCTTTCAGTGTTAACCCCTTCTACCTTAATCTGTATGTGTTTCTTCCACAGTTACCAAATACGTCTAATTATAATGAATGATAATTTGTTTCTATCAAACCACATTTTTTAACTTACACACTTCTCTACTGATTTTCTCCAATAGCTGAAGTGAACTACTGGGTACTTTGCATATGTCATTAATATAAAGGATAAACTAATTCGGACCCAACACTGACCCCTGGGGGACACCGCGAGTAATGACCATACATGAGGAAGAGAACTCTCCCACTTTCCTCAGACGACTGGTTCCTCTCAGGACCCATGCAGGGACTGTGTATATACTATCTGTGTGTGTGCACAGTGATAACTTAATGTGAGTTAATAACAAGTTAAGTCCAGCGTGTCCCAACCAGTAAAGGTGAGGTGTGTGCTTTGTTCGTCCCACATTTCTGTTGACATGTGGCTATTTTATGATTGTGTATCATAAAGATAACAGCCGCGGTACTTATTCTATATCCTCTATTTGCCCATGGTTCTCATTTGCACCTGGCAGCAGCTTCACCTGGGCCTCAGGGCTGAAAGGTCAAGTTCCCTCACTTACCTCCAGTGGTATCACGAACGTTTTAGTTATCAGGTTTTTAAGTGTTTTAAAATTTATACGAATGTAGATTCATTTTAAAAAAAGCAGCAGGTAGAATAAACTAGAATTAGTATGTGATGTCAAGAGGAAGTGCTTCCCTCGTCTACGTGCCTCGGTGTGTCGCTGACGTCAGTCACACTACTTGGCCTCAGTTTTATTTTCCGTACATTTATCTGGACCTCCACAAAGAACGAGTCCGCCGCACCTCAGAGCTTTTCCCGGCAAAAAGAGCTCGTAACTTCTGTGAAAGCTACCACACTGCTTGGTCAATTAATTAACTTCGCAACTGAAAAGCTGTTTGACTCAGAGAGAAGTGACATCACCACCATCGTACTGACATACTACTTGTCAGAGACAGCACTACATACGTGTTATTATTATAATGCGTGTTTTTCAGTGTTGGGCAGTAATGTGTTGGGCAGTAATGTGTTACTAGTAACGGACACTCTAAAACACATTTAAGAATGGCCTTTTATTGTGACCTGCCTGAGGCACACCTCCATCCATCCATTTTTCAAGCCAGGTCATTGGCGCAGCAGGCCGAGCAGAGTATTCCAGACCAGTCCAGTCCCTCTCCCCAGCAACACTTTCCAGCTCCTCCTGGGGGACCCCAAGGCGTTCCAAGGGCAAGACGAGATATATATTCCCTCCAGAGTGTCCTCTTCTAGGGTCAGAACTCCTTTCAGGAGATGCCCAGGAGGATCCTGATCAGATGGCCGAACCACCTCAACTGAGCCCTTTCGACGCGAAGGAGCACCGGTTCTACTCCGAGCTCCCTCCGGATGTCCGAGCTCCTCACCCTATCTCTCAGGCTGAGGCCAGACACCTGACGGAGGAAACTCATTTCAGCCACTTTTATCCACGACCTCATTCTTTCGGTCACTACCCAGAGCTCATGACCATAGGTGAGAGCTGGGACATAGATGGACCAGTAAGTTGAAAGCTTTGCCTTCCAGCGCTGCTCCCTCTTCATGAGGCACACCTGTGTAGCAATGCTGCTGTTTAATCAGCATCTTGATATGCAACACCTGTCAGATGGATTATTTCAGTGTTCATATAACCTGTACCGTAGAGTGTGTGTGCACATGTGACATGGTGACATGTTGTCATGCTTCGCTGTTTCACTGCCAAGAAGGATCCTGTTCAACAGGACTTTGACAAGAACTTCATGTCTCATTGCTTGCAGAGGGCGAAGTGGTGCCATTTGTTCCACTAAAACTGATAAGCCTGTACAGATGGCCATTGATAATTAATATAACTTTATAATTTTATAACCCACCTGACACCCGGGTGGAGGAGGTTTAAAAGTTTATTTAAAACAAATAATTCAGTGTATATAAGAGCTGGTGTTTCTCTTGTTCAGCACCTCCACACAGAAGACTGAAGCTACAGGCTGACACCGAGGAGAAAGAAGATAATCCTGCACAAGGTTTGCTTCATCTCTTCACTTCTTTTCCTCTGCTCTGTTGTCTCTCATCATCATCTATGCATCTTCTAATGGACTCTATACTCATGCAGTCCTCACATGGGCTCTCCTCAGAAGCATCACTCACATGTCTGTGTCCTTTTATTCAAGATTATTTTTACCCTCTGCATCATCTCAACCATGAAGATGCTGGCTGTGCCTCTGCTTGTCTGTGCCATGATGGCTCTGACCAGAGCTGCTGGTGAGTATTAACATGTGTGGTCAGACCTTTACATCTGTGTGTGTGTGTGTGTGTGTGTGTGTGTGTGTGTTTGATGGTGAAAGGTAGTGCTGGTGCCACCAGTTGTAGCAGGAAGTACCATATTTTCTTCTGTATTTTTGTGACATTCTTTTAAAGTTTGGTCCTTGGAAAAAGTACATGAATATAACTGAGAGGACAACACAGTGATGAATTATTTTATGGATTATACTAGATGAATGTTTTGAACTAGAAGGGCAAGAAGAGTGCTTGCATTATTTCTTGTGGACAGTTAGAGCTCAAAATGCTATTGGATTGGACGAACTAACTTTTTAAATTAAAATAAAATGCCATTTGATTGGTAAGTCGCTGGTACCAGGATGTTCACTACCCCCCAACTTTTGAGCTGTAATCCAGCAGTTAATAAGCAGTGGTGTGTGTTTGGTTTTGATGGTGGAGATGTTGAATAGATTTGTTGAGTAAGTTGGTTGTGAACTGTATTTTTTTCTGTTTTTTTTCCCTTGCCGGTCACATGCTAGTTTAACCAGTTATTTCCTAAAAAGTCAATTTTAGGCTCTGGTAGGACAAACTTTCCTGCAACAGCTGGTTGTAGAGAAAATAATTTCAACTTCAACGAGTTCTTGAAAAAGTACTTATTTGCCCCTCTTTGTACAAACCCTGGTGAAGGCATGGAATAGTTAACGATACATCTTGTTCTCTTTATTGCTGAACCAAATTGGGTCAATTCTAATTTTTATGGCCAAGTAAGAAATGAAAAAAAGTAAGAATTAAAGTTGAAAGTCCATGAATTAAGGGTGGAGCAGGTTGTCCACAAAAAAGAAATTCTGTGGTTCGGTCCCCGGCTCCTCCAGTCCGCATGTCGAAGTATCATAGAGGTTTTTTGAGGTTTGAGGTTTGTTATTTTTGCACAGAAAAATATAAAATACAACATAAAAATAAAATATACTGTAAAAAACACAGTGCAGGAAGAGGCAAAGAAGCCGATTGGCTTATTTGAAGCCTCCACTGAATACAATTAAAATGACAGTGTCATAAAAGATAACCAAATTATACACAAAACATAAAATTACAATAAAGATAAAAAAAAAAACTGGAAATGAGATACATTTCTTACTCTCTACTTTCAAGCGGGCTACTTGTTTTGCCACAAAGCTTTAATGTTCTCTGAGATGTCTTTTGAAACATGTTATTGATGAACAATTACTTGAAATGTGGGAAAAACTATTCCATAATTTTGTGCCTCTAAATCTAATAGAAAATTGGCTTCTGCAAGTGAGACATTTTGGAGGATGGAGAGCTGATGACTGACGTGTAGTATATGAATGAACTAATTTTAATATTTTAATATTTATGGCCCCAATCTGGATGCTCTGTGTGTTTGTGAGAGTTTGTGTGCTATTATAATGTGTGTAGAGCGAACACAGCAGATGAACTGAGTCACTAAAAATTGCTGTCAACCCTCCAGCTGTCCCAGAGGCAGAGCCCGCTCAGAGGACAGGACTGTTCATTCGAAAAGGTGAGTCAGGATTTGTTGTAGGAATGTTTTGTCCAAGTCAGATGAGCTCATTCTTACTGATTAACTCAGTCCAGGAGGAGGCGCACATTAATAATCCTCCGGGACTGTAACATGTTCATGTTTAACCCAGACAGTGTGTAAAGTGTGTGTGCTAACCCTCCCATTTTCAGTTCTTCTCTACTTTTGTTCTCAGAGAGGAGTCCCATAGTGAAGATGTCTTGTCCCCTTGGTTGGACTGCTTACAGCAATCGCTGTTTCGGCTACATTCCAACTGCCATGACTTGGGCTAATGCTGAGGTAGAGTTTGAATTCTGCTGTTTTTGGCCTTTACATGTTGGTGATCTACATATTCGTTTAATTTGGTTTCTTTGCATAATTTCGTACATGTATCATTTGTGATTCACTCTCTGTGTACTACGTCCTCGTGTAGAGATACTGTCAGAACTACGGTGGAAACCTTGCATCAGTGCAAACCTTCAACGAGCAGCACGTCATTCAGAGTTTGATACTGCAGCATGCTCAGGCGTATCCACTAGCATGGCTTGGAGGCTACGATGCAACACAGGTATGTTACGTCTTATGCAGAAGTAAAAGTAATGACCTGAAACGTAATAACTGAAAGAATGAGATTGCGGATACAAGCGGTCGAAATAAGTTTGCCCTGGGCTCAGCCTGAGAGATAAGGTAAGGAGCTCGGAGTAGAGCCGCTGCTCCTTTGCATCAAAAGGGGTGAGTTGAGGTGGTTCAGGCATCTGATCAGGATGATTCCTGGACACCTCCTGTTAGAGATGTTAGGGGCACGTCCCACTGGTAGGAGGCCCCGGGACAGGATGGGAATGCCTTGGGGTCCCCCAGGAGGAGCTGGAATACATTGCTGGAAAGAGGGATGTCTGGGGTGGTTTACTTGGCCTGTCGCCCCGACAACCTGGCCTCAAATAAGCCGATGAAAATGGAGTCTTGACCTGAGGAGCTGGCTCTCCTGTGTTGTGCCATGCACTTGTGGAGTGTTTTTCACCAGTTTAAAAATCTGTGCATTCCTGGCTGTTTAAACCAAATTGTCTGTTGTATTATATTGTTCTCTCATCTTCTAGGAGGGCACCTGGTTCTGGAGCGATGGTACACCTTTCAAGTTCAACTACTGGGCTCCAGGACAGCCTGATAACTATGCAAGCGCAGATTGTCTGGTGCTGAACTATGGAGGTAAATTTATATATTGCTTTTTTTTTTCTGCACTCAGGTTTATGTATTTTAATGCCATGTAAAAAATCACGTCCAGTTGAATGAGGTAATTCTACCATAAATCAAAAAAGTACCTAACATTAGCTTAGCATTAGCTCACTAATATTAA
This sequence comes from Epinephelus cyanopodus, assembly GCA_026686955.1. Lineage (NCBI taxonomy): Eukaryota > Metazoa > Chordata > Actinopteri > Perciformes > Serranidae > Epinephelus > Epinephelus cyanopodus. The sequence goes on along the minus strand of CM048934.1, from coordinate 7,679,962 downwards.
CCTCAGCTTACTGTTCCTTGTATAACTTTAAATGTCGCACAGAGTTGGAAGTTGTTGCCTCCTCCGTCTATAATTTTGGACGCACACATTTTACATACCACAATGTACTTTTTTATGCAAATTAAATTATCGTTGATATAATTTTTTCAACCTGATCTCAGTAATGTAACTTAAGCCCTTCATGGTTCTCTCCTGCAATTTGGTTGGATGGATCGGATTGTTTCAAACATAGTGGTTCACGGGAACCAAGTCAGAGTGCTCAAGTCCAAGTGAAGTCAGAAGTCATTGGTGTTAAAGTACAAATTCTTTTTTTTTATTTTGAGTCTAAAGTCATCAAATTTGTGACTCGAGTAAACACCTCTGAAGAATGAAGAATTTACGTATAGCTCAATTCACCTAATTTTCCTTAATAAAGTTTATTCAATTACTGTTGATGCAGTCTGTGTACTCCAAATATGTTTTTGTCAACGTCAAACATTTTTAATCAACATCAATAGAAGGGATGATGTTGGTCAGTTCTGGCAAGATTTTTAGTTTGGTTTCCCAACGATGAGGTACAATAAACGAGAATGACAAGTTCTAAAAACCAAGCGCTCCATGAACTAACTCAGTGTATTAATACAGTTCCACAACAAATTCATTGTTCTATTGTTGTTGCTTTTGTTCTCTAAAAATTAATATATATATTTGTGTACCTGACCTCATGAAACACGTTTAAATGGTTCACTGATTGTCTGAGAAGGTAGACAGCTTATCCCCAAATTACTCCCTCTGTCTTTTTACAGATCTCAAGAAATTTGACGATCAGCCTTGTCATTACACCAAGCCATTTGTCTGTGCCCTAAAGCCATGATGTCTCTTTGGCTGAAATAGAAACATGCAGTGCCAATCACAGCCACAGGATCTGGATGGATATGTGATTTTTATCTGTGTGTTTTTATCATCTGTATCCTCTTGCATGTAGTAATCAATACTTCCTTCCTACCACTATAACACTGCTTAAAGATTGTACCCTTTTAACTGCTCCTTCTGTCAAGTTTTTCTGATCTCATACTCAATTAAAAGGCTCAAGCATCGAATAAAAACCAGTCTGTGAGTCTGATTGATCCGACATTGCACCCTTGAATACTCACAAAAATTTGGTATAAAAGATTATTGACAGGATTTCAAAACCATCTCCATAGACCCACCGTTTGCCGAGATTTTTATGTCAGAACATCAACGAACACCACTGACCATTCAGTGAGTTTCACGGCTAACATACCTACCTACATATATAGTTTACACTTGTAAGTCATGGATAATTGGTTATTAATATCATATATGTACATGTGACAAAGGAATTGTCTGTATAAGGAAGCTGTCTGTTTCATTTCACTCAGTGACTTATGGAAACGGGGTGGGATTTAATATCTTTTTTCCACATTTGAAATAAATATCAATATTTCCACTTAACTTAAATGTACATATTTAAAGGATAAAATTACTGGCAGCTGAGCCTGTTATTGGCTAATTATTATTGCTCTTTTCTGGAAGAAAGTCGGTACGACGAGTGTGGGCAAATGGATTTCTGAACCATCAACAACTCTGCCCTTGGGAAAAAAATAATCACGTGCTATCAGGGGTAATCAGTCCCTCTTTCACAACACCTGGGGTCCCTTCATGTGTTATCTAGAGAGGACAGACCTAACCCACATGTTGGAAGTACCTGGGGATTAGCTGTGAGTGAACCTATGCAAAGATCAAATCTGTCAAAGTTTTTTCTTTCTTCTTGTTAATTGTTATTAAAAAATGAGTACATTAATATAAAGGTATAAATTAGGTAGGTACTTTTCCTGATAGATTGAAAATTGCCAAAGTAGTTCCAATCTACATAAACAGTGACCAGCACATGGTATCAAATTATAGACCTGTGTGACTGCTACGCTAATTTTCTAAAATACTTGGAAAATGATTTGTAAACAGACTGGACAACTTTGCTGAGAAATATGAGTTACTGAATGACCATCAATATGGGTTTAGGAGTAGTCGATATACATTGTGTTGATGGACTTTGTAGAAAATATAGCAACAGCAGCAGATAAAAAAACAGCACACTGTAGGTGTATTTATTGTTTTACGTGAAGCATTTTGACACAATTGATCATTCCTTTCTTCTTCAGACATGAACGCTATGTGTAAGAGGTGTCACATACCCTTGGTTAAGACATTATTTAAATAACAGATGTTAGTTTGTAAAAATCAATAATACTGAATCACATTTTAGAGGAGTAACCTGTGGTGTTCCACAAAGTTCGGTATTGGGACCCAAGTTATTTGTACACTATTTAAATATTTGTAAGGTATCTAATATGTTGAAATTTGTAGCATTTGCTGATGATACATTTTTTTGTTCAGGAGAGGACAAAGAATTGATCAAAAAATTAAAATTGAATTGATGGTTGAAATTGAAAAAATGGTTTGCTGTTAATAAGTTATCATGAAATGAAAATAAAAATTCATGGTGTTACGTTGTGTTAGGGCTAATTGGGAAATAAAACTGAACTTAAAATGGTTTTGAAATTGAAGGAACATATGAAACAAAATTTTTGGGAGTGATTATATCTCAAACTATGCTGGAAGTGACATGGAACATATTAAAGTATCTAAATCTATGTTGTTCTTTCTAGACAAGGAGTTAAATACGAAATGTTTGTATGTATTGTATTGTTCACTTGTACTTCCATGTATGTCCTACTGTGCTGAAATTTGGGGAAATATTATTATTATAATTTATCTTTATTTTTATTGTATCTTTATTTATTTTATTATTTTTAAATTCATACTTTTGGGGTGGGGGTGGGTTAAATACTCTGCGGTTGTATTGAGATTTTATTCTAGTGTCTTTTTCTTTTGCGTGTTTGTAGGTGCGTACAATATGTACACGTACTGGGTGTGTGTATGTGCATGTCTTTGTTTTCTGCTGTTTGAAAATCAATAAAGATACCATTGGGGAAAAAATGATAGGCAGCTGTTGCGACCGGTAAAGGTCGCTGGGCATTGGGCAAATGAGTAGATTAAACACAGACTCACAGACCAGCACGTTTCTTGGCTTGAGCCTTTTAATTTTGCGTCAGACAAGAAAGAACAGTTAATTTTCCAGGAGAAAAAAAAAGGTGCTAAAAGCATCAATGTCAAATCACATTCAGTCTGCTCTTATTAAAGGCACAAGGCCTCAGAGAATATCCAGCTCCTGTATATGTCACTTGTCGCTTCATTCCTTAAGTAGCATTGCAGCGATAGAAAAACAGAAGATAGAGATATGAAGCCGTCAGTTTCTATATAACACTGATGCCACAAACACAGGGAGTGTTTCTCCTCTTTACCGGTCTTCGTATCTCCGTGCGGGCCCAGGAATCATCACATTTCCTGGCACAGACATATGGGACGGTCCAAACAGCTGCGGTCATCCCAGCGCTGTTTTGCTGTAAATACCAAAAGCACAGGGGCGTTTGTAAACAAACCTCAGCACACACTGTGTCTGCCACCGTCTGTTGTACTGTCGGCATTATGGTTACTGTTTTAAACATTCATAAGACACTAATACAAATAATGAAATACTAATTTGATGATGCTATTGATCCAAACAAATATGGATTTACGGTTCAGTTTATCATTTGCACCACTTATACATGAAGTAATACACAAACAGTTTTGTATTTATTTGTCATTCATTCTAATATTGGTTGGGATTTTTTTTCTGCAAGAGTCATTCAATGTTTTTACTGTTGTATTTATTGAAGATGAAACTTAAGATCGTCACGATCAAATTGCAAATGCGGATCAATGAGATCTGTGCTCAGACCACCTGTGCACTGTGAACAGGTTCTCCATGTTTGCTTTGCTATAGACGTGAAAGAAGAAATACTTTATGAGGTTTAATCTGGCTTCTGTAAAACATTGCCTGTCCTGTTACTGACCTCATAGGATGTTACTGCTGTCCCCATGAATAACGTCCAGTTAAATATTACACTATAACCTCCCAGATTAGATAGATAGATTTTTTTTTTTTATATTTGATTTACCTCCAAAGTTCATCTGTATACAGTGCTGTTTTCGGCCAAGATTGTCGGGCTGTCCAGTAGACCACTGCAGATAGGTAAATTCTGAACCATCACTCCACAGCCAAACACTCTCCTGAGACAGATATGACATCAGTAAAAACAGTTTGAATCAAATGCATGTCAAATCAGATCTTGTGTACTAATGAATAAGAATACCCCTGGTGCATCAGTGCCGCCAATCCATGACAATTGATGCCGTTGAGCGGAGGCCACTATCAGCCTCTGAATCCACTGGTACTCCCTTAGGCTATGTACTGATGCAAGGTTTCCACCCATGGACTGACAGTTTTTCTACAGTAGAGACAAGTCAGAGGAGGATGCCAATAAATGAAGAGCGCTCGTCAGCACAAACAAAACAAACTTAACATGGAATCAAAGTCATTTAGATTACCTCAGCTTGAGCCCAAGACATGGCTCTTGGAATATAGCGGAAACAACGACCTTGATCTCAGACCAAAAAAAGGGACAACATGTCGACCCTGACCAGTTGACGCTCATCTGAAAACAAAGAGAATTATGGTGTACAACATGAGTGACAGGATTAGATGAAACAAAAACAAGACCAAGTTGATACAAAATGCAAGTTTTCAAAAAATTCAAAATGAAGAGATCGTCTGTATCATACTACCACATCATCTCTATTCTGGCCTCTTCAGACTGCCAGGTTTAGAGTTTACTTTACGGTACAACACATTATCCAACTGACCATAAAACACACTGTTTCACCTACTCTTCCACGGAAATTAAAAAGATAATGATTGAGTATTTCAAAGGGTTATCACTTTTATGTCTGGGAAAAATTTGGGATTAAACAGGTTAAAGGAGAGTGTCACGAGTTTTACCTTAACAGTCATGAAAAGGGTTAAATCCGCTCTCCTTTAGGGCAGGAACAGGCATTCACCTTTTGCAGTATATAAAAAGAGGTAGTACTGATATTTAGCCTAGTGTGTTGGTTCCTCAGTGGTGTTTGGGTGGGTGCTGCGTGTCAAGTAGCATCCACATGACTACCAAAAGTTTCACAGCAGAACATTGCATTGTAACAAGATGGTCAATATTTTGGCTGATCGGTGTATATACCATATTTTTACTTAGTGTAGTTTGGCATTGCTTCAGCGAGTTTTGAAATTAAATAATCCCGTTAAATTATAACTCCCCCTCACAGTCACTGAACAGTTTCTTGTTAGTCCCCCCAAGAAGTTTGATTTCATTCACTCTTTCAGTGTTAACCCCTTCTACCTTAATCTGTATGTGTTTCTTCCACAGTTACCAAATATGTCTAATTATAATGAATGATCATTTGTTTCTATCAAACCACATTTTTTAACTTACACACTTCTCTACTGATATTCTCCAATAGCTGAAGTGAACTCTCCTCAACAGAAAATGTTTGTATCATCAGCAAACAATACCAGTTTCAAAACACTGGGTACTTTGCATATGTCATTACTATAAAGGATAAACTAATTCGGACCCAACACTGACCCCTGGGGGACGCCGCGAGTAATGACCATACATGAGGAAGAGAACTCTCCCACTTTCCTCAGACGACTGGTTCCTCTCAGGACCCATGCAGGGACTGTGTATATATCTGTGTGTGTGCACAGCGATAACTTAATGTGAGTTAATAACAAGTTAAGTCCAGCGTGTCCCAACCAGTAAAGGTGAGGTGTGTGCTTTGTTCGTCCCACATTTCTGTGACATGTGGCTCTTTTATGATTGTGTATCATAAAGATAACAGCCGCGGCACTTATTCTATATCCTGTATTTGCCCATGGTTCTCATTTGCACCTGGCAGCAGCTTCACCTGGGCCTCAGGGCTGAAAGGTCAAGTTCCCTCACTTACCTCCAGTGGTATCACGAACGTTTTAGTTATCAGGTTTTTAAGTGTTTTAAAATTTATACGAATGTAGATTCATTTTAAAAAAAGCAGCAGGTAGAATAAACTAGAATTAGTATGTGATGTCAAGAGGAAGTGCTTCCCTCGTCTACATGCCTCGGTGTGTCGCTGACGTCAGTCACACTACTTGGCCTCAGTTTTATTTTCCGTACATTTATCTGGACCTCCACAAAGAACGAGTCCGCCGCACCTCAGAGCTTTTCCCGGCAAAAAGAGCTTGTAACTTCTGTGAAAGCTACCGCACTGCTTGGTCAATTAATTAACTTCGCAACTGAAAAGCTGTTTGACTCAGAGAGAAGTGACGTCACCACCATCGTACTGACATACTACTTGTCAGAGACAGCACTACATATGTGTTATTATTATAATGCGTGTTTTTCAGTGTTGGGCAGTAATGTGTTGGGCAGTAACGTGTTGGGCAGTAATGTGTTACTAGTACCGGCCACTCTAAAACACATTTAAGAATGGCCTTTTATTGTGACCTGCCTGAGGCACACCTCCATCCATCCATTTTTCAACAGCCAGGTCATTGGCGCAGCAGGCCGAGCAGAGTATTCCAGAGCTGGGACGTAGATGGACCAGTAAGTTGAAAGCTTTGCCTTCCAGCTCTGCTCCCTCTTCATGAGGCACACCTGTGTAGCAATGATGCTGTTTAATCAGCATCTTGATATGCAACACCTGTCAGATGGATTATTTCAGTGTTCATATAACCTCTACTGTAGAGTGTGTGTGCACATGTGACATGGTGACATGTTGTCATGCTTCGCTGTTTCACTGCCAAGAAGGATCCTGTTCAACAGGACGTTGACAAGAACTTCATGTCTCATTGCTTGCAGAGGGCGAAGTGGTGCCATTTGTTCCACTAAAACTGATAAGCCTGTACAGATGGCCATTGATAATTAATATAACTTTATAATTTTATAACCCACCTGACACCCGGGTGGAGGAGGTTTATAAGTTTATTTAAAACAAATAATTCAGTGTATATAAGAGCTGGTGTTTCTCTTGTTGAGCACCTCCACACAGAAGACTGAAGCTACAGGCTGACACCGAGGAGAAAGAAGATAATCCTGCACAAGGTTTGCTTCATCTCTTCACTTCTTTTCCTCTGCTCTGTTGTCTCTCATCATCATCTATGCATCTTCTAATGGACTCTATACTCATGCAGTCCTCACATGGGCTCTCCTCAGAAGCATCACTCACATGTCTGTTTCCTTTTATTCAAGATCATTTTTACTCTCTGCATCATCTCAACCATGAAGATGCTGGCTGTGCCTCTGTTTGTCTGCGCCATGATGGCTCTGACCAGAGCTGCTGGTGAGTATTAACATGTGTGATCAGACTTTTACATCTGTGTGTGTGTGTGTGTGTGTGTGTGTGTGTGTGTGTGTGTGTGTGTGTGTGTGTTGATGGTGAAAGGTAGTGCTGGTGCCACCAGTTGTAGCAGGAAATACCATATTTTCTTCTGTATTTTTGTGACATTCTTTTAAAGTTTGGTCCTTGGAAAAAGTACATGAATATAATTGAGAGGACAACACAGTGATGAATTATTTTATGGATAATACTAGATGAATGTTTTGAACTAGAAGGGCAAGAAGAGGCGTGCTTGTAATTATTTTCTTGTGGGCAGTTAGAGCTCAAAATGCTATTGGATTGGATGAACTAACTTTTTGAATTTAAAAAAAAAATGCCATTTGATTGGTACCAGGATGTATTTTTTCTGCTTTTTTTTTTGTCCCTTGCCGGTCACATGCTAGTTTAACCAGTTATTTCCTAAAAAGTCAATTTTAGGCTCTAGTAGCACAACAGCTGGTTGTAGAGAAAATAATTTCAACTTCAACGAGTACTTGAAAAAGTACTTCAAAGGACAGGACTGCTCATTCGAAAAGGTGAGTCAGGATTTGTTGTAGGAATGTTTTGTCCAAGTCAGACGAGCTCATTCTTATTGATTAACTCAGTCCAGGAGGAGGTGCACATTAATAATCCTCCGGGACTGTAACATGCTCATGTTTAACCCAGACAGTGTGTAAAGTGTGTGTGCTAACCCTCCCATTTTCAGTTCTTCTCTACTTTTGTTCTCAGAGAGGAGTCCCACAGTGAAGATGGCTTGTCCCCTTGGTTGGACTGCTTACAGCAATCGTTGTTTCGGCTACATTCCAACTGCCATGACTTGGGCTAATGCTGAGGTAGAGTTTGAATTCTGCTGTTTTTGGCCTTTACATGTTGGTGATCTACATATTTGTTTAATTTGGTTTCTTTGCATAATTTCGTACATGCTGTATCATTTGTGTGATTCTACTCTCTTTGTCCTCGTGTAGAGATACTGTCAGAACTACGGTGGAAACCTTGCATCAGTGCACACCTTCAACGAGCAGCACGCCATTCAGAGTTTGATACTGCAGCAGACTCACGCGTATACGGAAGCATGGCTTGGAGGCTACGATGCAACACAGGTATGTTACGTCTAATGCAGAATGTAAAAGTAATGACCTAAATGTGTGTTTAAACCTGATGCTCTGGTGAAGGTTCTCAGTCATCCAGGTCATGGTAATCTAAAGGGTGTTTTCACATCTGCCCTGTTTGTTTCAGTTCAATCAAACTCAAGTTCATTTGCCCCCTAAGTGCAGTTCGTTTGGGCAGGTGTGAACACAGCAATCACACGCACCAAAACAACCGGGCCGAGACCTTCTTGAAGAGGTGGTCACCACAAACTCAGTGGTGCAGTACATTTGTGTTGAGAACGTGTTCCAACGTCGATCCCATCAACTGCTAAAGATATGAACATTGCTGTCCTCAAAGGACTGTCCCTTCTCCTTTAGATGTAAACAGACAGCTGAATCCAGCAGTTTGGTGCGGCTTCAGCAGTGATATGGGCACGAAGCTTTATATTTCCTGCTCCATCTATGTCTCAAACCTCACCGATGGTCGTGAGCTCTGGGTAGTAACTGAAAGAGTGAGATCGCGGATACAAGCGGTCGAAATAAGTTTGTTCTGGTCTCAGCCTGAGAGATAAGGTAAGGAGCTCGGACATCCAGAGGGAGTTCGGAGTAGAGCCGCTGCTCCTTTGCATCAAAAGGGGTGAGTTGAGGTGGTTCAGGCATCTGATCAGGATGATTCCTGGACACCTCCTGTTAGAGGTGTTAGGGGCACGTCCCACTGGTAGGAGGCCCCGGGACAGGATGGGAATGCCTTGGGGTCCCCCAGGAGGAGCTGGAATACATTGCTGGAAAGAGGGATGTCTGGGGTGGTTTACTTGGCCTGTCGCCCCCACAACCTGGCCTCGAATAAGCCGATGAAAATGGAGTCTTGACCTGAGGAGCTGGCTCTCCTGTGTTGTGCCATGCACTTGTGGAGTGTTTGTTTCACCAGTTTTAAAATCTGTGCATTCCTGGCTGTTTAAACCAAATTGTCTGTTGTATTATATTGTTCTCTCATCTTCTAGGTGGGCACCTGGTTCTGGAGCGATGGTACACCTTTCAAGTTCAACTACTGGGCTCCAACACAGCCTGATGACCATGCAGGCCCAAACTGTCTGGCGATGAACTATGGAGGTAAATTTATATATTGCTTTTTTTCTGCACTCAGGTTTATGTATTTTAATGCCATGTAAAAAATCACGTCCAGGTGAGTGAGGTAATTCTACCGTAAATCAAAAAAGTACCTAACATTAGCTTAGCATTAGCTCACTAATATTAACCTCAGCTTACTGTTCCTTGTATAACTTTAAATGTCGCACAGAGTTGGAAGTTGTTGCCTCCTCTGTCTATAATTTTCGACACACACATTTTACATACCACAATGTACTTTTTTATGCAAATTAAATTATCGTTGATATAATTTTTTCAACCTGATCTCAGTAACGTAACTTAAGCCCTTCATGGTTCTCTCCTGCAATTTGACTGGATGGATCGGATTGTTTCAAACATAGTGGTTCACGGGAACCAAGTCAGGGTGCTCAAGTCCAAGTGAAGTCAGAAGTCATTGGTGTTAAAGTACAAGTTCTTTTTTTATTTTGTCTAAATTTGTGACTCGAGTAAACACCTCTGAAGAATGAAGAATTTACGTATAGCTCAATTCACCTAATTTTTCTTAATTCAAAGTTTATTCAATTACTGTTGATGCAGTCTGTGTACTCCAAATATGTTTTTGTCAACGTCGAACATTTTTAATCAACATCAATAGAAGGGATGATGTTGGTCAGTTCTGGCAAGATTTTTAGTTTGGTTTCCCAACGATGAGGTACAATAAACAAGAATGACAAGTTCTAAAAACCAAGTGCTCCATGAACTAACTCAGTGTATTAATACACTTCCACCACAAATTCATTGTTCTATTGTTGTTGTTTTGTTCTCTAAAAATTAAGATATATATTTGTGTACCTGACCTCATGAAACACGTTTAAATGGTTCACTGATTGTCTGAGAAGGTAGACAGCTTATCCCCAAATTACTCCCTCTGTCTTTTTACAGATCTCAAGAAATTTGACGATCAGCGTTGTTATCACAGCAAGCCATTTGTCTGTGCCCTGAAGCCATGATGTCTCTTTGGCTGAAATAGAAACATGCAGTGCCAATCACAGCCACAGGATCTGGATGGATATGTGATTTTTATCTGTGTGTTTTTATCATCTGTATCCTCTTGCATGTAGTAATCAATACTTCCTTCCTACCACTATAACACTGCTTAAAGATTGTACCCTTTTAACTGCTCCTTCTGTCGAGTTTTTCTGATCTCATACTCAATTAAAAGGCTCAAGCATCAAATAAAAGCCAGTCTGTGAGTCTGATTGATCCGACATTGCACCCTTGAATACTCACAAAAATTTGGTATAAAAGATTATTCACAGGATTTCAAAACCATCTCCATAGACCCGCCGTTTGCCAAGATTTTTATGTCAGAACATCAACGAACACCACTGACCATTCAGTGAGTTTCATGGCTTACATACCTACCTACATATATAGTTTACACTTGTAAGTCATGGATAATTGGTTATTAATATCATATATGTACATGTGACAAAGGAATTGTCTGTATAAGGAAGCTGTCTGTTTCATTTCACTCAGTGACTTATGGAGACGGGGTGGGATTTAATAAGTCTTTATTTCCTCCTGCTCCTTTTCGGATGTGTACATCATAGTAGTTGCTTTTACATTATGATTTTCATTATTGGTGAGTATTACTTTTTCTGTCTGTCTGCTTGTTTAAATGATCATATCATTTTTCAGTATTTCTACTTAACTTAAATGTACATATTTAACGGATAAATTTACTGGCAGCTGAGCCTGTTATTGGCTAAAAGAGTTATTGCTCTTTTCTGGAAGAAAGTCGGTATGACGAGTGTGGGTAAATGGATTTCTGAACTATCAACAACTCTGCCCTTGTAGGTTAAAAAATGAGTACATTAATATAACGGCATAAGTTAGGTAGGTACCTGATAGATTGAAAATTGCCAAAGTAGTTCCAGTCTACTTAAACAGACCTAACCCACATGTTGGAAGTACCTGGGGATTAGTTGTGAGTGAACGTGTGCAAAGATCAAATCTGTCAAAGTTTTTTCTTTCTTTCTTGTTAATTGTTATTAAAAAATGAGTACATTAATATAAAGGTATAAATTAGGTACGTACTTTTCCTGATAGATTGAAAATTGCCAAAGTAGCTCCAATCTACATAAACAGTGATGGTATCAAATTATAGACCTGTGTGACTGCTATGCTAATTTTGTAAAATACTTGGAAAATGATTTGTAAACAGACTGGACAACTTTGCTGAGAAATATGAGTTACTGAATGACCATCAATATGGGTTTAGGAGTAGTCGATATACATTGTGTTGATGGACTTTGTAGAAAATATAGCAACAGCAGCAGATAAAAAAACAGCACACTGTAGGTGTATTTATTGTTTTACGTGAAGCATTTTGACACAATTGATGATTCCTTCCTTCTTCAGACATGTGAACGCTATGTGTAAGAGGTGTCACATACCCTTGGTTAAGACATTATTCAAATAACAGATGTTAGTTTGTAAAAATCAATAATACTGAATCACATTTTAGAGGAGTAACCTGTGGTGTTCCACAAAGTTCGGTATTGGGACCTAAGTTATTTGTACACTATTTAAATATTTGTAAGGTATCTAATATGTTGAAATTTGTAGCATTTGCTGATGATACATTTTTTTTGTTCAGGAGAGGACAAAGAATTGATCAAAAAATTAAAATTGAATTGATTGATTGAAATTGAAAAAATGGTTTGCTGTTAGTAAGTTAATAAGTCACGAATTAATTAATAAGTCAAATAGTTAATAAGTCACGAAATGAAAATAAAAATTCATGGTGTTCCGTTGTGTTAGGGGTAATTGGGAAATAAAACTGAACTTAAAATGGTTTTGAAATTGAAGGAACATATGAAACAAAATTTCTGGGAGTGATTATATCTCAAACTAAATCTATTGTTGTTCTTTCTAGACAAGGGAGTTAAATACGAAATGTTTGTATGTATTGTATTGTTCACTTGTACTGCCATGTATGTCCTACTGTGCTGAAATTTGGGGAAATATTATTATTACAATTTATCTTTACTTTTTTTTAAGGACCTTTATTTATTTTATTATTTTTAAATTCATACTTTTGGGGTGGGGGTGGGTTAAATACTCTGCGGTTGTACTGAGATTTTATTCTAGTGTCTTTTTCTTTTGCGTGTTTGTAGGTGCGTACAGTATGTACACGTACTGGATGTGTCTTTGTTTTCTGCTGTTTGAAAATCAATAAAGATACCACTGGGGAAAAAATGATAGGCAGCTGTTGCGACCGGTAAAGGTCGCTGGGCATTGGGCAAATGAGTAGATTAAACACAGACTCACAGACCAGCACGTTTCTTGGTTTGAGCCTTTTAATTTTGCATCAGACAAGAAAGAACAGTTAATTTTCCAGGAGAAAAAAAAGGTGCTTAAAAGCATCAAGTTCAAATCACATTCAGTCTGCTCTTATCAAAGGTACAAGGCCTCAGAGACAATCCAGCTCCTGTATATGTCACTTGTCGCTTCATTCCTTAAGTAGCATTGCAGCGATAGAAAAACAGAAGATAGAGATATGAAGCCGTCAGGTTTCTATATAACACTGATGCCACAAACAGAGGGGAGTGTTTCTCCTCTTTACCGGCTCTTCGTATCTCCGTGTGGGCCCAGGAATCATCACATTTTCCTGGCACAGACATATGGGAGACGGTCCAAACAGCTGCGGTCATCCCAGCGCTGTTTTGCTGTAAATACCAAAAGCACAGGGGCGTTTGTACACAAACCTCAGCACACACTGTGTCTGCCACCGTCTGTTGTACTGTCGGCATTATGGTTACTGTTTTAAACATTCATAAGACACTAATACAAATAATGAAATACTAATTTGATGATGCTATTGATCCAAACAAATATGGATTTACGGTTCAGTTTATCATTTGCACCACTTATACATGAAGTAATACATAAACAGTTTTGTATTTATTTGTCATTCATTCTAATATTGGTTGGGATTTTTTTTCTGCAATAGTCATTCAATGTTTTTACTGTTGTATTTATTGAAGATGAAACTTAAGATCGGTCACGATCAAATTTGCAAATGCGGATCAATGAGATCTGTGCTCAGATCACCTGTGCACTGTGAACAGGTTCTCCATGTTTGCTTTGCTATAGACGTGAAAGAAGAAATACTTTATGAGGTTTAATCTGGCTTCTGTAAAACATTGCCTGTCCTGTTACTGACCTCATAGGATGTTACTGCTGTCCCCATGAATAACGTCCAGTTAAATATTACAACTATAACCTCCCAGATTAGATAGATAGATTTTTTTTTTTTATATTTGATTTACCTCCAAAGTTCATCTGTATACAGTGCTGTTTTCGGCCATGATTGTCGGGCTGTCCAGTAGACCACTGCAGATAGGTAAATTCTGAACCATCACTCCACAGCCAAACACCCTCCTGGAGACAGATATGACATCAGTAAAAACAGTTTGAATCAAATGCATGTCAAATCAGATCTTGTGTACTAATGAATAAGAATACCCCTGGTGCATCAGTGCCGCCAATCCATGACAGTTGATGCCGTTGAGCGGAGGCCACTATCAGCCTCTGAATCCACTGGTACTCCCTTAGGCTATGTACTGATGCAAGGTTTCCACCCATGGACTGACAGTTTTTCTACAGTAGAGACAAGTCAGAGGAAGATGCCAATAAATGAAGAGCGCTCGTCAGCACAAACAAAACAAACTTAACATGGAATCAAAGTCATTTAGATTACCTCAGCTTGAGCCCAAGACAGGGCTCTTGGAATATAGCGGAAACAACGACCTTGGATCTCAGACCAAAAAAAGGGACAACACGTCGACCCCTTGACCAGTTGACGCTCATCTGAAAACAAGGAGAATTATGGTGTACAACATGAGTGACAGGATTAGATTAAACAAAAACAAGACCAAGTTGATACAAAATTCAAGTTTTCAAAAAATTCAAAATGAAGAGATCGTCCGTATCATACTACCACATCATCTCTATTCTGGCCTCTTCAGACTGCCAGGTTTAGAGTTTACTTTACGGGTATAACCTACTTTGACATTTTGGGAAACATCTTGATTAGCTTTAATGCCTTGTTAGTAAAATAGATACTTGACATTTAAACAATTTTTTTTTTAAAGAGTCTTTTTTGCCTTAAAAAAAGCAAGACCCACTGACCTGCAGGATCCGGATTGGACTGCATGTCTGTAAGATTAGGAAAGTGTGACGTGTCATATATGACATATTGACTCGGTTAATCTCAAGACAAGTCAATGAAATCCCTTCGTTTTTGATACACAAAATTATCTCTTTATAATACTCACCAGCTGCTCTGGTCAGAGCCATCATGGCACAGACAAACAGAGGCACAGCCGGCATCTTCATGGTTGAGATGATGCAGAGGGTAAAAATGATCTTGAATAAAAGGACACAGACATGTGAGTGATGCTTCTGAGGAGAGCCCATGTGAGGACTGCATGAGTATAGAGTCCATTAGAAGATGCATAGATGATGATGAAAGACAACAGAGCAGAGGAAAAGAAGTGAAGAGACGAAGCAAACCTTGTGCAGGATTATCTTCTTTCTCCTCAGTGTCAGCCTGTAGCTTCAGTCTTCTGTGTGGAGCTGCTGAACAAGAGAAACACCAGCTCTTATATACACTGAATTATCTGTTTTCAGGAAACATCTCAACCTAAGTTATGACAAAAATCAGTGGCCATCTGTACAGGCTTATCAGTTTCAGTGGATCAAATGGCACCACTTCCCCCTCTGCAAGCAATGAGACATGAAGTTCTTGTCAACGTCCTGTTGAACAGGATCCGTCTTGGCAGTGAAACAGCGAAGCATGACAACGTGTCACCTGCAAACCTGATCCTTTTATTCTGGCTCCCAGTAACACAAGACGACGGCACTTTAAGACTCCTATGTAGCCTACAGCCTTGTGGTGGAGAGTCGTGTTTTGCCTCCAGCTAACAAACTGACGTCATTGTGACACTGGCCCAAAAAGGGTCTATATTATAAGGCAGTTGTACTCTTCTACCTATGCCATAGATCTTATCTCAAAATCTATGGTCACCTATGGTCATGAGCTCTGGGTAGTGACCGAAAGAATGAGGCAAGTGGAGCTTGGAGTAAAGCTGCTGCTCCTTTGCGTCGAAAGGGGTCAGTCGAGGTGGTTCGGGCATCTGATCAGGATCCTCCTGGGCGCCTCCTGTTAGAGGTGTTCTGGGCACATCCCACTGGTAGGAGGCCCCGGGGCAGACCCAGGACTCGCTGGAGGGATTACATATCTTGTCTGGCCTGGGAACACCTTGGGGTCCTCCAGGAGGAGCTGGAAAGCGTCACTGGGGACAGGGACGTCTGGGGTGCTTTGCTCATACTACTGCCCGCCATCGGATAAGCGGTTAAGAATGGATGGATTGAGGTGTGCCTCAGGCAGGTCACGATAAAAGGTCTTTCAAAGAATTTGTTTTAGTGTGGCAGTTATTACGCAGTAACCTGTTACTGCCCAACACCGAAAAACAGTTTATAGTAACATCACTCTCCCCGTGAATGTGTGTAGTGCAGTCTGTTGGGCAGGTAGGTGACGAACAAGATTTGGGTGTTGGACGTGTTCTGGTTTCTGATTGAAGTCCAAGTAGTATCGACCAATCACGTTAGAAAAGCAGGTGAACAGTCCACGTGGAGAAGTGGAAGGCATTGGCCGAAATGCAATCTCCCAACCCACTGGCTTTGTCCGATGATGAGTTAGCTTTGAATTTGCCTTTTTTTGTTTGATCTGCATTTGTATAAATTTCAAAATACTTAAAAACCTGATAACTAAAACGTTCGTCATACCACTGGAAGTAAGTGAGAGAACTTGACCTTTCAGCCCTGAGGCCCAGGTGAAGCTGCTGCCAGGTGCAAATGAGAACCATGGGCAAATACAGGATATAGGATAAATGCTGTGGCTGTTATCTTTATGATACATGCATAGTTCCTCGCCTGGAAATTCAACTGCACTGGGGAACAGATCCAAAACAAGAAAATAAAAGAGCCACATGTCAAGTTATTTTAAAATAACACTGCACACAGTGTGGAGGCGCGGTCACCCTTACTGGTTGCGTCAAAATATTTTTCACCAGGAATTTTTCCTGTTTCCTTGTTGGCAACAGCCATCTGTACAGACTTATCAGTTTCAGTGGATCAAATGGCACCACTTCCCCCTCTGCAAGCAATGAGACATGAAGTTCTTGTCAAAGTCCTGTTGAACAGGATCTGTCTTGGCAGTGAAACAGCAAAGCATAACAATGTGTCACCTGAGCAGGATAAACTGTTCAGACAGTACATGGATGGGCCCAAGTGCACCCACCCTGCCAGCACTGTCTAACTATACGCCCGGGCCAGGGGTAAAAGTGAGGAGTCCAATGGCCCCTTCCCAACTCCCCACCCCGCCACTTCTGACCCACTTGCTTGAACCACTCCCATCTTCAAAGTTGACCGTCATTTAACTCTCAACTACACACTTGCAGAGTTTCGTGACTGCATCTTGCAGGGTTAGAGCGTTATCGCATCGACAAAATCTGTCCACTGACAGACAGACATTTAAGCACCTGGCAAAATACCCAAAACTGCTTCTGTGGTACTTCCTGCTACAAGTGGTGGCACCAGCACTACCTTTTACCATCAACACACACACAAACACACACACACACACACACACACACACACAGTAAAGGTCTTACCACACCCTAATACTCACCAGCAGCTCTGGTCAGAGCCGTTCGAATGTGGAGCTCAAGCAATGTCCAAGCATACACAAACTTAAAATAAGGTATCAAGACCAGCTGTTGACAGGGATGACTGATTACTCTCTCTACTTATACATCCTCCTGAGAACCTGCATTCTCATATGAGGACATTCTGGGTTGGGGGAGAGGAGGTAGCAACTCAACTCCACCTACTGCAGGCTGACGGCGCCCCAGACTCAAACGTCCAAAAACACATAATTGAAACCACAAAATATCTCCATACTGCTCGTCCGTTTTATGTCGGGGCTTCAGGACACTTGGCTCACTACTACAGATGAGCAGTATTGTTTTATTCATGTCAGGTGTGAGCACGACAAAACTGTGTGTTTCAAACACGATGTGAATTTTCACATTGTGTTACTCACGCAAATTTGAATGCTAGGACAACTTGCGTCATTAATGAACTTCTGCTGGTACGTCCCTCGAGGATCTCGAATCATAGGACCACGCTACTTGCTTCATTAGCATCACGTCCATGACGCCACCTGGCGGGAATTTGCGTCTAATCCCACCTTTACATTGATTTCACGTGTAATTCACTCACATAAATTGTTTTTTCGTGCCCGATATGAACACATTAACACAGTAACTTTATTTTACAATAAATTGGAAATTATCCTCACAATATCTGAAATGATCAGTTATCCATTAGTCCATTATCCAGTTGTCCACAAGTCATGGTAATACTTTCACCAACGTCAAGTTTGTAAATAAAATCAATCTTTATGTTTCCACTACTACACACTAGAAAAAACAATGACAACATCTAGCTTTGGCTCATCTGTGCTCTTTAAAGAGAAGGCACCCGAAGCTGTGTGAACTCTGAGGTCAGACATTTCTCAGGATTTAAGAGATTCAGTTTCAAAACAGAAAAACAAAAACACCACAAAACATAATCCTCATGATTTGTATTTATATTAACAGTGACACAGATTCACAAGAAAACTCTTCTCCAAAACTATAAAGAATCAGACTCCGTCTTCACACTGTCATCAAGAGACATAATAATAATTATATATTTTTTCCTCTAATGTTCATCTTACATAAACTGTAGTTCAGCTCCTCATCCGATCTAGCCGTGAAGGGAATTTCTGCATCCCTGGCTAATTAAGTTGTTGTAAAGTAGCTGTTCACACTTATCTGACCTTTATATGTCGTGTGCAAGATCAAATTCTAGGCTTCATATATACAACTTTAAAAACAAGTTATTAGGCTCCTTAAGTAACAGATAACCCTTCAGACGGTGCTACATGTTGTTTTAGAAATGACAAAATGTTAACAGATTTAAATGTGTTCTAAGATTATACCTTTATCACAAAATTGAGGCCAGGAGAAGATTTATTTTATTACAGTGTGCCAGAAGCAAATATGTGCCGTCATTAAGACCATATACTCCATCTGTCCCATTGCTTCCTCGAGAAATTTTAACTATAGATCACAAGCGAAATTTACATCCACATTGTAAGGAAAAATCACCAAAATAAAATATGACTTGGTACTAATACTGAAGTATATTTTTAGGTCATGTAGCGCCTTTTAAAGTTCCACTCCTACAATTATGTAACATGTCTGACTTCATGATGTCGCTCGGCTCATGATTCCTGTTTTTCCTCGTTCTACACAAATGATTCTGTGCAACTGTTCGCAGAGCAAGGCACCAACGCTGAAGAGCTGGAGGGAGTTTGAATCCCGACGGGACAACATATGCTAAAATTATTTATGAAGTGTTATGGTAGATGATTCGCACATTTACATGAAAAATGCACCAGACAAAAATGAGTTACAACCAATGCAGCTTATTATTTACACTGATTTCTGAACTAAATCCTTCTGCACTCATTTTTCACATTTCACACACAAAAAACAAAACAAAAAACAGTAGCTAAGTCGGCATCAATCAGACATGGAGCCTTGAGAACTCTGCGTGGAACCTCTTGATGGTTTCTGTTGAAGCTTCTGGTAATGTTTCTGAAAACGGAAAAGGAAGGACACAATGTAAGTGTGTTCAACAAGTTTACTTTTATATTTATGTTTATGTACCTGCTGTAGGCATGTTATTGAGTAACTTCCTCAAGGGGTTCTTTAGATATTATGTTCAAAAGAATGAGATGGACGAGGTCACAGTGACCTTGACCTTTGACCTGTGACCACCTAATTCCAAACAGTAAATCATTGAGTCTAAGTAAACCTTTGCACCAACTTTGAAGAAAATTCCCACAAGGAATTCTTTAAATATCATGTTCACAAGATTGAAACAGACAAGGTCACAATGACCTTAAACTTTGACCTATGACCACCAAATTGTAATTAGTTAATCATTGAAGTAGACTTTTGTGCAAAATTTGAAGAAACTTTCTCAAGGTGTTCTTGAGATATTACGTTCAAAAGAATGAGGTCACAGTGATCTTGACCTCTGACCTATGACCACCAAATTCTAAACACTTAATCACTGAGTCTAAGTAAACCTTTGTGCCAACTTTGAAGAAAATTCCCTCAAGGAACTCTTGAAATATCACATTGATAAGAATGAGACAGACGAGGTCAGAGTGACCTTGACCTTTCGTCTATGAAACCAAATTCTAATCAGTTCATCATTGATACTACATTTGTACCAAATTTGAAGAGATTTCCTTGAGGTGTTCTATTCAACTAGACGTCCAGTACAAACCACGTCCACTTCCAGAATACAGATAATGACGCCTCTGTGCTTCTCTAACCTGCAGGTTGTCGTAATGCTCCTGGCTGCTGCAGTGGAGGTCCTTGGCGGTGCTCTCACTCAGGTAGAAAGCAGAGCAGAGATTACAGAAGTACCCTAATCTGGGAACCACAAACTCTTGACCTGAAGAGGGAGACAGTGACACAGATGGAAAGTGTGACCAAACTTCTTCCTGCTTCGGTTTTTAAATAAAGTGTGTGTGTGTGTGTGTGTGTGTCTCACCAAGAGGATTGCTGGGTTTGAATGGCGGCAGTTTGACGTTAGCAGCGACAGACGGAGACTGAGAACGAGATCGCTTTGCTTCAGGTCCGCCAGGCTCTTTCCTCCGTTTACCCACAACTAAAGAAGAAAGGAGACCATCTTTAATTTATTTCAACTCAGACATGTCACGTCTTCTTAATGCACACTGTAAAGTAGGTAGAACCAAAACAATTAATCACTTTCTCAATTGTCAGAAATGTGATTATTAATCTGCAACAGTTTTGATAATCGCTACTGAGGCTAGGTATTGTTTACAAAGGACAATACCAATGCCAACAGACTTCATTTGATACCCATACTGTGAATGGAGTGGTATGTAGTATGAAGTACCACTAAAAGAGTCTGAGAAGTCCGGGGCTGTTCATAAAACATTCAGGACGCCACAGTTTATTCCACACCACTGAAGCTGCTCCTCTTTTTGGAACCACCGCAGCCTGTAATAATTTTGCTTTCAGCCATGCTTGTTGTTGCCGTGAGTAACAATGTGGCGTCATATGTCAACAAGCCAAAATATCACAAGCATCATGATGTGAATTTTTCATGTACTAAAAAATATAACGGTATTATCATGAACAAGATGATATGGCACATCCCTAGTATCTACAGATGTATTTTATGTCGTAGAACAACACGTTAAAGTCTTAAACTTGTGTTAAACACCGACTGCATTTGAGGCATCTAACCAAAAAACCACTGACTTTGAGACAAGGGGACCGTGAGTTGTAAAATGCTAACTCATTTCCAGGTTTTAGGACTCATTCCTGGTGGACTCTATAGTCATACTTTGGGATGTTTCGGTGGTATCTCCTCACGCTGAACTGCCAATACCTTCACATACACATCACATCACAGACTATATGGGTTGTAGCTGCTGCTGCAGGAATGTGAGTTCCACACGAGGGACACCGGCGAGAATCAGAAAATTTGCTGATCCGGTGGAATGTCGATATTGGTCCAGGTTCAGACCCCCCCATGGAAAAAGGATTGAATGTAGATATCGTTTGACTGGAGACCTTTTTAATACTACTTTGTAATGGTTTATTTTGGTTGATGCCTCGTAGTTATTTGGCAAAAATGCCAATAATTCACTAATTCCAGTTCAAATGTGGACTTTATAGATGGTACACTTACAGTGAGAACATGACATTTTTCTGTTAGTATGGAAATGGCCTTGGACCATCATTCTTTCAGCTCTCTGTACCTTTAGTGTCTGCCCTGCTCCACTTTTCCTTCTCCTCTCCTTCCTCCACACATCCCTCCAGTGTCTGGTTTTCGGGGTGTTCAGTGATGTCTGCTTGGCTCGCTGATGCCTCCTCCACCTCCACCTCCACCTTCTGGATCTTGGGCTGGCTGTCACTTGACAACGCAGACGGATCTTTGTCCAGTGACGAGGAGCCATCGAGTGAAGTGGGAGGCAGTACATCAGTGCCAGCTGGTTCATTTTCTTCTCTCTCGTCTTTTGCAGCCACTGTTTTCCCTCTGGTAGATTTTCTCACTGTGGTAAAAGACAATGGATTGGTTGAGCAAACAAATAAAAGGGAAACTTCCAATAAGACTCTGAAACTAAATTTCATGTTTTAGAACTCCATCATTGGAAAAATGTGAAGCCAAAAATTGCCGTTTATATAAAATTTTACATTTTTGAGTCACCAGAGATTAGATTTCATGTAACAGCAGGACTGTATAAAAGATATAAATGCTGTGTTTCTGTCTTACCAGGGGTCTGTCTGGTTCTCTTCTTGGCTCGTCCTCGTGTCCTGGTTTTTAACACTTCCTTTTCCTCCTCTTCTTCCACCTCACCCACCTCATCTACTGTCACAAAGTTCATACTTTCCTCTAAAACAGAACAAAAAAAAGAGCATTAACTCCAGTTAGAAGTTTTAAATAGAGTTGTACAGATACCGATACCACTATCGGAAATGCCTCCGATACTGCCTTAAATGCAGTATTGGGTATCGGCAAGTACAGCCTATGACCAAACCGATATCACGTAATGCCTCACGTCATTACGCATAAGCACGCTACAGGCAAATGAAATGGAAACGGAGCAGAGTTTAAAAAACATTCTACTGTAGCTTTAGAAATGTCTTTATTACCAAATTGTGTGGCTGCACTTTAACCTGTGTCTTGATCTGTGTCAACACACTTTCATGGCATTCATTCTACTACTATGTATGTATTTCTAAATATTTTACAAAGAATTTTGGAGTTAACACATACACCAATTCACATCCAATCCATTTTTATTTTACACGCTATCGGGAGATACCTAAGGTTCAGGGATTGGAATCGGTATCGGGTGGGAAAAAATGGCATCCGTACATCTCTAGTTTTAAAGTCCTATTTCACACCCAGCGCAAAGTGCACTGCAGCTGTTATTGCTAGTTTCAGACAAATGCAGTTGTCATTCCCACAGCCAGTGCCCATCTGTACATCAATGGGCTTGGAGGCCTGAAAATAAGGTGTGGTTAGGCGCAATGTTATTTTAAAACCACAGAAAGAGATTGCATCAGTGACCAAGTAAAGACAAAGGCGGGTTCACAACGTGCGTATACCCAAGCGGCAACCTCGGAGGCTGAAAAATTAAGCCATGGTGGAAGTACCAAAAACTGCAGTTCCTCAAATGGCCACTTGAGGCTGGCTCCAAAACACTCCACAGTTCCTACTAGGGATGCACCAATCCGATATCAGGATCGGATATCAGCCACGATATCAACATTATAGCTGGATCGAGTATCTGTAAAAGCAGCCGATCTGTAAGACCGATCCTTCCCCTTTAAATCTTTGTGACACGGGCTACGTCATACAGCACGTGTGACCGCGTGAGTTACATGCCTCACGTTGCGTGACTTGTGTGCCGCAAGCTAACAAAAGGGTCTGCTATATGGAAGTATTTCACCCATAGCACGCTAGCTAGCTCGACGGCAGTTTGCAATGTCTTGTGTTCCTGTGTAAACCCCCCTCTAGCAGTGCAATAGACTGAAGTGTTATATTCTCTTTTTATAGAAAAAACAAACAAACTGCAAAATCAAACAGAATCTATCTTTAATAGATAAACCTCAGAAATAAATCACTAAACCAACTGGCAGACACAAGGAAGATTTCCTCTTCTTCTCTGCCTTTCTCGTGTACTATTTGTTTTAATGTGGTTACTGAGTGTATGATCACTGTTTCTGTGTTTACCTAATTCAGTTTCAGCTGCAATATTTGTATTTCTTTCTAAGTTATTGCTGCTGTTGCACAGTTGTTTACTTTTGTAACAAATAAATGGTTTATTGCATTAATTTGTTTAATAGTTCATTGCATTAAGTTGTTTAATCTTGTTATATTTTGCCTCAGGAAAGACAGGTGTCGTCACACCCGATGCCTTTAGTGTGTTCGTCTTAAGGTTTGTAGCTTAAATCAACAATATCGGATCGGTATCGGGTATCGACCGATAGGTAAGGTCCCAGCATCGGTATCGGAACTTTCACAGTCGGATCGGTGCATCCCTAGTTCCAACCTCATATCCAAATATTGGCAACTGCTGAAATGCTGAACTCAAGGAATCAAAACGTTAGTCCGAAAAAACCATCGGGTGATGTCACAGTAGCTACATCCATTATTTATAGTCTATGGGACATGCTGATGAATTCAACTATAGATTGACAGAATAACATACCTGTGTCATCATCAGGTTTGCGTTTGGCAGATGTTGAGATTTTCTCAGTTCGCTCTTCATCCACCTTCTCTTCATCATCATCGCCAGCTTCATCTAAAGTCACCAAAGTCTAAAAACAGACAGAAGATAAAGCTATTGTTTGTGTTTTCTTAATGTGTGTTTTCCAGTGCTTCACCATAATTTCCCAAATGAAGAAAATTGCATGCGTCTTAGTCTTGACCTTTACCTCTGGGTTTAGTAAATCCACTGATTCGTCCTCCTGGCTGGGTGGACAGGCATCCAGCATGGTTTCCTCGGCCTTCCCACCCTCCTCCTCTTCCTCTGTGAACTCATCCAAAGTGACGAGTGCCTGCAGCTCTCCCTCTGTGATCTCCCCATCCCACTCTCGGCTCTCAGATGCTCTTTCCTCTCCGACCTCATCTGCTCCCACCTCATCCAGAGTCACCAGGTCCTCTGTGTCCACCTCTACCGTCTCATTTTGTTCCCTCTCCTTTGCCCTCCTTGTCACTCTCCCGCCTCCTCCTCCTCCTCTGCTGCTGCTTCGACCCCTTCGCTCCCTCTTCTCTCTCTCCCTGTCCTTGGTCCTGCTCGGTTCCTGCTCTTTGGCGAACTGTTTCTCTTTTGCTGTGGCCTGACGCTTCCTCGGTTGTTCCTCCTCAGCCGTGTCAAGGTTATCCTCCTCCTCCTTGCTCACTTCCTCCAGGTTCACCGGAGTGCTTGCTGTGTTATCTTTCTTGGACGATTTTTGCTTCATTATCCCTTCAAGTATGGCAGTGTCGCTCTGGGATGTAGCTGCTGATTTGCTCTCTTTCCTAATTTCTGTATTGTGTGTTCTTTGCCCATTTTCTGTTGCAGACCCTTCTGCAGCATCATCAACTATCTGATAAAGAGTCTCCTCCTTGACGACTTCTTTTTGAGACGCTTCCACCCTTGTTCTTTCTTCTTTTAGAGTTGATGTCTCTGCTTTTGTAGGAGTTTCATCTTTTGTCTTGTCCTCTGTGGCAGTCAGCTCTTCTTGAGCTTGATCGTCTTCAAGGGAATCTATGATCTCATACACAGGCTCTTCCTCCTCATCCTCATTTTTGGGTGATCCTGCAGGGGAGACACTTTTCTTTGTTTGCTGTTCATTGTTTTTAGGATCTGTCTCTTTTGAGTGTTCTGTGAGGTGCTGATCGTCAACACTCTCGTCCTCCACAGAATCAAGAATCTGATATGTCGCCTCTTCTTCATCAGCCACTTTTTCAGATGCGTCTTTGTCACCCTTCTTTAAAGTTGCGCTGACTTCTTTTGTTGGTTTAACATCTTTCTTTGGTCTTCCCCTTTTCCCTTTTCTTCTTGTAGCAGGCCGATCATCCTTAACAACCTCTTCCTCCACAGGGTCACATACTTCAGAGGTAACATCCTCCTCACTTACCTCGCTCACAACACTGTCACTCTTCTTTGATGGTGTGCTCTCCTTTGGAGAGGTTTTCTCCTCTTTCTTTGGTGTTTCCCTGTTTCGCTCTCTGGCAGGAGTGTGCCTCCTTCCTGTTGGTGTGTCCTCTTTTGTTTTCTCATTTAAAGCATCTTTCTTAGCTGTTGTTTCCCTTTTTCCTCTGGTAGATCTTCTCGTGATGGTAGGTTCATCACTGGGAGTTTCTTCCTCCACGGAGTCTAAAACCTTGTATGTAGCCTCCTCAGGTTTTTCAGGCGCTTCTGTGAGAACCAATGTCATTTTATCCTCTTTCTTTCCTCGTGCACTCCTTCTTCTACCAGACCTTTCTGTGGTGGCAGCATCTTGAACTGGTTCGTCTTCAACAGAATCTACTATCTGGTACATCATCTCCTCATTGACCTCTTTGTCTTTTTCAGAAACTCCTGCTCTTGTCCGTGTGTCATATTTTTTGACTGTCTTCTCCTGTTTCTTTGGTGATTTCTCTTTGTCTTCAATTTTGGATGCTGTGGTTGTGGGGCTGCTTCTCTCTGATTGTCTATCTAGACTATCATCTTCTTTCGCAGGGGGCTCTGACTCTGTCTCTATAGTCATTGGCTGATCTTCGATAGAATCAAGTACCTGATATGGGCCCTCCTCTTCCTCCATAAACATCATGTCTTCTTTAGATGTCTGGTCACTGGGAAATTCAAGGTGTTGGTTGTCATCTTCTGTTGCAGTTTGACCATCAATTGAATCCAGTATCTCAAAGGTTTCTTGTTCAGTTACATCATGTTCAGTGTCTTTAAAAGTATCTTTGTTGTCAGAGTCTTGAAGAGGCTGGTCTTCATTTAGGATTTGACTATCAGTATTTTCCACACCTTTGGAGGCTTTGCAGAACTCTGCTGAAAGCATTTTGCCTTTGACCTCCTCTTCATTTCTTTCCTTTTCATCCCCCTTGTACCTTGGAGCTTGTTTACTACCTGTATCTAGCACTTGGAAATTATCTTGATCTTCATCAACTGAATCTTTATCAGATTTATTACCTGCTGAAATCGCATCTTCCTCAGACAGTTGTTTTACTGTGGAGCCATCATCTTGGACCAGATGACTGTCCTCTTGACCTGTAGATGCTTGGTCTTCAGTGACACTATCTAGCACATGGAAAGAACTGTCCATTTCCATTTCACTGGACTCCAGTGGGCGGGCTTTGCCTTCATCGTCAACACTGTCCAAGTCCTGAAAGCTTTCCTTGTGCAAAGTCTGGCCTGCCTCAGGTCCAGTTGGCTGGGCTTCAGAGTTGACCTCTTGGTCCACATCATCCATCTGTTGATCTGTTTGATCATCAAGTGAATCAAGGATTTGATATTTCTCACCGTTGTCCTCCTCCACCTCTGTATGTTTGTTATTATCCTCCTCTTTCCCTTCCTCTTTGCTTTTCTGTTGGTCTTTCGTTGTGATGGCATTAGAATCAATCTCCAGACTTTGAGCTTGGCTCAGCTCTACTCCATGTCCCTGTAAAGGTGGATGCATCTCTGATGATGTTTCTGTTTTTGTCTCTGACTCAACAGTTTTTGCATCAAGGCCCTCTGCTGACACTTTGTGGTCAGACTTTGTAACTACGCTCTCTGTGTCTTTTGCTTTTTCTTCGAGCAGCTCAGGATGTGTCTTCACTGATGACTTGACACTTGCTGCTGATGTCATCTTTTCCGTATCACATGCAGCCGAGGATGAGCGGGTACGACAACTGGAAGATGCCGTATTAGATGCTTCGGCTGGAGGTTTTGTCTTGCTAAGTTGTGTTTTCTGACGAGGGGAAGAAGGGGTTTCAGTAGATACTGAAGAAGAGGCCTTACTGACACTGGTAGAGGCCAAGGGTTTGGTAGGGGATTTAGTGGACACAGATGAGTCTTTGGGCTTTATTGGTGACACAGAGCTTGAAGAGCTTGAACCTTTTGTTGAAATGGATGAGGAGGCGGCTGAGCTCTTACAGTCTTTCGAAGATCTTGTTGAACTCTGTTTGCCAGTGGTCGATGAGTCGGAGTTTGGACTCCCTCTTCCCGCTAAGGAGGACTCCTTGGATGAGGAGGGGCTATGAGGCTCAGGGCTTGCGTCTCCCACGTCATCGCCAACTTTATCAACAGTGACAAAGTCATCCATGTTGAAATTCTGCTCATCAAAAGGACAGGCGTCTGAAGAAACAATGTCATCTTTAACATCATCCTGAACCTGGATGGAGAACAAAAAAGAATCAATGATTGAAACTATGAATCAGTTAGCTTATTAATCATTTAGATGTATGGTTGACCCTAGGCATGTGCCGGTATAAGATTTTGACGGTATGATGGCACAGAATTATTGCTGAGTTTTGAGTTCCTGAAGTTCCCATTTATGAAACGTAGGTTACACTGTCAGCCTTTACCGTCAGAACGGAAAATGGGCGGTTAGTGACACCGTGACATTCTTTTACTGTGGTAAACTGTGACACCGGTAACAGGCACATGCCGAGTTGACCCATTAATTTTTTAATAAGTCTGTTTAATTAACAAAGACTGGTGAAAAGGACTTGGTAGAACTTGGTAGATACATTTTGATAGAGCCGTATCAGGGCTAAAAGGTTAACACAAGGCACAAAACAAGACATGGAGGTTTGTGGGATTAAAAAACAGCTGTTTACCATTCTTTGTGGCGTCTCTCCAGCTGTTGCAGTCCTAGAGCTTCTGTTGCCTTTGCTGGGGCCCTAAAGAAATGTGAAAGAAATGGGACGACATTTATAAAGCAGGATGGAGTAATGGCATAGACATGCACAATCACAACTGTGTTTTCGAAAAGTTTACAGCCAATTTCAAAATCACTCATATCAAAGTCTTAAGAATCATTGTTTTTCTAATGTTAATCTCTGAAACGTCAACAGAGTCTTTACAGGCCCAGGAAAATGTTGTGTTTTCTACAAATTAACAAATATTTAAATAGCAACTCAAAGCTTGACTCTACATTTAAATGTTGAGTTTAAAGATTTAAAGCCAGGCCTCACCTCCTCCTCTTTACTCTGGGACCTGCTCTCCTGGGTGAGTCTGTGGTCCTGGAAAATTTCCATCTTATTTTCAGGAAGCTGTGCAAAGTTTCCTTCAGAGATGACTGCTGTGGCTGCTGGGGTAGAACTGGAAGCAGCTGAGACTGTGTCCCCACTGCTGACTGCACCGGTAGGGGCCTCATCAGCAGTAGAGCCTGAAGTTGTTGGTGACTCCTCTTCCACCTTTACTTCTACTTTTTCTACATCTTCATTGGCCTCAGGACCAACAGTGCAGTCCGTGGAGATCTCAGTTACTGGTTTCTCACCATCCTCCTTCATTGCTATGTCACTTGCTGAGGTAGCACTTGGTCCTGCTATTATGGGCTCAGATATGATGGATCCATCAGGGCCACTGGTTTGCAGAGCAGGTTGTGACCCATTATCCGATTTTTCAGAAGTAGGAGGCTGGGTTTCACATTTCACAGCTGGGGGCTTGGCTTTGACATTGATTGGATCATGGTTTATTGTGATCTCACTAGCATCTTGTAGGCGTTGTTCTAGCCCCTTCAAACTTAAATTACAAACGAAAGGATTGTCAGTCTCAAATAAAAGCAGGGTTGTTATCACAAAATGGCAGGATATAGCACTTTGCTAAAAAAAAAAAAAAAATAAATACAATAAATCTAGTAATTGTTTGAATGTAAAAATGTTACAAAATAGTGAAAAATGTCTATCACATTTCCCCAGAGTCCTTGTTTACCTTGTCAAACTTGTCTTTTTATCCAACCAACAGTCCAAAAACCCAAATTATTCAATTTATAAATATTTAAAATGTTGCACACTGTTGGGGCGAGTGGTTCATAATAGTCATCACACTGGTCATTGTCATGCTTTGGGCAACTACATCATGTTTTGTCTCTCTTTTAACCTGACAAGAATGTATTACAAAGTGGTATACTCACGTCTCAAAACGTTGAACTTTGCTCCTGTGGAGAGTGAAAGGAGTTGGTCAGTTTAGGTGCGAGGATGGTGGAGAGAAATATGAAAATACATTAAGACATACAGACATAAAGACTGTTGGGAAGCACAGTCATGAGTATAAACTAATCTGAACCCATTTCATATTCCTATAATGTTTGAAAGAACATTATCATACCAAGCTGCGCCCTTTTTAAAAGATTTTGCAGAGAAAGTGTTGTACTTCTCCAACACTTTAGTGACACCGCTGGAGTCAGCCATCTCAATGCATATCTGAGACAGAGACAGAGAGGAGAAAAAGAAAAAAAGGAGGTAATAAGACAAAAGCAACAAAGAGAGAACAACGACAAGCCAAAAGAATCAATTATATGTGAAATTACAACAAATTCAAGCAAAACGGTTGTACTCAAAGGTCAAACAAACTCTAACAAATCAATGACAGAAAATCCAGGCACAGCTGATGAGTCAAAGAGCTTCCTGTCCACTGTGGATGGCAGTGGTAAAATGTTTTGCTACAAGTCTGATGGTGCTGGCTGAAACTCCACAAAAAGTCTCAAATTTAGTTTATACATAGAGAAGAAGAAGAATTACTACCTTAACATGGTGGATGGCTTTTATGTCCCTGTGACCTTATGAGCTGTGCTGTAGGGGGCAATGGTAGGGTCTCCCAGGGCAAAGTGGCCCAAGGAAAGGGGCCAAGTCAAGAATTGGCACCAACCATTCAGGAATTGGCACCTTAATGTGGTGAAGCAGTTTGCATGCTCCCATGGCTCTGGGAGCTGGGTTGTTGGGGGCAATAGCTCCTAGTTGGGTCTCAAGGCAAAGTGTTCTCAGGGAAGGGGAAGACTAAGAGGGATCCTCTCCAAGAATCGCCACTTCAACATGGTGGAATGTATGTCCTTGTGACCCTGGGAGCTGGGTTTCTTAGGGGCAATAGCTCCTGGAACGTCAACCCTGTGGTAGGGAGGGAATCAGAACTGGTGCAGGAGGTGGAGTGGTATCATCTAGATATAACTGGGTTCATCTCCACACATTACACTGGTTGTGGAACCAAACTCCTGGACTCTCCCTTTTTCTGGAGTTGCCCAGGGTAAGAGGGACTGGGCAGGAATGAAGATAGTCATGAGTTCTGTTGGAGTTCTCCACGAGGAACAACAGGGTGTCCTGTATGTGTCATGTGTGTGCAAGTCCCTAAGAGGAGGTCTCTGACAGTTTTTTGTGCTTATGCACTAAAAAGCTCAGAGTAACTGGCCTTTTTGGAGTTACTGGGTAGTCCTGACTTGGACACTGACTTGGGACTCTGGTTGTGTTGGGGCACTTCAGCATTCATGATGGAGAAACCTGGAGGGGAGCCTGGAATACTTTGCTAACCTGATGCCCCTACAACTCAGTCCCATCAAAGGTGAGGAAAATGGATGGGTGGAAATAAATATGACAGCCTGCAACTGCATATAAAAAGAAGTGAAACTTAATTCAGTACTTGTAGATTTTTTAAGTCCTGTAGATACCCTGACACGGCGGCCCTCTCAACCCTTCAATGTGTTGTCTTACAGATGCATAATAAAAACATGCAATGTTTGTGTTCTTGTACCCTGTTGGCGAGCGGCAGAAAGCTGACAAAGGTTGCGATGGAGGCCACAACTTCAATGACCATCTTGATGATGTCCAGAGATGTCTCAGAAATCTCCACACACAGCAACCGCTCCTCCAGAGACTCTGGCACTTGAGCTCCCTAAAGAGCAAGTAATAGTTGGTTTTAAGGACCAGAGATCCAAAGACAAAGAGCTACAACAGATTTATGTCAGTGATTAATGACTTACAGCATTGCTCAACTTCATCAGAGTTTGGTACATCATCACCTACAAAAAGATTACAAGTCACAGATGCCATCAAATCACATATTGAAACATTTTTTGTGGGCTTGTCTGTGGAGATCTCCACTCACAACATGAGTACATCTGCTATTATTTCTTTCTGAAATTTCTTCAGAACAAAAATATTATTTGCAATATAAAAGATTAATAGACTGATAATATAACAGAGGAAAATTCCTCTTGATTCCTTTCTTCTTCTGAGAGTTGACTTTTCTACCCAATCCTGATCCTGACAGTGTTACTGCACAGAGCGCGCACTTTAGGGTTTTTCCCAGCTCCCATACCTCACTGGATTCGGGTTTCATGTGTTTCCAGGACAAAATGAACACTGAGCTTGAAGCCTTTGACAGAAACTGGATTTGTGATGTGATCTCGGACAAAATCACAGCATGTTGTCCAATCAGCAAAAAACACAAAGGCCTTGAGGTAAAGAGAGGAAAGACAGGAAAGGAAAACAAATTAATTCAAACTACACAGATCTGTTGAACTAATTAAATGGCAATTACAATAATGTTTGTCCCTTTATCAGTCTGCAGTATCAACTCCTTACCCTCCTCTGCAGCGGTAAGACCACCACGTTGTAGAACAAGGAACGTAGGTTCTGTTTGGGGAAATACCGCCAGACGAGCTTGGCCACGTCATTATGATTGTAGCAGTTAAATCCTGGCAAACCAGTCAACATGATTGTGGGGAACATGGAGCAGCAACCACTGGCCCTCTACAAGACACATAAAATCTTAAGTTTACTTTTTGTGTTGACACTGATTCAACGTGATGGAACATTTTGAAGTTGGATCACATTGAATTCCGATGAGCAAAACACAGAACATCATATTATCGGAATGTGTTGTAAGAATAAATGTCAACTAGGTTGAAGATGTGCATAAAAAACGATTTCTGAGTAAAACAAAAAGGAGTTCAGTCAAACTGAAGTTAACTTACAATGAGCAAAGCCATGTTAAAAAAAAAAAAATCCTTAAGATTGGTAATCTGCCGATAACAAGTCTAATCCGATACTTAATTTACCTAAATGTTGATTAATTATGTATCTGACATACTAAAATGTGAAGTCTTCTCAATGTGGCATAACTCATTTTTCAGGAGCTACTGGATCCAAACCAGTTGATACAGTTGATAAGCTTTAATTATTGACACAATATATATGATAGGAAAGTTAATTGAGAAAAGCTTACCTCAATGTCGTCCTCTCCTTTGACTGTCAGATAATCTTAAAAATGAACATAGGCAAACGGTTACTGTACTGAAAATAAATTAACATGGCAAATGTGGCAGTAATAAACTAATGAATTTAATGTAAATCTAGGGATGTCCCAGTCAAGTTTATTTGCCCCAGATCCCACCCAGAGTCCTGCTAGGTAGCAGACATGGCTACACGAGAAATGTAAAGTCAAGAGCAAGGGCCACCATTTTCAGGACTGGTGGAAAGCTCAAGTTTTTCACTTAAAGATGAAACACTTAAGTTTATCATTTTAAGTGTTTTTCTTAATAACCCATATGGTGCAAGAAGCAGCTGGCCCCCAGGTATTATCACTTCATCTAATCTGGCCCCATTCAAAAACATTTGGACACCCCCCGCCAAAATGATACAGCTACATCAGCTACAGTGCCATCTCAAGGAATGTTTTTTTTCTTTAAGAGAGCAGTGTTCGCCTTTGTCTGAGCCACCTGAATGAACAGTAATCAGTTGAGTTCTTATTTCATCATCCGAACATCTTTGCGCAGTTTAGGCTACCGTACATTAATATATTAGTTTTACTGGCTTTTTGCTTGAGGGCTTTTGAACTTGCTGTCGCACAGTTAAGTGTGGTTGTTGTTCTGCACCGCTCCTCTGAGCAGGGCGGTAAAACTCTGCTTCATAGCTGGAAGCAAAGCCAAGAGACTCACACTGAGCTAAAATGAGTGTACGAAACTCGGGTAAATAACGTAACTTAACAGTGTCATACTGACTTTTCTTTTATGACTTGTGGTGTTTCGCGGTGGGCGTCGCCCAGCTCTTAAAAACAGAGTTGCTGTGCATGAAAGCTTTGTGAATAAAACACCTGTGTGACAGCTGACGTAAAACGACCTCTATATAAATCATTAAAGCCAATCCCAGTCAGTTAAAGAAAAGCCTTGATTGGCTCTGATCCGGAACTTTGAGATCTGAATCAGATCGGGACATCCCTATAGTTCACTTCGAAGAAATAATGTAAGAAAGCGTCTCTTACCTGGGATGACGAACCAAGAAAACCCAGTAGGGAACAGGTAGGGTTGAGTTTTCATTGTGACCCAAAATGGTCCAGTGCTGCCCTGCGGAACGCCAGTTTCTGTTGGTGGGATAATAATTCAGATTACTTTTTTTAATATTAAATTATTCAATCAAACTGAAAAACAAAACCTAGAACAGAGACTTACGTAGTGATGCACAGTCTTTCAGTTCCTTCAGTCCATTCAGCCTGTGGACTTGATGGCCAGGGGCTTCCTTCAGGAGACTGTACCAGACTCCAAACCGATCAGCATCACGAATTGACTCAAATTCTATGAATACCTGGAATACACAAACGCACATATACATGACAGATAAGACAATCAAGAAGTCTTTTTTAAGTTGTTTACTAAAGTGTGCGTATGTGTCTGTTTGCACCTTGTTGAGGAGAGGCATGAAGTTCTTGACAGGCTGACAAAGGATTTGTGTCAAAGTTTCTCTGAGCTTCTTGGTCTCACTCCAGGAGATGTTCTGGATGAAGACTATTTTCGTGCCATCATCACGCACAGGCTGCATCGAGAACAGGAAGTGAACATCCAAACAAAAACTTTGACAGGAGAACACACAGAACTGCTCTGCATTGTTACAATACATGACAATAAAAGACTATATTAAAGTGTTACTGTGAGAAGGAGACTGTTGAAGGTTGACTGTGTGGAAGTCTGAACTGAGGTGAACTGTATTTGAAGTAGTGGTGAAATGCATAGAGAGCCCAGGCACTGCATAGGAAGATTAATGTCACCCTATCAATGTTTTCCAGCTGGTGGGACGGCATATACACATATACACAGGGAACAAATGTACCTTTATTACTTTGTTGCAGTACCTTACATACGCATGTCCCAAAGATACGATATACCTTTTGCCCATTTAGCTAGCCATATGTAGGCATGTGTAGGTTAAGAACTTGACGCCGTGGAGATCGCTATTGCTCAGACTCTGGTTTTAAATGTCCTCACCAGTACCACCACATTTTGACTTTATGTTTGTGCAGTCGGATGAAGTACAGACAGAAGTATCCAGTCACTAAATTAAAAGCAGTTCATGAATCAAGAGGAATTCAGTGTCTGTGTGTGTTTGTGTTTTACTTACAAAATGCATCAGCTTCATCAGTGACTTATAAAACCCAAGCTAAAAAAGAAACATCAAAGTAGGCAGCGTTAATACCAAATTTACTTTTCCACAATACATCATACTCACCTAGAGCCAATATACTCGATACTAAGGGTGCTTTCAGACCTCTTCAAGAAGGTCTCAGTCCGGTTGTTTTGGTGCACACCCAAATGCGACTGCTGTGTTCTGCTCAAACGAACTGCACTTAGGGAGTACGATTGAACTGAACCAAACAGGGCAGGTATGAAAGCACCCTTAGTGTATCTTTGTAAACATATCACTGTAAATTGATAGTGTCTGGGCTATTATTACTCTGAATTATAGATCACCATCTTGCTGCGGCAGAAACACAACATTTAGCCATTTGGGGGAGATGACAACAACAACATTCAATCAAGCTGAAGATCTGTTTTGACCAGCTGGTTCCTTTTAATAAATATGCATGTTTTTCTGTAATAAATTTCAAAGTTCTTTATCTTCTGTGGTCTTGAGCATACTGAAGTGTTCTATAAAAATCAGTAGGTACGTACTGATATTGAAATTCTGGGCCAATACTGAGGTTTAAAACAGTTATAGCCAGTGCCAGAGTTCTCATGTTGTTGTTTATTTTGTTGTTATTGCTATTTATTCCCTCTTTTGTTCTAGGGAAACAAAAAAAAAATCCACACTTTAAAAAATAACTGCACTGTCTTCAATTAAGTAAGCCCTTCATCACACTACCTTTGTATGAGCAGAAATTCAATCATACAAATACAACCTTTCATGTAACCTTTCACAAAAAAAGATGAAACATGAAAAACCATCATCTTTTTTTAAATAACTGCTTCAAAAGTCTTTGTACTACATACAAAATACATCAAAAACATCACATTTCCTTCTCTAATATCTATTTTCTATATTGCTGTGAATATCATTTGAATGTCAAAAAATACATTTTACAAGATTACACTGGACACATCATGAAAACGTTATAATTCACCTTCGCCAAATGCTAATTTTACTGAATAGACCTTGAACGCATAATAATGTAACTCAATACAACCTCAGTGAGCTGTTAGTTCCGGCCACCAGCTGCTAAGAGCCAACGTTAACTTCTACCGATTGTTAACACTGTGCTACATTACAGAGAAATACAAACCGTACTAATGAACCTTCATTAATATAGGCCTATATTTTATCTACAAGTGCACGTCACACACTGAGCGAGCCGCCTGTTAATGACGCTGTGGGCTAATGGGCATGTAGCTACTTCCATGTTTCAGATGATGCGTCATGTTTGTAGTCGACCAATGAAGATGAGTTTACATATCACCTTGGGTTCGTCCTTCACCTTCTCAAAATGATCCCACACTTTGGATTTCCTGCCCGACATGTTATTAACTAGCCTGTGGAATAACCTCAGGTACCAGCCCTGGAAATTAACCTGACTCCTGTCTGACTGCTGAGCGTGGACACTTCCTGTGTCTGTCCTTTCAAATTAAACTCCCACATGGTCCAGTCATACAGTTTTTGATTTATTTTGACAAGATGCAGCTCCCAATACTGTTTCATGCTTGACTAAGCGACCAATGAAATCTGCCAGACTAATGACCTTTCTGGTCAACTAGCTTTTGGTTGACTGTTGGGGGCCTTAGAGATCGCAAAGCCCATCTGCCAAACAGTCATTGTATTCTTCTTGTGCCTGCTCATTAATTCAAGGTGAATATCGGCCGATACCAATCCTCAGCCAATCAGTGCATTCCTAAAAATCAGTCAGTAAAAACAGTATTATGTACAAGCTTACCGGTATCATTGTGATGCCGCTGGCTATTGCGTGGCACTGGAGTTTAGACTTTTGAAAATGTATGCTGTTCCTGCTGAAGGCTTTCATTACGTGGGGCACATCCTCCAGGTTTGGCATCAAGACAAAGGCCTGAGATGACAATCAGAGACAAACATGTATTTCTTCTTTCATTTACTTGTTCAAAGCACTTTTTCAACAAAACGTCAGATCATACGGGCACTAATAGTGTATGTATAACAATGCAAGGATGGATGCAAGGTCACAGTGACCTTGACCTTTAAAACTTGACCATCAAAATCTAATCAGTTCATCCTTGAGTCCAACTGAATCTTTGTGCTAAATTTAAAGAAATTCCCTTGAGGTGTTCTTGAGATACCGTGTTTACAAGAACGGGAGGAATGGAAGGACTAGCCAAAAACACAATGCCTGCGGCTACAGTTATTGCCGATGCTGAGGCGTTAATATGTAAAAGTTGCTGAACTCAAATCGATCTGCTGCCTACCATGCGTGTCTGAGGAACAACATGGATGTTGCTATCTGTATACTGAAACCCAAAAGGCATGAGCAGTTTGGCGATGTCCTCCTCCGTGTAGCAGCCATCGTTATAACTCGGCAGGTTGGTTATGAGCAACTGCTTCTGACGATGCTCCTTCTGCGAAAGTGTCAAAAACTGTAAGAAGGAGAGAGAAGAGAATATTGAGGGGCAGTTTTGGTTAAGGTTAGTTTGCAATTAAAGATTAAGAGAAATGCACAACAGCATTTAATCAATTTAATGCCCCAGATGCGCTTTGCAATCTGCTTGCAGTTGCTGTTGCACTACACATACACACACAGCACTTCCACGATCAGCACAGTCTGATCATGGCGGGTCTTATTGGATCCACTTGGGTATTACACATAACGAACGGACCGAGGACCCGCGGTAACATAACACTGACAAAATAAAAAACTGTGGATCCAAACCCGTATGGACCCCAGGTGGGTCTTGGGTCCTATGGTTCGAGTTGACCTGTGAAGACCTCCAGCACATTCAACATAGGATCCACCTTTACCATGTGTATAAACTGGGCTCAAACCAGATATTCAGGTCCTATCCATATTTTCATTACCTGGTTAAAGGAAACCAGCTTGGAGGGCTGCACCAATCCTCATAGAATCTAAAGTTACGGTACGTAACTAATGGTCTATTTCGTATAGACTACGTCCTCGAAGGCCACTGCCAATGGATAACTAGATCATAACCAAACCGAAACATGAACTTTTAAAGAACAAAACCCATCTCCGAGTTTGATTTATATATTGAAAGAAATACATGTGTAAAATACTGCAGTACTTCATACTTGATTTGAGGAAACCCACCTTTGGTGAGAAGCAGGTTTTCCACTTTAAGCACTCTGTGAAAGAGAAACCAAGAAAAATTACAAAAAATAAAATAAAGATGGTAAAATAAAGATCACATGCAAACATTTTATTTGGATTTCTTACGTATTTTGGATTGCTGCAAGTGCTTTTCTAACATCTCCCCGACAGTCTGATGGGTGATGACATTTTGTTTGGAGGCATTCGTGGCTGATGCTGCATTCGTGGCTGATGCTGCATTCGTTTGTGTCTTCACTGTCATCACAGGATCTTCAAAAGATCAAATTTGATTTAGAAGAATATCAGTATTTTGAATCTCTCCTTCCTCCTCCTTTACATTTATCTGTTGGATCTAGATTGACACCAATAAGTAAACTTTTATTACATGACCCAAATGAAACCTGAAACAATTTCTGAGATCTCTTTTTAACTAAAACTAACAGGCAAGACAATCTATAGAGGTAAGGTGTAAGATTAATAGAGGCATTTCTTTACTTGAAAATAAGGTTCTGTGAGATTGAACGTCTTGTTTTTTTAATAATAAGCTTGCAGATAAGATGGATGAGCTGAATATAACTGTATACAAACACAATGTTACATGAATTCAAATCTGAGTATATTCATTGGCTTTTGTAGCCATTGTAACCAATGGTCTTGGAGCCCAGACTAAACAAACAGGCTCAGGTAGTCAGAAAGTCTGGCGGGAGAGACTAACACATAGTTGGTTTTGGTCTTTTCATGGGATTTGTTGGAAATAACAAACATATAGAATATTGCCAGCCTTATCCTTTAAACATTTTCAGGAAACACATATTTTAACATACTCTCTGTCATTGTAGTGGTTTGAGGTGTGGAGACACTGGATGAGGCAGGTTCTCTGAGAAAACAAAACAGAGTAACAGGTCAAGCAGGAGAAAATGGAGAAATGGGAAATCAAGGTCAGTTTGAATGTTTTTATTTGCTTTCACGAAAAGATAGCGCTGTCCATCACAGGTTGAATATCTGTCTATTCCATCTCGTGCACACATTAATATATGCAGATCATTTTTCATCAGGTAAATTCCCAAAATGTCACAATTTTTCCCACTGAGACACAAATTTAGGCAGCTGCCACACATTTGTCATAATATGTTGACAAAAACAACATCGCCACTGTTTAAAAAAAGTGTGTGAAACATATCTTACTTCTGAGGAGGCTTCTTTTGCTCCTTAGAAACAGTCTCCTGTAAAACAAATTAAGATTTGCCATGTCAGATCAATTTGATAATTGACAGTGTGATCAAACTAAAGCAGACAAATGTTTATATGTTCATGTGCCAGGGACAGAAAAAGTAAGGCAAAAAGTATAATACCTGTTCTCTGACCACACTGATTGGCATTCCTTTCACTTCAACGCTCTTTAAACTCTTCATTTTCTTTGCATCTTCCTCTTTCTCGAAACACACGATTGCCTACATGTGTGCACACACACAACAGCATATCTCTGCATTACTACATGCACCAGAACCATCTCTTTGAGGTCTTTCCAAGACTGGAGTTCGTTTTCTTATTAGTTTTTGTGCACTTGTTAAATTACATTTCTAAGGCCAAAAGCTTAAGCTAAAGTTAGGAAATGTGAGAAAACTTACTCATTGTCTCTATACATACCTCCAGTTTAGACCGAAACAGTACAACTGACTTGGTTTTTCCAAAGTGCTCCACAGCAGCAACCACATCACTATGAGAAATATAACTATAAATCCCTTGTAGTTTGACCATGGTTGGGGGTGAAGATTTACCAGACTGAGCAAAGAGAGAAAAAAAGACACCTTTAGAACAAATAGAGTGTTAGTCATCATGAACATCTTTTAAAATAGTGAGAAAGAGTGAAAAACATCTGTTATTTAAGTGTCCAATCTAGCCTTTATGTCATCTGTCATTTCAGACAACATTTTTTTGCTTTGTATGTAGCAATAAAATATAATTGTCTGTCAATGTCTTTGATCAAAGTGTTGTGTGGATAAGGTTTCAATCAAAAGAATGAGACAGAGACACAGTAGAAAGAAATTGTTGATCAGATAATAGATTATTGCCAATTTTACCTGTTATACTACACAAACACACCGACCTTATTCTTTGTAGAAGAACTTGCCTCACTCCTCTGCAGGCTGGACTTCGCTTTGGATAGCTTTGAAGTCACCTCCTTCTTTGATGTAGAGGAGGAGGATGAGGAAGATTTCATCTTGGCGAGCTCAGCCAGCAGGGCGGGTGCCAGAGTTTTAACCACAGACTCCAGGTCAGACTGGTCTGGCAGAGACTGAACAGCTACAAGGACAGAGACAAAAAGAGTGTCAGACAAAGTTGCAGACCCTGGACAATTTTCTGAGGGACCAGTTTTTGCAACCTACAAACACACATCACTGTACTATTAAGACTTGTAGTACATTTTAAAGAAGAGTAGAATTACTGCCTTGCGGTTGTTTACAGTTTACATACCTGTTTGTAAAAACATGGATGCTTCACACACATCTTCCCCACCAGAGCACAGAAGAGCAAGGTGAACAACCAAAATGAGCGTCACCAATTCAGTATCTGACCAAATGTCTCACCTTCTGTTCCTGAGATATATTACGTTGAATAACGGCCAGACAAGTGTTTTTGCAAAACAGCATGATGTCACAGTGAAGTTGACGGTTGACTTTTTGGATATAAAAGGTCACCACTTCACCATTTTATCGTTTTAGATATTTCTGTGAAATTTTGTCATAATTACTTGAGTTATGGTCGAAAAGGTGTTTTCTGAGGTCACAGTGACCTTTGACTACCAATTTCTAATCATTTCATTGTTGAGTCCAAGTCGACGATTGTGCCAAATCTGAAAAAAATCCCTCAAGATGTTCTTGATATATCACATTTGCAAGAATGGGATGTACAGACCTATGGATGGACAACCCAAAAACATAGTATGTCCAGCCATGGCTATTGGCGGTGCAGAGGCATCAAAATATTACTACTATTCGTACGTTGTACTCCATTACACTTACTTAACAGCCATAGTTAGGTACTTCTCAGATCAATGTTTTATATTTAAAAAAAATGAAGATCTTCCAAAAATAAATATTATACGTATTAAACCACAAGTAATAACAATGCATTGTTGGCATTCACTTGTACATAGTACTTTAATAGACACAGGTTCGTTTAAATCCTTGATACATTTGCAATTTCTCAAACCTGATGTTTCCAGTAGTTTCTTAGCCAGGCTCTCTGCACTGCTCGACTTCTTTTGCTGAGGGGATCGTCTCTCATCACTACTCTTTGATGGCGATCGCTTCCCATCACTGCTCCTTGCTGGTGATTGTCTCTCGTTACTCCTCTTTCGGGAGGATCGTCTCTGAGCATTTCTACTTGATGAAGACTGTCTTTCATCACTACTCCTTGATGCCGACCGTTTCTCATCACTCCTTCTTGGGGACCGTCTCTCGTCACTCCTTCTCCTTCGTGGGGATCTTCTGTGATCACTTCGCCTTGGTGGTGATCGCCTACTGTCTCTCCTCCTCGGCGGTGATCGCCTCTCAGGCTCTTTGAATGTGACCGATAGCGGGAGGAAGTAGTGTGGTCATACCACCGGGAACGAGAACGAGATCGAGACCTGGTGAAAGTACACATGAAATCTAATGATAAACAAAAAAAGCTTTTTTTTTTTTTTTTTTTTTTTTTTTACAACAAATCTCAATTTCTCTAGGGATGACTGACAAATTTTGATGTTTAAATGCTAATGTTTTAAATGTCTGCAGTAACACATTTGGTAAATTAAAACAATAGTGTTGATCATTCATTGATTCACAGACCTGCGAGTGTATCTGGAGCTGTGTGGCGAACATGACCGGCTACTGCTTCTCTCTCTTTCTACCCTTTGAGCCATGACGGCGACGAGGGCTGGCTGAGCGGGAACGGGACCGACTTCCATGCCTGGCTTTCTGGTCATCTTTAACTGCAGCGCTAAAGAAAGCAGTGGATGAGAAAAGTATGATTAATGTGAGGAAAGGTAATTTTACCCAAATCAGCAAAGTACTGGTTTACAACAGATATTCCTTTTGCACCAAATCGGCTCTGGTTCTTGAACTGGTTCTCTTACGGATTCCAGGAACCTTGGTGCTATCTAGCAAACCAGCTCACGATTCCACCAGTTTTAAGCGCAATAGTAGAGTATGACACCCCCAGTGATGTCCTCACAGTTTGCACTTCAGGTAAAGAAAAACCTGCTATTTTTTGGTTCCAGCTGAGAACCGACTTTTCAGGTTCTGAACAAGTTTATTTTTGGTGGAAAGGTGTTGAACAGTTCAAAATTAGGCTCGAGAACTGGTTCCATGTTGGTGGAAAAGACGCAAGAGTGTCACTGCAACAAGTTTGAACACTGGCAGATTTTGACAGCT
The DNA here is from genome assembly GCA_026686955.1 of Epinephelus cyanopodus. NCBI lineage: Eukaryota > Metazoa > Chordata > Actinopteri > Perciformes > Serranidae > Epinephelus > Epinephelus cyanopodus. The sequence continues at coordinate 7,637,774 of CM048934.1, read as the reverse complement.
TTTACATTGTAACATTCATAATAAAATAACACAAAATTGAGTACACAGCCATCTTCATTGGACTTGTCTGTCCATAACCTGGTAGTTCTTTGCCATTCCATGATGTGGTCATGCAGCATGACCAGTTAAAATGTGTAGTGTGAGTTGACATAAGAGATCAATAAAATCTTGCAGTGTCTGCCCAGCTAATGAAATTTACCTGGGCTTGTGTGTTATCTCACCATCCCACTCTGGGTATCTGTGACAACAAAACAAAACAAAAACAGATTCAAACACAGCAATTTAATCAGCAAAAAAAGGCATCTTTTGAGTACAAAAGTGAAAGGTTTTTGGCAGTCTTACAGCAACTGTATTTGGATAATGTCTCTAATTCAAAGGGTACAGAGGATTTGTAAGAGCTGACTGTATTTATATACCTAAAGGAGGTACCTTGACAAACCTATAACGAACCGTGATAGAAGTTCCATTAGCCCCCCAATAATATGGCCTCAAGATACATGTTTTAACTACTGCAGGGCATTAAGGTGCTTTAGTGGCCTTTAGCAATAAGCTATACAGGCAGTGCCACCATGCTGCCGAGGTAACACCAGAAGTACAAGTTCATGAGGGACAAACAATCCTGAGGAAGAGGTTAATAGTAGGTTTTCAAACTCCTTTGCTGTCCGGTGTTTCCTAAACAGTATTTTGCCACTTCCCCGGTGGGTATTCCCCAACAATGTTCAGACAAAAGGCAGCAATTAATAATAAATAAGTGAAATAAACAAGGTCTTTATAGGAAGAAGGGAAAAGAAAAAAAAGACTGACCGTGTGCGGAGGAGTTTGCAATTCTCAAGGTGAGGGCTGCTGTTCTGGTGCGAGATCCAATGCTAGTAGTCAGAAGAACAAACACAGCATTTAGACAGGCCTCAGTATAATTACAACTGTTACCAGCTTCAATATCTCAACTTTCATTTTTGTGATTATCTGACAACAGATATCTTTTATTCAACAGTCTAGCTCCCTTAAAGAAACAGTTCCTTAGATCTAGCCTCGAGCCCAAGTGACAAACACTTGCCAACAATGAGAAGTGTTTAAATCGTGGCATCCATATAAGCCACAAAGTAGTAAATAAAAACAATAAGGTCTCTGCCTTTTGCCGAGATCCCTAATAAATGTGAAAACATATATGGGCAAAAACTATTCAGGACATTAAACATGCGGTACAGTGGTGCAGTAGTTAGCACTGTAGTCTCACAGCAAGTGGGTTCCAGATTTGAACCCGCCTGCCGACCAGGGCTCTTTTCTGTGATGTCTGCATGTTTTCCCCGCATCAGCATGGGTTTTCTCCGGGTTCTTCATCTTCCTCCCACAGTCCAAAGATATGTAAATTAAGTTAATTGGTGATTCTTAATTGCCTGTAGGAGCAATGTAATAATATATGTCTGGTGATGGTCTGGTGACTTGTCCAGGACGTACCCCGCCTCTCTCCCTCTGTCAGCTGGGATAGGTTCCAGCCCCCCGCAACCCTTAACAGGATAAGTGGTTACAGATAATGAGCGGATAAATGAAAATAAAATGCTACTAAATTTGGCCACTCTTGCCTTTATACTTAGAGCTGACGTTTGTCAACTTAAGTTTTAGGGCAACAATTTTTAATCATGAAATATAACAAATACAGGAGTGCCAGTTACAAACAACCAAAATAAAGATTTCTTCGTGGGGTCTTGATGTGATGTCTCTGGTTCTTCAGTCATCCGTGGTATCAGAAAGCTTCCATGGTTTGTTGAGGGTCATCTTGGCAGAGGTCATCATCGGGTATGGATCAGGACAAAAACACGGCATCTGCGACATCTGGGGTAGGCAGGAAGATGTGGAAACTGGGGATAGGAGGAGGCTGGCATGGCGCTTTTTTTTTTGTAAATGAGACAAAATATGAAATGTGGTGTCCCAAAAAAAACAATAAAGAAGTCTTGCTGATTGTGTGATAGGTGAAGTATGATGGTGGTGACTTTGGGTTTATAATATTTATAGTGGTAACTAGAGTTCCTTTTGGGGCCGCAAAAACACTTTTTTAAAAGAGGTAGCTTGGTTCCATAATAATAGTCATGAAACTAATACCTAACAGTACATGTGAAATGCTATAAAGTACCAAAATGCATTATTCACAGCTCAAATAGTGAGAAGAAGAGGCAAATTACAAACTGCATCTCATCGTTTTGTATCAAATTCTGATGTAAATCTTGCAATGACCATTACATACCAATGACTTGAATTTTCATGCGTCTAAACGGGAAAATAGCCATGTTGACACTGAAATGTCAAATGATCTTAAAGCAAATTATAGTTTCAGTAAAAGTTGGGGGTACAGGCTACCTTAAACGCATGTTTTGTGGTCTGCCAGTAAACAGAGTAGAAGTAGTCAAGGTTGAAACAAACTATGAGGCTGTACACATGCCACGTTTTAGCACCCTCAAATTCACTGTTTTCAATGTAGCCGTGTGACCAGCACGCTCAAACGCCAGTGCGATGCTGTCGTGGCATGGATGCATTCCTGAGTGCCTGTTTTTGCAACAGCTGCACCCCAAGATAAACCGATTTAAACTTTTAGAATGCAGCAGCATGCACTGCATGTCGTGACAAGGAACAACCAATCACAGCCGACAGATATCTTTCCCTTTCTCCATAAATATCAGTGTGTGGTACACATGAAAAGGTTGATCATTTTGGTGCAGGGGCTGTCAGAGCTTTTCATCTGAACCATGGACGATATGCACACACACATAAGCAGCGCCTGGAAGATGATCAGCTCTGCACTCAGGATTTGAGGTAAATAGACTATGATACCGGGACTTTGTAACCTTAGACACAACCGGCAGCTACGGCTTAACAATTTTGGGAAAAGATCTAATTGCCATTTTTCTGGCAGATATTGCAATTTCGATTTGATTCGCAATATTTCTTCAAATCAAGCTTCAGTGCAATATTCACCATGTATAGTAACAGATCCCGCTCAACAGATCCTGGGTCAGTCAGGAGCGCTGCAAAGCAAACGCAGCTTTTGCGATAACATAATCTCATTGTCTGAAATCGCAATTTCATTCAGAAAACGATAAATCGTTTAGCCCTACCTGCCGCCACGCTCATGAAAGCTGGCTCAAAAAAGGCACAAAAGTAGTGACCAGTGCCCGACCTCGCATTTTCCAGGCAGTTAAAAAGACGCGACATGTGTACGGCCCCTAAGTCACCTTGGTCATCTAAGCCCTCTACTAGAGAATTATGGAGAGAGGTCTTCAGGAATTTGTTTCAGTCGGGCAAGTTGTAAATGTTGTCTCATGTCAACTAGCATTAGCCATGTTTAATGCTATGTGGAGATGATGACATATTGATGCAATGATTCTGTAAGCTATTGTGCTGCGTTGCCTCTTAGCGAGGTGCTCTAGAGTTAATTTTACATTCAATTCTTTACTTTGTAGTGCATTCAAATCAGTTAATAGAATTAGAAACATCTCACCCAAAGTTTACAGTCCAACCCTGTTTCTTATGAGGATTTCACAGTAATTATCTACTTATTCAAATTCATGAAATATCAAACATGAATCCTCTTAAATATGCTTTAATGTATCACCATTACACTTCTTTCAAAATCATTCCCCTCTGTACTTACCCTCTAAGTAAAAATGTAACAATTTAAAACTGATATTTTACACTCAAAAACAACCCACAGTTTCCCAAGGGAGAGAGGACAGAGTGCAGACTTCCACTCACCTTCATATGAGTACATTCTCTGTTACACAAAGAACAGGTATGTGGAAAGATTCTCGGCGTGGTCGCTGCATAGTCATGCATCATGGCCGCTGTTGGCAGACTCTTGGAGGCTACCACCTGTGCCAGATGCTGCCTGTTGGAAGGTGGCTGCGTTGGAGGAATACGGTTCATCAGGCTCATGAGTGGCTGAGACAGAGCTGGAGGAATGACCATGGGATGAAGACCACCAGGAATAAACACCGGTTGTTGCACGGCATTTGTGATGTTTGTGGTGTGAGAGGCAGGGGGAACAGATTTTGCAGCAGAATTAACTGGAGGCCACACAGCTTGCCCCGTATGCGATATTGGCGGCTTCTGTGTCTGCATCTTTGATTGTTGAATCTGCTGCACTGGCTGCTGCTTTTTGATCTGCTCAGCAACTGCTGACCCTTTTCCTCGAGTTTTACTCTGATCCTTAGTATCTTTGCTGTTCTTACTGTCAAAGAGCACAAGGCCAGGCTGGCTGGGATGCCCGACAAGAAATGGAATAGAGGATAGTTGGGTTTTCGATGTTGACTGACGATCATCCTCTGGTTCTTTTAAAGGAGCAGGTCTGGGGACTTCAGACTTGAGAACTCTGATGTCTTTGTCTTTCTTTGCCAGAGAGAAAGAGCTGAGGATTGTTTGGGAAGTCTGGTCTGGTTGGCTCTGCAATCGTTGGGTCTGATCATTGCTTGGTGGAGCCACAGAGCTCAGTATTGAACTGTATAAAGAGCTGAGACTGGACACAGAACCCGCCTGGCCACGTGAAGAACCAAAGGCACTGCTTTTCACCTCTGATGTATGTTTTTGCAGTGCTTCCCGAGTGTGTCTGCTACTATCGTTAGTGTCCATCAGCAACATACTTCCACTCCCACCACTGTTAGCTCTGCTGCTACTGGTCCTTCCAATCTCATCCTCAGCCCCGACCGTATACATGGCAGTATGTCCATAGTCAATCACTTTACTTGGTTGGGGAAAAGCTGACGACATTACCTTGTGATGCATCTCTGTCCCTCCAGAACTACTCAAACTGTGACTTTCCATTCCACTCACACTTCTGGTGGGTTGGGGTTCAGGTTTTGACTGAACTGCAGCTGAAGCTCTTTTTGCCTTCTCCATGCGGATTTGCCGCAAGATGAATGGCAGGTTCGCAGGAGTGATCTGGTCTTCAGGAAAGGAGATGAGATGTTCCAAGTCCTCTTTTCCAAGTCCAAAGTGCAGTAGGATGTTCGAAGCTGATTCAGAGGTGTACTTGGGTCGACTTGACTCTGCGGGCGCAGCAGGTTTGTCTGGCACTGGATAGTCAAAATCACCTAACCCTGGAATGGACTGCATATCATGTTTTCTTTCACTGAAGACATTCAACCTACCATCACCACCACCAGCATAGCTGGATGAAGCAGACGAAGAATAAAATTCAGAGGGGTCATCAGCAGTGGACCTTTTGTAGTTTGATGGCCACTCCGAAGAGCTACGGCCACTTTCAAAGTCCGACTGTCTATGTCCTAGAGAGGAAGAGGCTGAGGACATTGGGTAGGAGGTCATCCCTGTGCCTGAGGAGGGGAACTCATTCCTTTGAGAGCTGGTAAAGCGAGCTCCCTGGTCTATGGGCTGATGCATCTGTTTGCCAAGAAGCCTCACCTCCTCTCTCGCTCTGCTAATATGCATGTCTATAGACCTCTCTAGGTTCTCGTCTATTGTGGCTCTTCTCTGTTCAGGCCTGTAGTTCACTGACTGAGGCAGCAGCGATGGGAACATCCCCCTGGTGTTGGTGGGAGTCGCAGAAGCTCCAGAAGAGCTGATGCTGGACCCAGGTCCAAGGTTAGACGCCCCCCGTGGGTCCCTCTCTACCTGTGTAGTGGGAGTCCATACTGTCCCTGGGTGGAACTTTGATTCCCAGAGGCATAGGGGTTATACAGGGGATGGGACATGGTGTTTGCGATCTTCTGAACGTTAAGAAGATTGATCGCTTAAGTAACTGGGATGGAGAGTGTTGTGGGTGTGTTGCCGTTTGCTGTGAAATTGGCCTGGCTGCCAACAGCGAGTGTCGTTCATGTGCGTCAGTACTGGCTGGGCTTCCAGTTGGGCTGGCTGCAAGGTGGGAGCCTGCAGGCCAATCAGGAGCAAGCCCCCTGAGAGCCCTCCACGTAGGGGGCTCGTTAGGGGCCCTGGAGTAGGAGAAGAGGCACAACGCTCCGATAGCAATGCAAAGCTGAAAAATTAAAAAACAAAGAGAGGGGGTTATTGAATGGGACTGGGCTTCAGCTTCTTAGAGGTGTAAAATCCATCATCTGGAAGGTCTTGTCTTGTGTTGGCCACTTTGGTGCTGGCGGGCCTGGTCTTCCAGGTCTTCACTAGCAAGAAATAACAGAAGGGGTAAAGGTAACAAAGCAAAGATAAAGAGAGAAAACAAGGTCACTGCTGTTATGAGGAAACATACAGAACAGGGACAAACCCATTTATTTCCTTTCCATGCTCATCTCTGGCGGAAACAATTCAGATTGGCACCACCAAAGAGACAAAGCACATTGTAAAAGGTAACATCACACATGTGCACTTTACAACACATTCATTTATTTGCAGTGGCCCACATTGACAACAACATCTGCCACCACAGATTCATTTTCTATTTTTGGAACTGGACGGTTCATTAGCAATGCAACTGGAACATATATATCATTTGGTTATTCACTGCACCATATTCTTGGAGCGCAGAGCAAGCTAGGTTAGGACAGAGAAGCGGGACGCCAAGTGCAGTGAAAGTGAAACTTAACCGTTCATTGCGCTGGGTCTAAAAGTTTGCTGTCAGTCGCTTCTGCAGCAGCTGCTCCTCTTATTCATTGATCCGATCAGCTGTAGGGATGCAACTAACGATTTTCATTGTCGACTACTCTGTCGATTATTTCTTCGATTAGTCGAGTAATCATTTCATCAAAAAATGTGTTTAAATGTTGAAAAATGTCGGTCTGTCTCGCCCAAACCCCAAAATTACGTCATCTAATGTCTTGTTTCGTACTCACGCCAAAGGGTTTTAGTTCACCATCGTGGGGAGAGTGTGTAAAGCTGCCAATATTTGATTGTAAGAAGCTGCAACAAGAGTATTTTGGGGGTACGTTTATAGTACTTTTCTATGAAAAATGACTCAAACCGATTAGTCGACTACTAAAATAGTCACTGATTATTTTATTAGTCTGACTGACTGAACAACTGTCCACCCCAAGTCTCAAACTCCATAAACTAAAAAATGAACTAATTAATAATTACACCTGCATTGCGTTGAGACCCGTAAAACCTCCAAATTCGGGGAGGGGACACAGAATAAACCAAATGAACACACACAAGAAAAAACAAAACAAAACAGAAAATGTTTACTGATCCATGATGTTCTTTGCTCTCTTGATACCTTGTGTGAATTATGGGTGACACTTTCGACGTTGAACCAAAACTGGTGATTTCCGATGGTTGTTGACAGTATTCTTCTTTCCAAGAGCAATTGGGAAATTAAATGCGCAACACACCTGTTATAGCTCAAACAGGATGACGTGATCATACCTGTGCCATCTCTGGCAGACATCTCAAAGCATTGTTTTGTTTCTTCTTTTCAACCGAGCACGCTAGCACTTAGCTTGCCTTGCTCTTTTAAACTACTGCTAACTTCAACATGTCCTGAGCTAGCTTAAGGTAAAGTGAATAAATGTGATGTTTCCCAGCGAATCTGCCGCTTGTCTGCGTTAACAATGCAGTTTACACGTTTCTTTTTTAACTCCTGGTTTATTAAAGACTGTTCTGAGTGACACGTGAAGCTGGATTTAGCAGCAGACTTCAGTAACAGCAATATAAAGCAGGAGTAAAAGAAATAACTTGGCATTCAGTTAATGATAATGAGGACGTGCCCTGATTTACAGAGGTTAGCTAAAAGTGTCAGTGTTAACTTGACCACGTGACCAGAAGTGAGTAGAAAGATGGTTCAAGCACATACGTAGCAAGGCAGCGTCAAGTTAGCAGCACTGTTTCCTTGTTGGTCTGATTCACAGCAGCATACACAAGCCCACATATTCCTACAGGAGACAACAAGCTTATATAAAGGGAACTATATTTATCTCTCTGACCATTCGTTTACCGATCTTACATGACGCTGAAACAGCCCGCTGCTGCTGCTGCGGCTAGCAACCGTTAGCACCAACGGCCCGGCCCGGTTACAAACAAACACCAAACACGGTTTTCCGGTGAGCAAACACCGACAGCAGCGACTGTGCGCACGCGGTGTTTCGCTGCGTGATTTCATAGCGACGTTTTTTGTTGCATACCTTCCGTTAGCCGAGTATTTCTCGTATCTTTGATGCGTTTAAACTCGTCCTCAGGCTGCAGGCTGCAGACAGAAAGCCCCCGATGAAGTTCTACGTGAACCCGTTAGGACTTCCGGTGTTGGTGCTCAGCCTTCAGAATAAAAGCCCGACTGTTGACGACAATTTGAGGTTGAGATTATAATCTGTCACATTCAGCGATAAATCTTTTGTATTAATACTCAACTAATCCTGTGCTTAGTTTTTGGGTCGCAGGACACTTATTGCTATTTACATACAGCTACAATTCCGGAAATCAATGTACTACAATAACAATAATAAAAAACAACAAGCAAATTCATATATTTCAAACGTTACTCAGCGATCTATACATTGTATTGTAGCATAAGGCACATATTTTTACACACTTGATAAACTACGGAAGTGTATTGCATTCACTTGACAAATAATAAAAAAAAGAGTATTTTTTTCTTTTTTTTTGGTGTAATTTTTTCTGTTTTTCAGAGTAATTTTTTCCCTGTTTGTAGTAATATTTTTTGTTTTTCGTGGTAGTTTTTTTTTCCTGAGCGAGGAGACGATATACTTCAAAATCTCGTGAGAAATTAATTAATTAATTAATTAGTTACACACAGGGTATAATAATCTAGCTATGTTTTCGACTGCATCCTTCTAGTGGAGGCCCATCGCTCAGTGTAACAGGTTAGGTTAGTAACAGGCTAATAATACCTTCTCAATGTCAAATAACCCCAAACTGCAACTTATTCAATATAAAATTCTACACAGAGTACACCTCACACAATATAGATTACACAAAATGGGACTCAAAGACAATGATAAATGTACACACTGCACGTCAAACACTACAGATAACTACGTTCATGCCATCTGGCTCTGTCCACCCATCCAATCATTCTGGGCAAACATCATATGCACATTATCTAAAATCATAAGTCGCAGTATTCCAGTCTCCCCATCTGTTTGTCTGCTACGAGATCTTACACCAGTTGAACCACCACTGAAATATGAACAACCCATACTGGTCGCCCTAACAGTCGCTAAGAAGGCAATACTCTTAAACTGGAAAGACAGACACAGTCTTTCATCATCCCAATGGCATCACCTACTATCCCAACACATTTCAATAGAAAGACAAATAGCACTTAAAAATAACGCAATGGACTCATTTCGTAGCTACTGGACCCCATTCATCAACAGAACTAGCCAAACACATACCAGCATTCATACACACACTGACAAACCCCCAACCTCACCTCGGCCTACTGCCGCTGACACCAACGCCCCGAGCCTCTAACCCAATATCTAAACGCTAGATTATACAGACTTAAAGCTCTGCCAGGACCCCTTCAACTCATCAATGGGCTATTTTACTGTGGTTTGTTTGATTTATTTTTTTTCTCTTCTTTTAATTAACTTAATTTACTTAGCTCTTTCTCTTCCCTGTTTATCCATTTTTACTTAATTACTTTTCTTCCCTAATATAAGCATGGTTAACACTAGCATTTCTATTATTAATACTGTTGCTATTATTATTACTGTCATCAATAGTATTAATACTATTATCATGATTATTAATATTTTCATTATTATTATTGTCATCGTTATTAAATTATTATTATTGCTATAAAGTTACTAAACTCTTAGCATGATGTACTGTAGATCGATTGTTAATATCGTTACTGTATTAGTTGTGATTGTGGTGATGACCTGGTAGGGGGCGGGGACGGACTGACTGGGTTGACTGGGGGGTGGGGTGGCTTTGTACTCTGAGTCTCCTCGCTGGCATGTCCTGCCTGCCTCTCGCCGGGGCCCCCGGTCGTGCCGCTGGGCTGGGTGCGGGGGGCCTCTCGCCCGCCTCTCCAGTTTCTGGGTTTGACTCTGGCCCTTGTCTCCATGGGTCATTACCATGTTCTATTACACAATAATTTACTGATTGTGTGATATGGTATCATATTGTATTTAATTATATCATATCATATTATATCATATTATGTTATATTATATTATATAATATTGTATTATACTGTGTTATATTATGTTAGGTTGTATGATATCAAACTATACTACTATATATATGTTACGTTTATATTATATCATACTATACTACTCAATGTTACACTACAACTCATCACACTGTATCATATTATATTCTGCTATGCTTATATTATACTGATATATATTATATTATACTGTCCATTATGTCATAATATATGTTTTTTAAATATATTATTATATTATAGCTTTCATATCATGTTATAATATCATGTTACATTATGCGTTATTTATTTACTTACTCCTACTACCCCAATACCTCAAATTCATTTATAAGTTTGCTTCTTATTCTGTTTACTTATTTCTCTCTCCTCATTATCCACGCCCATACCTCATCCTGCCTAAGCCATATAACGCGGACACTTGCCCCTCATTCAAATATTGAAATATGCCCCATGCATATGCTGTTTTTGTCTATTGTTGTCTGTATGTCTACTCACCTTATGTCTACTGTTTATGTCCTATGTTACTGCTTTTGACATGTTGTTTCGTTTCGTTCCTGTCACTGTTTCACCAATAAAAAAGGGGAAAAAAAAAAAAAAGTAACAGGTTGTAAAATCATGCCCATACACGTTTGTCAACCTAACCTGTTACATTGAGCGGGATGTAGTGCCTTACCCTTATTGACCCCGTAGTTGAAATTGTCTAGGAGCGGGAGCACAGATGCAAAATACATCCATAAGCAGGACTCACCATGGATGCAGGGGTCACTTGCAGGTGCCAGGTGGGAGCTTCTCGTGAGATTTTGAAGTATCTCGTCTCCTCGTTCAGGAAAAAAAGATTACCCCGAAAAACAGAAAAAAATGACCACGAAAAATAGGAAGTATTACCACAAACAGGGAGAAGATTACTCAGAAAAACAGAAAAAATTACACACAAAAAAGAAAAAATTTACACCACAGAAACAGAAAAATAAATAAATTACTCTGAAAAACAGAAAAAATGACTCAGAAAAACAGAAAAAACTTTCTTTCTTTGTCAAGTGAGTGCAATACTTCTGAAATAAACTCAAGTCATTATACATTAAAAAAACAACAACATTTTACATGCTAGGGTTAGCATTGCAGCATATAGCATATATTCTCTATTTTTATAGTTTTACATCTAATTTCTACTTGTGTAATTCTCTAAGCATTACACCAGAGTGACTGTATCCAACCACAATGTCCCCCCTTGATCAATGAAGTATTTCTAATTCTGATCAAGCTTGTATTTAAACAAACGCAGTTTGTATCTAAATATTGAGCTTCATTATAAATGAAGAATTATGCTCAGTATGTCTGAAATGATCTGTTAGTTCTTGACTGAGTGGCTGATCGAACAGAAAATTAGTTTTCAGTGGCTATGGATTAACCTTGAGTCCTCAAAAATGGTTCTGGATGGAAATTTCTTTTCTAGATTTGTCAATAATGGAAATACACTGCGTTCCAAAGTATGATGCATATGCTGTTTTTTTGTTTGTTTGTTTGTTTTCAAAACACAATAAAAGGTCAACAGAATTTTTTTTTATTCCTCAACAATTATATTCACAATTTTATCTGGATTTTATTAAACAATGACAACAACAGTATTTTTTTTTTCTGTCAAATAACTCAGAATACACTGCTCATTAGATGTGCATTAATGCTGATTATTTTTAATATGTTAGTGGCTGCTGTCCACCCAGACTCATGCATCATTCTGACTGTGCTGTAGAGTCCACATCTCGAGAGGTTCCTGCTTCATGATGTACAGATTCACGGGTGGTTTGCTGAGAAGAAGTAACCCAACTGGAAAGGCGCCACTGTCAGTCTTATGTTTATGTATTTAGAATTTACGTCCAGAAAGCTACATGGAGAAACTAAAGGAATATATACATCAGTCTGTTTTGCACGGACAAAGAACCTCTTGAAACTGGAGAAAGGAATGACCACTTTTGTTCGGAGGATGGCTTTGTATCTCGTTATGCTGTCAGAAATGAGCTAATATTATGAATATGAATGAGGATGTCTTGCAGGCTTTAAAACGTGGAGTTTTCCTGGACAACGGCAGAGTTTCTATTATTGGCTGAATCTCTCTCAGGTGGTTGTTAAAACTCATCTGACCTTTATGCATCATGTGCAAGACTGAATTACAAGCTTCATTTGTAGAACTTTAAAAAACAATTTAACAGGCTCCCAGAGTGACAGCTCACCCTTCACAAGGTGCTACAAGTTGCATTAGAAATGACAAAATGTTATCAAATTCAATCATGTAAATGAGACCAATGGAGGTGATTGACTTCATTAAGCAACTGTGTACTGCTATGAAGGCCACATTCTCCATCAGTCTCATTGCTTCCTACAGAAACCAGAGATGTGAATCACAAGCCAAGTTTGCATTAAAAAAAATTCCAAATTTTTTAAGCACATTTCCAAAAAATGATGAAAAGAAAATGTGATCGAATGCTGTGTGAAACCAAACAATATGAAGTTCTTCCTTTTGGACTGAAACGTCAGTTAATGTTTAAGGAGCATAAAATTATCTCCATCTACTGGTGACTGAAAGTAACTACAACAACACTGTGTTTAAAACAGACAAAAACAAAGTCTACACACACACACACACACACGCACACGCACACGCACACACACACACACACACACACACACACACGCACGCACACACACACACACACACACACACACACACACTGATGCTGCTGCTTCATCGTTCTCTGGATCATCAGGACACAGCTGATCCTCTCATGGCCACCAGCTGATGAGAGAAGAAGACAAGAGAAGTTATAAACCAGCTGTCAGTCAGTGATGCAGCACATCCAGTATAAAGACCAGCAGGCACTTCCTGTTCAGAGCAGAGTGGAGCGGCTGTGGAGCGTAGTCGGCTTCCTTCCAGCTCTCATGTTAACGTGTTGGAGTGAACACACTGAGCTGGAAGCTCACAGACCTGCAGAGACTTTGGGCATCAAGTCTGTTTACTCTGCAGATTTCACTCAAGTACACAGTGTAAATAAACTGCTGAGAGTCCTGAACGCATCATGGCTGCACAAACAGAGGGATTCACTTTAATGATGGATTTACTGAGTCTGTTAGAACTAATGACTGAATGAAGAACAAATACCAACATCCTTCATTGTAACACTATAACACACACACACACACACACACACACACACACACACACACCCACACACATGCACACACACACACACACACACACACACACACACACACACACTAACAGGTCGCCTGTTATCAAGGTCAGATTTGATGGTGTGACAGTTTGATGAAGGAGGACAGCTGTCTCTATACATGTTGTGAGGCTGTCAGCTGTAATCCAGCTTCACTTCCTGTAGACATGAACACAACAACAGTCGTCTTCACATCAACTTCAACACATGATCTCAACAAGCTTCTCTCTGATCTGATTGGCTGACTGTTCTCTCTGTCTGTCTCTCTGTCCTCTCCTGAAGACTGTCACCATTCCCCTCTTTGAGCCACTGAGAAGGTCTGAGGTTTACAGGAAGTGCTGGATCTTTGCTCTGATAGTAACTGTGTTTAATATAATACTGCTGAAACCAGCATGGACCCACTCCAACCCTCTACTTACTCCAGAGTCTCCAGTTTACAGTCTGGACTCTCCTTCAGATCACACAGCTGCTTCACATCTGAATCCTGCAGCTTGTTGTTAGTCAGGACCAGCTCTCTCAGATGGGAGGGGTTGGACTTCAGAGCTGAGGCCAGTGAAACACAGCTGATCTCTGACAGACGGCACATCCACAGACTGAATGAAGAATAAATGATGCAGATAAAAATCATTAATAATACAATCAGATGTGTTCAGGTGTTAAATGTGTAGCTCAACATTACTATGTCCTGATCAATGAGCTTTGCCCTAAACTGAGTAGAGTGACTTTGTCATTGTGTTATTGTGCTGATCCCAACAGGATGCAGGTTAAAGACTGGAAAATACAAAAAGTGAAAAAACAGCTCTCATAAATATCATTGACAACGTGCTGCTACTTCAATAAAGATGTAGTGACTTCACCTCTTAAACTCTGCCAGCTCCACCAGTGGCTCCATCATCACTAACTCATGTTGTGCAGCCAAACACAAATCACTTATGTAAAGAATCATCAGGGTCAATTTAAGTTGAAATCAAGTGTTTAAAGCAGGGCTGTTCAATTACAAATTCAACTGGGCCGGATTTTAAACCAGAAAATGTTGATGGGCCAGACATTTTCAGTCCACAGGTAGGCTGTCTCAGGTACATGTTAAGATAAGTGACAAACTAAGTTCAACAGACTACATACACACAGCTTTCATTTTACTTTGTCTTTAACTATTTGCTATTGGTCCCACTAGTGTGATGCTTGTGTAAACCATGATTGTAAACCATAGCGGCGGTGAATGAGGGACAGAGCAGATTGAAATATGGCTTTCTACATGCGAACACGTGTATTGATAAAGCACTGGCTTTTTACTGCTCAAGGTTTTATTGCACTTATTTATAGTAACAAGCGTACTTGTTGTCAACTAACGGATGAAAACAATGTCAAATAACGGATGAGGGTCTCAGATATCTGGGTGTTTTCATCACTCTTGATTTGAAGAACTTATTTGAGACAAATTACTCTCCATTAACTCAAAAAATTAAGATGGATTTGAAGACATGGACCTCCTTACTGACATCGTTCCTCTGAAGGATCAGTGTCATTAAAATGAACATCCTTCCCTCATTAAACTACTTATTCCAAAATCTTCCATCTTATCTGACGCCGGTGTTAAACATTGTTGTCTTGAATGTGCTCTTACACTGACCGTTGTCTAAGGGGGCGTGGTAAATTTGTGTCAGGTGTTGCAAATCAATAAATGACTGCATGCCCCTGCTCCGTTAGTGTGTGTGCATGCCGGTCCAACGAAACTGATGGCTGCGTGTGTTCATTCCTCCGTCTTATGTCAGTCGGCGTTCTAGCCCTTGTTATTATGGCAGCTTCAACAGCCGGCGTTTTTAAAGTCACTGAATTCTGATATTTCTCATTATGTTTGGAACAACAAACACCAAAGGCTTAAGTTCTCCAAACTGACTAAACCGAAGGAATTAGGAGGTTTATCTCTCCCTAACTTACAATTACACTATTGGTCGGCTCAGCTCAAAATGATGTCAGACTGGTTTACGTATAGGCAAGAAGCTTTATGGCTTACCCCCAATTTCCACCAGATGCGTATTGGTTGCGTCTCCGCTCCGGCACGGCAGCGGAGCCGATTAGATTCAATTCTAGTCAATGTGTGTGTTTCCACCGGCTCCGTCTCAGCTCCAGCAGTCCGGAGGCCTCCGCAACAGATACGCAGCACTTCTATTTTTGCCGGACGCCGGAGCACAACGCAGAAATTCAGCACAGAGCAGATCGTGCGGGGCAGGAAGTCGTGCAGAGAAACACAATAAAACATCCGGTTAATACTCAAAATAAGATACACAGTGTTCACGGCGGATCATATTTCCCTGCACTACACCTTGAAAACTACATAATGGGCAGAGGCAGGCCTGAAGTCAACAGGTCAGAGGTTTTCAGACGTCATTTCACCCCGCTGACACCGTGGACGAGGAGATATTCATCATGGCAGTGCACCGAGATGTCTTCCGGCGGAGCTGCACCGCTCCGCACAGCAAACGCAGCCGGTGGGTATTGACGGACGGCGGAGCACGCCGCGGATAACCAGCGCTGCCGTTCCGCAACGGACACGCATCCAGTGGAAATCCGGGGTTAGTCTTGAGTCACCAGCATATTATCCCAGAAGACTTAAATCCCTACCTTTTATCAATAATATAGACCAAATAAATTCCCTTGATAACAACATAATCATTTACACACATTATTGGTGTGGAAGGATGTGAGAAAACACTTAGATATCCCGTCTGTCATTTCTGTTGAGTCTCCCCTAACGTTTAACCCTGATGTCCTGCTGCAGATCAGGAGCATTGGTTTGACAGGGTGGTTGTCCAATGGCTGACTCTGTTTTGTGGGCCTGCTGATCACCGAGCACCTTCTCTCTCTCTCTCTCTCTCTCTCTCCCCTTTGGTAACACTCATGTCCTGTTACGCATCTCACTAACTCGGCTCTACTGCATGTCACTAACTCGGCTTCTCCTCTGGAGCCTTTGTGCTCCACTGTCTTGCAGGTTACCTCGTATCGCAGCGGTGCCTGGATGGTGTGACGTGTGTGGTTATGCTGCTGCCGTGGTCCTGCCTGATGCCTCCTGCTGCTGCTGTTATCATTAGTCATACTTCTACTGTCATTATACACATATGATTATTGTCACATACATATACTATCATATATTAATATATACCTACAACATATTGTACCACAATAGCTGTAATTATTATTGTAATATTATTACTTAAATGAATGTTGTGTTGTAGCTATTATCATTACTGTCTGTCCTGCATCTCTCTCTGTCTCTGTCTCTCTTTATGTCTCATTGTGTCATACGGATTACTGTTCATTTATCATGTTGATCTGTTCTGTACGACATCTACTGCACATTCTGTCCGTCCTGGAAGAGGGATCCCTCCTCAGTTGCTCTTCCTGAGGTTTCTACTGTTTTATGGGGGACTTTTTCCTTATCTGCTGTGAGGGTCCAAAGGACAGAGGGATGTCGTATGCTGTAAAGCCCTGTGAGGCAAATTTTTATTTCAGATATTGGGCTTCATGAATAAAATTGATTGATTGATTGATTGATTGAGAGGGATTATTTCTGTATGAGTCTATACACTGTTTTGAAGGAAGATCCTGCAGAGTTTATCTTTAAGATTTTAGCTCCACATTGCTCTGCCACAGTCAATGGATTAAACCACTGAACAAGACAAATACACTTCATTGTGGATCAGTATAATATCAGCCTGATGTCTGCAGTTTAGTGTCAACACAACTTTCACATCATAATAATCTCAGCACAGGAGTAAAAAATGGTGTCTGACCTCAGAGTCTCCAGTTTACAGTGTGGACTCTCCAGAAAATCACACAGCTGCTTCACTCCTGAATCCTGAAGGTTGTTGTTACTCAGGTTCAGCTCTCTCAGATGGGAGGGGTTGGACTTCAGAGCTGAGGCCAGTGAAACACAGCTGATCTCTGACAAACTGCACCTCCACAGTCTGCATGAAGAATAAATGATGTAGATAAAAATCATTAATAAAACAATCAGATGTGTTCAGGTGTTAAATGTGTAGCTCAACATTACTATGTCCTGATCAATGAGCTTTGCCCTAAACTGAGTAGAGTGACTTTGTCATTGTGTTATTGTGCTGATTCCAACAGGATGCAGGTTAAAGACTGGAAAATACAAAAAGTGAAAAACAGCTCTCATAAATATCATTGACAACGTGCTGCTACTTCAATAAAGATGTAGTGACTTCACTTCTTAAACTCTGCCAGCTCCACCAGTGGCTCCATCATCACTAACTAATGTTGTGCAGCCAAACACAAATCACTTATTTAAAGAATCATCAGGGTCAATTTAAGTTGAAATCAAGTGTTTAAAGCAGGGCTGTTCAATTACAAATTCAACTGGGCCGGATTTTAAACCAGAAAATGTTGATGGGCCAGACATTTTCAGTCCACAGGTAGGCTGTCTCAGGTACATTTTAAGACAAGTGACAAACTAAGTTCAACAGACTACATACACACAGCTTTCATTTTACTTTGTCTTTAACTATTTGCTATTGGTCCCACTAGTGTGATGTGCTTGTGTAAACCATGATTGTAAACCATAGCGGCGGTGAATGAGGGACAGAGCAGATTGAAATATGGCTTTCTACATGCTGAACACGTGTATTGATAAAGCACTGGCTTTTTACTGCTCAAGGTTTTATTGCACTTATTTATAGTAACAAGCGTACTTGTTGTCAACTAACGGATGAAAACAATGTCAAAAAATGGATGAGGGTCTCAGATATCTGGGTGTTTTCATCACTCTTGATTTGAGACAAATTACTCTCCATTGACTAAAAAAATTAAGATGGATTTGAAGACATGGACCTCCTTACTGACATCGTTCCTCTGAAGGATCAGTGTCATTAAAATGAACATCCTTCCCTGATTAAACTACTTATTCCAAAATCTTCCATGTTATCTGACGCCGGCGTTTTTTAAGTCACTGAATTCTGATATATCTCATTATGTTTGGAACAACAAACACCAAAGGGTTAAGTTCTCCAAACTGACTAAACCGAAGGAATTAGGAGGTTTATCTCTCCCTAACTTACAATTATACTATTGGTCGGCTCAGCTCAAAATGATGTCAGACTGGTTTACGTATAGGCAAGAAGCTTTATGTCTTAGTCTTGAGTCTCTAGCATGTTATCCCAGAAGACTTAAATCTCTACCTTTTATCAATAATATAGACCAAATAAATTCCCTTGATCACAACATAATCATTTACACACATTATTGGTGTGGAAGGATGTGAGAAAACACTTAGATATCCCGTCTGTCATTTCTGTTGAGTTTCCCCTAACGTTTAACCCTGATGTCCTGGTGCAGATCAGGAGCATTGGTTTGACAGGGTGGTTGTCCAATGGCTGACTCTGTTTTGTCACTGATCACCAAGCACCTTCTCTCCTTTCCTCTTTCCCTCTCTCTCTCTCTCTCTCTCTCTCTCTCTCTCTCTCTCTCTCTCCTTTGCTAACACTCATGTCCTGTTACGCATCTCGTTAACTTGGCTCTACTGCATGTCACTGACTCGGCTTCTCCTCCGGAGCCTTTGTGCTCCACTGTCTTGCAGGTTACCTCGTATCGCAGCGGTGCCTGGATGGTGTGACATGTGTGGTTGTGCTGCTGCCGTGGTCCTGCCTGATGCCTCCTGCTGCTGCTGTTATCATTAGTCATACTTCTACTGTCATTATACACATATGATTATTGTCACATACATATACTGTCATATATTGATATATACCTACAACATATTGTACCACAATAGCTGTAATTATTATTGCAATATTATTACTTAAATGAATGTTGTTGTAAGCTATTATCATTACTGTCTGTCCTGCATCTCTCTCTGTCTCTGTGTCTCTTTATGTCTCATTGTGTCATACGGATTACTGTTCATTTATCATGTTGATCTGTTCTGTACGACATCTATTGCACGTCTGTCCGTCCTGGAAGAGGGATCCCTCCTCAGTTGCTCTTCCTGAGGTTTCTATCTGCTGTGAGGGTCCAAAGGACAGAGGGATGTCGTATGTTGTAAAGCCCTCTGAGGCAAATTGTTATTTCATATGTTAGGCTTCATAAATAAAATTGATTGATTGATTGAGAGGGATTATTTCTGTATGAGTCTACACACTGTTTTGAAGGAAGAGTTTATCTTTAAGGTTTTAGCTCCACATTGCTCTGCCACAGTCAATGGATTAAACCACTGAACAAGACAAATACACTTCATTGTGGATCAGTGTAATATCAGCCTGATGTCTGCAGTTTAGTGTCAACACAACTTTCACATCATAATAATCTCAGCACAGGAGGAAAAAATGGTGTCTGACCTCAGAGTCTCCAGTTTACAGCGTGGACTCTCCAGAAAATCACACAGCTGCTTCACTCCTGAATCCTGCAGCTTGTTGTCACTCAGGTCCAGCTCTCTCAGATGGGAGGGGTTGGACTTCAGAGGGGAGGCCAGTGAAACACAGCTGATCTCTGACAAACTGCAGCCTCTCAGTCTGAATGACGAATAAATGATGCAGATAAAAATCATTAATAAAACAACCAGATGTGTTCAGGTGTTAAATGTGTAGCTCAGCATTACTATGTCCTGATCAATGAGCTTTGCCCTAAACTGAGTAGAGTGACTTTGTCATTGTGTTATTGTGCTGATCCCAACAGGATGCAGGTTAAAGACTGGAAAATACAAAAAGTGAAAAACAATTCTCATAAATATCATTGACAACATGCTGCTACTTCAATAAAGATGTAGTGACTTCACCTCTTAAACTCTGCCAGCTCCACCAGTGGCTCCATCATCACTAACTCATGTTGTGCAGCCAAACACAAATCACTTATTTAAAGAATCATCAGGGTCAATTTAAGTTGAAATCAAGTGTTTTAAAGCAGGGCTGTTCAATTACAAATTCAACTGGGCCGGATTTTAAACCAGAAAATGTTGATGGGCCAGACATTTTCAGTCCACAGGTAGGCTGTCTCAGGTACATTTTAAGATAAGTGACAAACTAGTTCAACAGACTACATACACACAGCTTTCATTTTACTTTGTCTTTAACTATTTGCTATTGGTCCCACTAGTGTGATGTGCTTGTGTAAACCATGATTGTAAACCATAGCGGCGGTGAATGAGGGACAGAGCAGATTGAAATATGGCTTTCTACATGCTGAACACGTGTAGTGATAAAGCACTGGCTTTTTACTGCTCAAGGTTTTATTGCACTTATTTATAGTAACAAGCGTACTTGTTGTCAACTAACGGATGAAAACAATGTCAAATAACGGATGAGGGTCTCAGATATCTGGGTGTTTTCATCACTCTTGATTTGAAGAACTTATTTGAGACAAATTACTCTCCATTAACTCAAAAAATTAAGATGGATTTGAAGACATGGACCATGAACATCCTTCCCTGATTAAACTACTTATTCCAAAATCTTCCTTGTTATCTGACGCTAGCATTTTTTAAGTTACTAAATTCTGATATTTCTCATTATGTTTGGAACAACAAACACCAAAGGGTTAAGTTCTCCAAACTTACTAAACCGAAGGAATTAGGAGGTTTATCTCTCCCTAACTTAAAAAATACAACCCAATACATATAAATGAAATGAAACTTTAAAAAAAAAAATAAAGACAATAATATGTGTGTGTGTGTGTGTGTGTGTGTGTGTGTGTGTGTGTGTGTGTGTGTGTGTGGAAGGATTAATAAGATTGGGTATTAATAATAATAATAATAATAATAATAATAATAATAATAAAATTAAAAACAATAATATTATATTATAGCAATAACAGTTCTGATCAGCATTCGTGTGTTTCTTTGGTATCATGGCAGAGTGTTACATATTGTGCAGCTAATTTTATAAATTGTGGATCTTCTCCCAGACATACTTTTAACAGTTCATCACATTTTTTTCCCTGATATGATGGATCTGCTGCAGTTATCTGCTGTAGGAAAGCCTCTCTCTCAGTTTGCTACAGGGGGCAGGAGAGGAGAAAATGGGCCTCACTTTCTATTTCTGCTCAAGAACAGTGTTCACATACTCTTAATTCTCTGGGCTTCCATTCTTTCTTATGCCGACCTTTTTCAACCTGTAGATGATGGTCGTGAGTCTGTACATTGTTAATGTGCGTCTCTGTTTGGGGTTTTTTATGCTGACCAGATACTGTGCTGGAGAATATTCTCTATCCAGTAAGCGATAGCATACTAATTTACTGATGGATTCAATTTCATTCTTCCAAATGTCAATGTAAGTAATGTTGTTCTCTTTGTCTATAGATGCCAGGTGAGTTTTGGAGAGATTTTGGAGGTCTTGGATTTTGAGGTGGCAGGTTTCTCTGGTGTTTCTCAGAGGGTCTGTCTCTGGACAGAGGCTGCTACTGAGAAGGGATCTGTGGTGATAGGAATCAGGATCAGCTTGTGCTAAGTGAACCTGGGACTTAATTGACCTTTTGATCCTGTGTAGCGAGAGAGGCAAGTGTCCCAGCTCTGCTCTACATGCGTAGTTTAGAGATTAAATTTCTCTGTGGGTGTTGTGTCCCATGAGGTGAGCCTCTGGGTAATTAGAGGGCCCCACACTTCACTTCCATACATAAATATGGGTTTGATTACACTGTTAAATAGTTTTAGCCAAATTGAAATTGGAGGACTGAATTTATATAGTGAACTTTTGATGCTATAGTCGGCCCTGCGTGCCTTTTCTGTCAGGGAATTTATTGCTTTGTCAAAGCTGCCGGATGCACTGATGGTGATGCCTAGATAATTATATTCCATTGTATGCTGAAGTGTGGTCCCTCTTACACTGAAAACATGCTTGGATTCCTGTAACCTGGCCTTTTTTTGGAATATCATGACTTTGGTTTTGTCAAGGTTGATATCTACCACCCAGTTTTGATAGAAGGTCTCCAGCAGAGAGAGGTTTATGGGCTGAAATATGTGCCACTAGAAACTGAATTTGAATTACATAATTTGAAATTGAATCATTTATATTTGAATTTGAATTACTAGAAACTGAATTTGAATCACATAATTTGAAATTGAATCATTTATATTTGAATTTGAATTACTAGAAACTGAATTTGAATCACATAATTTGAAATTGTATTGTTAATTTGAATCATTGCATTGAAAAACTGAATCTGAATAGTATAATTTGAAATTGAATTCATTTCTTTATATTCACATTCAGTTCTCACAATTCAAATTCAGTTCTCACAATTCAAATTCAATTTACTGTGACAGACATCCGGGTCATTTAAGGACGAAGGAAGAGCAATCGAGCGCAGATACACAGGACTCCTCTTCGGCCAATCAGCACCTACGTTTTTTGAGCACGTAGGAAGAAGCGCTTGCTCGCTTTGACCTTGACCCATACTGGCTTGACCATGGATACGACTGGGACAAATATGGTAATTTGGCATTTTACCATATATTTTAACGACCTTTTACTGTTGTTAATGTTACAGCTACTTTGTAGGAACGTTTTCGTTTCGTCAGCGAGCATAAACAAATCATGTTTACAATTACATTAGGCGACTAGCACGTTAGCATTGTTTCAGCTATCATTTTAGCAACGCAGCAACGAGTGCCGGAGCTAGTCTATAAGTCACATGTGATGTTACCCATTTAACGGTAGTGTTCTTTCTTACCATGAATGTTTTGCTGATAGCAAACAAAAATTCAAGTTAGTAGTTGGATTTGCAATGTGCATAACGGCTGACAGTAAAGATTAGATCCTTGTACCCACACTGCTGTTGCAAACAGTGCGCATATTTATGATTTTGACATTGAAGTCCGAAGGGGACTGAAATGTACGTTACTGTTATGAACATAGAACATGTTAAAGAAATGTAGAAGTTGCAAAAGAAAGGCAGTGTTATACTTGTTACAAGTTTAATTTCTTTCAGTACATCGCCGGTGTTGAGGTCATGGCCACTTGCACCACGCCTGCTACACACAGCAGAAACTGCAAGTACCAGTTTTAGCTACTTGATTTTAGACAGCTAATATTACATTGTCTTCCAAGGACAAAAAAAGCATTTAAAAGACATCATCAAGTCATCTATATTTTGAGGTGTTGCTCCTGTTTTATTTTACCCTACAGATGTGACATACTAGTATTGTCAACAAAAAGGAGTGATTCACCCTTTATAGTTAACTGTTTTTTATTACCTAAAGCAGTTATTACACTCATTTTACTTTCATAGGCACAGTGTGCATCATTGGTGACAGCTATGTCAGAGAGCTGCAGAGACTCTGGGAAGCAACCTCAGCATGCCAGGTGTCCATGTCTGCTGGTTTGGCTGGGGTGGACTGCAGAGAGGCCTTCTCTCCTTCTTTCCCCACTCCCTGCGAGGAAGAGCAGCACCAGATGTCTTCGTCATCCACTGTGGCGGCAATGGCATGGGGAAGGTCAGCAGTGTCAAGCTGGTCAGCATGATGAAAGAGGACCTGCACCAGCTTCACCTCCAGCATCCTGGCATTAAGATAATATTTTCTTCATTGGCCCAAAGGTGCAGGTGGAGGCTGGTGGCAATCCAGCAAAGATTGATAAGGCCAGGAAATTTGTTAATAGTTTATGGCTACATTTGTTCACAGTTTAAATGGTGCCATAATTGAGCACCCTCACATCAGACATGACAGGGGGTATTTTTGAAAGCTGGAGTTCATTTCACACCTAGGGAAAATGAAATGTTTTTAAGTAAATTAGTTAATTGTCTTAAAGACCACCTCCAAACGCAGTGAACTGCTTACAGTTGGCAGTGTCACTGCTTTTGAATTTGGCCTTTAGGACACGTTAGGCCTGAACATAGCCCAGGCTGACATGGCCAATGTTGAGTTTTTGATATTCATCTATAACTTGTTAAAATTTCAATAAATTCTATTTACAGTTGCACTCCTTTTGTCTTTGTTTCTGACTGAATCTGACTGTCAACTGAAAAACAAACAAATCATACACTACAGATAAACCCTAAAGCATTAATGTTCAACACTGTCATTGGCAAATAATTAAGCAGTCCATTTCTGTGTGGGCCTGATTATTTTAACTTTGTACTTGAAGGTAACTAAGCACCTTAGACCCAGCAGCAGAGCCTGAGAAGATTTTGGAGCGTAAACCTTTGTTTGCTGCTCTGTTAGAAGTCTAGTTTTAACACAGAAGAATGTGACTCGATAAAAGGGCTCAAAGTGAAAAACAAACAATTAGCTGGACACAACAGTTTTGAAGCCCCCAAGGTATCACTTGTTCGCCAACTGAGAGGGTCTCCTTCAGGCAAAAGGTACTGTGACGTTTTTATAGTGAGGCAAATATAAACATAATCAGCCAATTGTGTTATGTTTTTTAGCCTCACTATATAAGCCTCAATACCGAGCAGAACCTTCTCATGTCACAATGTCACAAATAAATAATATCTATTACGGGGCTTAAAACTATTCAGTGTGCAGATATTTCCTTGATTTTCACAAAAGGAGAATCGTTATTCAGTGAATTTTCTTCATTTGTCTTAAAGAAATGTTCAAACAAAACCAGCACATAACATCAGCTTTCATTTTTTCTTTACATTTTGCTAAGATAAATGCAAACTTGGGTAAATGTTAAAACATAAATGAAACATTAAGATGCCATTAATAACTATTATATTTTGTTAAAGGTTTAAATCACCACTATATTTCCACTCATCACAGGAAACTGATGACAGCTTTCAAAAAATGTGCTTTTACTCTAAAGTAAGTTATGTCTGATCCATTTATATAGCAAAAGTTAAAACCATTACACAAACAGTTTAACAAAATTAAGTCAAAGCTTGCATTCATGAAATCATCACTATTAAAAGGTTACAAAAAGTACACATGAAATAAATGAAAAGATTTATAACAGTAATTATAAAACCTATGAATTAGGACCCAGTGTCATAATTTGCAAAGTCGTAATTTCTTGTGAAACAACTTCTTTACTGTGGAGTAAATATCATATCATTGGTCAAGGCGTTGTAACTTTCCTCAAGTGTCCTACAAGAGAGAAAGATGACAGGTTAAAAACACAGGTAGAAAACATTGACTACAGCCTGTCTTGGTTAAAAAAACACTCATCACCAAAATAATCTTACTGCTGAGTAAGTGGCTGTCATTCATAAAAATAGTTTTGTGTTCAAGTTCTGTAGATATTCAACTTCATTTGAATGTGATTTTAAATTTAACAGTGTACTACCAAGACAATTGGAGTATGAATGTACAGTATGGAATTCATCCACATTAACATAATAGTTGCTATCAAAAGGAAACTGAACTGTTCTCAAAGCTCACTGCCACTGTGGAATCATGCTATGTTCAGCTATCTCATTATGAGAATAGTTTTTCCATTGGTTCTTCACAGACTGTGTGTGGGGGAAAAGGTAGTATTCTCACTATGATAAAAGGGTCTTTGCATAAAATGCACTAAAATGTTAAAGTCGGTAAATACATGTCATGTTCCTTGATTGATAAATCTTCATTTTCCCTTTTGCATCAGGGGAAGATTAAACTGCACTGGTGTGTCAGTAATTTCACCTTATCAGTAATAGTACAGAGCAAGCTGTTGCCCTAATCGAGTACTTATTAATATATGAAAATTAGTAAATATACAATGAATTTAAATGAATTATGGTCAATAATTTTATCATTTTAAACTAATAAGTTTCTTGACTCTTTGTGAGGTACTGTATGAAAAAAGGTGTCTTTATTCTGGAGTCAGTGCTGAAGTGATGACTCAAAGTGTTCACTGCACAGACGGTAAGTCTTGTTTGGAGTCCAGTTCAGTCTTCTGGTGTTGAGTGTGTCCACTGATCCAGTCTGTCTGGGTCACCTAGAGGAAAACTTTACACAGACAAATAGATATTAAAATATATGTGTTAGCTACCTACTTCACAGACACCTTACATGCAAACAATACAACTTAAATTACTTCAGTGTTAAACAGATCATAATCAATTTAATTTAGCAAAACAAAAAGGTGGTGACCATCACAGTCCCCATATTCTGTCTGTGCATTATCTATTGTTGTGTAGTTACAGGCCTGTATCATACTTTTATTTTCTTAATATTTTATATGTGACAGTCAAATGTCACATTAGCCTTTTTTAATTACGTTACACACCTTATTGTAATTTCACACAGTTCGCCACTTTTAACAAGTTTAACATTGCATCACGTTAGCTAACTAACGTGGTGGACCTTTATTTTCAGAACTCACACAGACGCCTTTTGTTCAAATATCTCTCCCTAAATGCCTAAATCCTAACACTTCTCTGTCAGGCTCTGACTTCAATGCATCCCGGACTGGCGTCTTGCTTGAAGGCTAAATGTTAGCTGACTGGTTAGCTAGTTAACGAGCTAAGCTTGTGTTGTATCGTATTGTGTGTGGCTCTGTAACTTGATGTGGATGTTGCTGCTGTGATACAGGTCGCACTTGAAAATGAGACCTCCGGTATCAACGTGATTTTACCTGTCCTAAATAAAGGCTTAATAATAAGAAAAGAAGTTGACAAACTAGGTGGTGACCGCAGACACAGATACCCGCTAATTAGTGCTAACATATAAACGACAAACGATACTAGAATTTCCGAATTTCACTTACCAAAAAACCTGGAGCACAGACTTCTTGAACGGTCTGTTGGTATAATTAATCGAACAGCAAGTCATACTCCAATATTTGCCTGAAAACATATCCAGAAGGCACAGACCCGGCTGAGAGGACAGATTCAATGCCTTGAACATGGACACGAACTGGCTGAGATGATGCCGAGCAGACGCCGAGTCTGAGCTCAGCTCCGCACAGCAGAGCCAGCGGCTAGTTAGCATGCTAGTTAGCCACCCGTGACAGTGCCACCTGTCACTCAAAGTGGCGACGCCCTTAATTATGCGCAATTTTAAACGTTAATAACATTGAAACGGAAGAGATATAACCCCCCCCCCCCCCCCCCGTTGTCATGAAAGGGGAAATTAACTATAGAGACCAAAACCGTCACTCGTCACCCTGGAGGTTGCTGCTTGGTCAAGGCGAGCAAGCGCTTCTTCCTACGTGCTCAAAAACGTAGGTGCTGATTGGCCGAAGAGGAGTCCTGTGTATCTGCGCTCGATTGCTCTTCCTTCGTCCTTAAATGACCCGGATGTCTGTCACAGTAAATTGAATTTGAATTGTGAGAACTGAATTTGAATTGTGAGAACTGAATGTGAATATATAAAGAAATGAATTCAATTTCAAATTATACTATTCAGATTCAGTTTTTCAATGCAATGATTCAAATTAACAATACAATTTCAAATTATGTGATTCAAATTCAGTTTCTAGTAATTCAAATTCAAATATAAATGATTCAATTTCAAATTATGTGATTCAAATTCAGTTTCTAGTAATTCAAATTCAAATATAAATGATTCAATTTCAAATTATGTAATTCAAATTCAGTTTCTAGTGGCACATATTTCAGCCCATAGAGGTTCTGCTGTAGACCATGTTCTGTTGGGGACAGTAGAACCAGGTCATCTGCATACATGAGGACTTTAATTTCTTTGCCTTGTAGATCTAATCCTGGGCTTGGGGACTGTTCAAGAAGAGTGGCCAATTTATTGATAGAAATGTTGAAGAGAGTAGGAGACAGGTTGCACCCCTGATGCACCCCTTTTCCTTGTTTGAAGAACTCTGTTCTTTTGTTTCCAATCTTAACACAGCACTGGTTGTCAGAATATTTGGATTTGATTACATCATATGTTTTACCCCCAATTCCATATTGTAGAAGTTGTAAAAATAACCCATTGTGCCAAATTGTGTCAAAAGCCTTTTTCAGATCTACAAAACATGCAAATACCTTTCCTTTGTGTTTTTTGTGAACATGCTTTTGGAGGAGTGTATGGAGAGTGTAGATGTGGTCAGATGTTTGATGTTTGGGTAAAAAGCCAATTTGGCTTCTAGACAGAAGATGATGATCAGTGAGATATGTGATTAATCTGGAGTTAAGGATGCTACAGAAGAGTTTACTCAGGTTGCTGTTAACACAGATGCCCCTGTGATTGCTGGGGTTGTACTTGTCTCCATTTTTAAATATAGGAGCAATGAGACCTTTATTCCAAACACTGGGGTAATATCCAGTTGCCAACACCAGGTTGAAGTGTTTTTGCACAGCAAGTTGGAGTTTGAAATTACTGTGTTTCAGCATCTCTGAGTTAATGCTGTCTATACCGCAAGCTTTACCATTTTTAAGGGTTTTGAGTTTGTGCTGTATTTCTTTGATGGTGATGGGGTCATCAAGGGCACATTGGCTGTCCTTCACTGTCCTTTCTTGTCACAGTCCTGTGTCTTCTCCCTGTGTTTCCCCTTGTTCCCTTCCCTGTTGTGTCTGTGTCTGTCTGGCTCTGGGGTGGAGTCAGGAGGTCTATATATATATATTTATATTGTGGTTCAATGTCGGTAATGGCATAATCTACAACACTACTACCTAACAGAACATTGTGTGAGTCTGCCCAGAGAGTCTCCTCTGATTCTGCCATTAACAATGTACAGACCCAAGCTTTTACACACATGTAGTACCTGTTTGCCAGTTTTGTTAACCATGCTGTCATAGCTTTGTCTTTGTGTGTTTATGCAAGTCTGGTACAAAGGGGAATGTTTGAAGATATGTTTATTTCCTTCATAGTTAATGAAGTCTGTCTCTCTGCCAGTTCTGGCATTAAGATCAACACATATTAAGATTGACCCTAAACGTTGGTAGAAGGAAATTCCCTCCTGGAGTTCCTCAAAATCCTCCTCTGCATAATAGGGGGAGTTTGAGGGTGGAATATATATTGCGCATAAATAGACATCTCTGTTGTTTTCCAGAATATCTGAGTGAATTTTAACCCAAATGTAATTTGTACCTGTTTTAACTGGTGAAATGTAATCTTTATATTCTCCTTTGTACCATATGAGTAAACCACCTGAATCTCTGCCATTCTTAATATGGCTGTGTTTTACAGAGGGTATAATAAGTTGTGACGGCCTGCCCCTCTGTCTGCTCACTGGCTTTCTCACTTCCTGGGTGGAAGTTGTGGGCAGGTCGTCAGGCCAATTTGCCTCACCTGTGTGTATGTGAACCAGGGTATTTAAGGGCTGTCTAAGATGGCATTCTCCCTCTTGCTGCTTCCAGACTTGGGCTTGGTTCTGGGTTCCACCTGCCATGGGGAATTAAGTATTGTTTCCTCCTGCATTCAACACTTTCCCACAGCACACTCAACTCACCCATACACTGCATACATGACTGACACTTAACATAAAACCCCACTCATACTTTTTGGTTTATTATGATCTAATTTCAACTTAAATGATTTACGAATAAATTATGTTTTGATTTGGTATTTCTTGTGTGGACTCCCTTTTTGGTACTACCTGGCCTGGTTTGTGACAAAGTTCTATATGATTGTTTGGACAATTAGATTGATTTTGTTTTGATTCCAAGTTTCATTCAATATGATTATATCTACATTTCTAATATTATTCAGAAATTCAGGGTTTGCTGATTTCAAACCAAAAACTGAAGAAGATAAGCCCTGAATGTTCCAGCTACTTATCGAAAAAGATGCTATTTCCTTTACCTTAACAGAATAGTGTACCACTAGAAAAAATACCTGATTTACAAGCAAAATAAGTGTAATGTGATGAAAAAATGTTAAGTGATGATGAATTATTCAGAGTGTTGTTCTACATTCCATTAGCTCAGTAATTTAGTATAGAGTAGTTATAGTGAATTTGTTGAGCAAAACAAAACAAAAAACAAATCCTATAAGCCACTATAAGGGGCTGCTACACCGGCACTTCTGTGTTGACGCGTCTGTCTTCTGTGGCGTATCTAATGAATGAGACTGAGGAACGTCCATGCAATGATCAAAGATTTATTCCTTATCTTCCATTTACATTACATGTACACGCCGAACTGTGCACACACTTATGTACATACCAATAACTTGTGTGCAGATCAACAAATCACACATTTAACACCAATACGATGACAGATAATGACGGTCAAAAACTGTTGGCTTCTACTTGTTGACAACAACACACCTTTGTAATCACCTCTTCTTCTACTTATACTTTCCTGCACCCCATAGTACAGAATGACATCAGAGCGCCACCTACGGTGGCCGTGGGTAAGTACATCAAATGAACATAAATGCACACAAAGAAAAATGGCTTTAACAGCAGTGATGCAATGTCTCTTATCTGCTTTAGACTCAGTTCAGTGGGTGAGGTGTTGAGTCTGGCGGCTACAGCAGTGTACCTGTCTCTCTGAGCTGAAGACTGGACCTGAGTCTGAGCTGGCTGCTGCTGCTGCTGCTGCTGCTGCCAACTGTATTGTTCCTGGAGAGCTTGAGGATGTAGAACAAACTGCAGTTCAGGTCCCTGAAGAGGTGAGGTGTAGTGTGGTGTGGTGGGGTTGTGGTCCTGAGGAGGTGGCACTGAGGTGTACAGTGGTGTGATGGGGCTGGGTCCCTGAAGAGGTGAGGCTGGGGCGTAGTACCTCGAGGCAGGTCCAAGTCTCTGTGAAAAGCTCCGGCCATTGTTGGTGGTGTCTCTTGTGTGCTGCAACCTTCTGTGGAGGTTCTGGCGGTTGGTTGTGCTCTTGTTGGTGGTGTGAGGTGCTGATCCGTTGCGAGCTGTATCTTTAATATCTTTGATGAACAGTCGCACACCGCTCTGGTTTAGATGTAAGCCGTCATACAGGTGCTGGTAGAGGATCTCTGCGTGATGTGCCATATGGACGTATGGTATTCCTGTGCAGGCTTTGGATATTTCAGCATTGATTTTGTTGATCTCATGCTGAGGAACGTCTCTTCTGGGTAACAGGGTGGATATGGTTACCTTGGCTGTGGGAGCCGCTGAGGTTGCTCTCTCTGCCACCTGTCGCAGTGAGGTATGTTCTTGTTGTGTGTGAGATCATTAGTCCCAGTGTAAATCAGGATGTGTTTAACACCCTGGAGGTCTGTAGTGGCAGCTTCTTTATAGCCTCTGAGGTGGTGGGACTCCAAATCATCTTGGATCTTCTTCCTGGGAAGAGACGTTTCATACTGATGTACTTTCCATTGGAATCACACAGAAATATTATTTCTGTGTTGTTGTGTGAAGCAGGTTCTGGCCTCCTTCTCTGGGTCCCCTGGTCTGTGGTGTCCAGAGGGGAGGGGGAGGAGGCTGAAGATGTCTGGGTGGCAGACGGCTCTCGTTTCCTACCCTGGGTCTCCTGGTGCAGGGACTGTTGGGTCTCCTGGTGCAGGGACTGCTGGGTCTCCTGGTGCAGGGACTGTTGGGTCTCCTGGTGCAGGGACTGTTGGGTCTCCTGATGCAGGTACTGCTTGTTCTCCTGGTGCAGGGACTGCTGGGTCTCCTGCACCAGGAGACCCAACAGTCAGTTCTCAAACAGCCTGCTGGAGTTCATCTATCTGGTATCTCTGGTGTTGAACTGTGGAGTACATCTCCTCCACCAAATGGCTGTCATCAGACCTGTGAAGACAGCTCAGTGTCTTCTCTCTGAACTCTATGAACTCTCGCTCGAGTGCCGAGATACCTTCCTACAGGACTCTGAGATTGCTGCAAAGTTTGGGTGATTCAGAGTAAGGTGTCGGTGGAGGTCTGCTAGAGATGGGCGACCTGGTCTGGAGCTCTTGTTGAGGAGGAGGAGAGACTTTTGATGCTGCCACAGTTTTCAGTGTTTGGAAGCTGTTCTCAAACTTGTCCGGACTCTTCTCGGATCCCTGGATCATAACTGTTCCATTGTGGTATATGTTCACAGTTAAAATGGGTCTTGAGCGGTCTGCATCTTCATAGGCAGTAATCTGTCTGCCTTTACTCATCCCATTCTTCTTAATGTGAGTAAACTGCTCACATATTGCTGTGTGCCAGTTTTCAGGATGCTGAGTGAAGAACAGTAGGTTGCATTTTACCTTGCAGTTGTTCTTCTTGCTGAAGTCTGCTACCAGTGTCTCTGGGTTGGCACGTAGCACATTCATTTTGAAGTCTTTCTTCTGCTGTGCTGTAATGACTTGTTCAGGATATTGTATTTCACAGCCAGCGATCTGTCCTGGTTGCCTCTGTGTTGCTACAGTTGATATCTGTAGATATCTTCATCAGTTGCTGCTGCTCAGCTGTTGCTCCACAGTGTTCCATTATCATGGTGGGTTTCAACTGACAGTTGCTTCACTGTTGGTAGTTTCTCAACAGTTATCTTGACAGAGACACCTTATTTTTCAGTCCTGGTCCTGGTGATGTCCCCAAAATGTTGCCAGTCCAGTTGTGATTGGAAAATCTTCTCTCTTTTTTGAAGTTCTCCTCTCTGTAGTTTTTCTTCAGACCTTTGTTGCTGTTGTTGTTGTAGTTCGCTAACTGTCAGTTGCACAGTAACAGTAAAATTCTTTTCCTCCAGCTAGCTAGGTAGCAAATTATTTTGGTAAAAAACTACGTAGAAATTGTAGAAAAGTTTGGTTTTCTTCTCTTAAGTAGTTGAGTGCGCTTTCCAACCACGTGATGTTGTATATTTACGTTGTTAATCAGACACTTTAAAGTGAAAACACAATAAAATAGTGAAAGGTTTCAGGAGGTCATAATCTTTGCTGCCAAGCTCTTTTGTTGCCAAGCAACTCACTTCTTTGCCAACACTCATGTCCTGTTACGCATCTCGCTAACTCGGCTCTACTGCATGTCACTAACTCGGCTTCTCCTCTGGAGCCTTTGTGCTCCACTGTCTTGCAGGTTACCTCGTATCGCAGCGGTGCCTGGATGGTGTGACGTGTGTGGTTGTGCTGCTGCCGTGGTCCTGCCTGATGCCTCCTGCTGCTGCTGTTATCATTAGTCATACGTCTACTGTCATTATACACATATGATTATTGTCACATACATATACTGTCATATAGTAATATATACCTACAACATATTGTACCACAATAGCTGTAATTATTATTGTAATATTATTACTTAAATGAATGTTGTTGTAAGCTATTATAATTACTGTCTGTCCTGCATCTCTCTCTCTCTCTCTCTCTCTCTCTCTTTATGCCTCATTGTGTCATACGGATTACTGTTCATTTATCATGTTGATCTGTTCTGTGCGACATCTATTGCACGTCTGTCCGTCCTGGAAGAGGGATCCCTCCTCAGTTGCTCTTCCTGAGGTTTCTACCGTTTTTGGGGGAGTTTGTCATTATCTGCTGTGAGGGTCCAAAGGACAGAGGGATGTTGTATTATGTAAAGCCCTCTGAGGCAAATTGTGGTTTGGGGTATTGCGCTTCATAAATAAAATTGATTGATTGATTGATTGATTGATTGATTGAGAGGGATTATTTCTGTATGAGTCTATACACTGTTTTGAAGGAAGATCCTGCAGAGTTTATCTTTAAGGTTTTAGCTCCACATTGCTCTGCCACAGTCAATGGATTAAACCACTGAACAAGACAAATACACTTCATTGTGGATCAGTATAATATCAGCCTGATGTCTGCAGTTTAGTGTCAACACAATTTTCACATCATAATAATTTCAGCACAGGAGGAAAAAATGGTGTCTGACCTCAGAGTCTCCAGTTTACAGTGTGGACTCTCCAGAAAATCACACAGCTGCTTCACTCCTGAATCCTGCAGCTCGTTCTCACTCAGCTCCAGCTCTCTCAGATGGGAGGGGTTGGACTTCAGAGCTGAGGCCAGTGAAACACAGCTGATCTCTGACAAACTGCAGCTCCACAGTCTGAATGAAGAATAAATGATGTAGATAAAAATCATGAATAAAACAATCAGATGTGTTCAGGTGTTAAATGTGTAGCTCAACATTACTATGTCCTGATCAATGAGCTTTGCCCTAAACTGAGTAGAGTGACTTTGTCATTGTGTTATTGTGGATCATCATGATCATCCAAATGTCACCACAACATTCATTCACCTATTCATATCAACACAGATTAACAACATGCTGCTGATCTCAGTCAAGGTTGTATTTAGAGGATCAATATCAAATCAGACATGTTGGACTAAAAACTGTTCATTCATTCATTTCTTACATGACCTTCATACTGTATTTCTATATGGAATAAAAAGGAGAGGGACACATTTGTTCAAGTTTGTTCAACAGCCACATGCACATTAAAAGAGTTATTGGTGGCAGTAAATATTCCTCCTGTCCATACTGAGTGTGAAGTGGTCTCTTCTTAACTCAGCTACACTGTAAGAAATGTCTTCATAAGTTCAGATGAAACTAATATGAAGCTTCAGCAGTCTGAGTTATCCAAATCAAGAGGGTGTGGACCAAAGTTACAGACTGTTTAGCACCAAACTCCCTCTTTGAGTTACTGTTCCTCCTCTGCAGCTCAACAAGAAAAACACTGTCACACACTAAATACTGACTGTAACTCAGACGTCTGAAGCCTCACTGAACTTTTACACAGAAGAAGACTGTGGATTTTGTCCTTCAACCAGTGCACATAAACAAGGTAAATAACATCAATACAATATTGGATCCCACTGATAGAGGAAACACTTGATAGCAACTGGGATTGTTCCACAGCACATCAGTCAACACATGGATGCATTGGGAAACAGGAGCCAGTGAATGGTTGTCATTTAGAAATGACATCACACAGACGTATGAATCCATGTTACGTCCCCCGGCCGCCTGTGTATTCATTATGTGTATGTGCATTTAATCTCTATGTTTAGTGGAGAGTCAGACCTCTTTCTGTTCCGAGATCGTGCTTTGTTTTAACAGGTGTGCCAGTGATTCGCTCAACGATCGTGACGTCACTACGGCTGGATTGGCTGAGCAAGAGGCTCGGCCTTCTTAATGCCGGCCACACGGAAGCTGCGAGACCACATGGCAGCAGCGTATCATTCTCTTTGGTTTTGTGATTGATAAGTACTTTACTGTGAGACTATGATATGTGATCGTATTTAGCTTGCCTTGCTACATATTGCATCTTTTGTTTAGACCAGTCGTGATGGTGAGATGAAGCCTCATGAAGCATTGAAGCTTTCCAGCAAATTGGTTCAGAAAAGGTTTCATTTCTCCAGGCTTCATGTGCACACGAAACCACCTGCTGGCCAAAGTGTGTAAAACAGGCAGCTGTGAT
Organism: Epinephelus cyanopodus; assembly: GCA_026686955.1. Classification (NCBI taxonomy): domain Eukaryota; kingdom Metazoa; phylum Chordata; class Actinopteri; order Perciformes; family Serranidae; genus Epinephelus; species Epinephelus cyanopodus. Next base: position 7,602,332 of record CM048934.1, on the reverse strand, counting down.
CTTAACCATATAATCTGTGATACACGGTATTTTGTGTCAGTAATGGCTGTTATGAATGACTATTAATAATAATAATAATAATAATATAATAAAAATATATGACCATATAACTTTATAGAGTATATTTTGACTATACTGTATCAAATACATGTACAATAAACTGTTATTGTTTTGTGAATGCATCCTGTGTATAAACCAATCATTTGGCCAAAGATTGTATTGTGGTGTAGTGTCGTATAATATAATAATGGCAAAAGGGGTAATATCCGTGTTCTGTGTCACTTCTGTGCAAACCTCACACCAAGATCTAAACCGCTTCCCGAACCAGTCACATGACACAGCCGGTCAGCGAGGCTTCGGACGTCATCAATGACGTCACTCGTCTGAGTGATACAAGCCTCGACACGCGCATCGCGGAAACACTTCCTGGATTACTGGACACACGCTTCGAAGCATCGGCACAGCACGTAACATCACTATAGACCAGTGCCTTAGGGCCAACTGAGTCGCCTGTGTACATATATATGTTGTAAATAGTCACTGTCACGTATCATTGTTTGCACGGAGCGTAGGGGTGAGCTGCTGTTTTTGTTGTACCTGTTTTCTCATGTTTTTCGTTAGCCTAGGGAGTTAGGCCTGATATTGTATTTTGGTTTCTTTTATTTTTGTTAGGAATCACTTATTTCGCCGGTCGGTAGACAGGTTGCTTTTTGTTTGTTGTTTTGGCCTGGGTTCACCCTGACGTCATTTGCTCCACTTGTGTGCGATTGCTTGCTTGTGTTTTTTTGGAGTGTGTTGCAATAAATTGCTCACCTGTACATTTATTCTCGTGTTCCTGTGTATCCTTATGTTACGCAGCCACACTCCTAGACCGGGGCGGAACAATCCAGATCATTAATGGTGCATTCCTAATGGGCGTGTGAGTGTGACAGAATATCAACCTGTCCTTAAAGTCCAAGATGTTTCCAGTGCAGACTATTTATTTGCTTATTGTTGCAGTCTAAAGGTCTGTGACCTCAAATGATTATGTGACGCTAACATGAAAACAAAGAAACCTCAGAACCTCAGGAATCTTAAATTCTGTTTGGATAAATCTCAAACTTGATGGTGTCTAAATGTTCTAAATCATCATTTCTCTGCCTTTCATAACCAACTGTTCAGCCATTTGGAAAGACACAACATTTCTGAAAACACTGAAAGCTCTATAACCTCAGTCAAGGATTTATATTATATATATATATATCCAAAAACAAACAAACAAACAAACAAACACCTACATAAGCAAGTGAACTGACCTCAGAGTCTCCAGTCTACAGTTTGGACTCTGCAGTCCAGCACTCAGCTGCTTCACTCCTGAATCCTGCAGGTCGTTGTGACTCAGGTCCAGCTCTCTCAGATGGGAGGGGTTGGACTTCAGAGCTGAGGCCACGACTTCACAGTCAGTCTCTGAGATTCCACTCGAAGTAAATCTGACATGACACATATATTAGAAAATCTGTTATTGTCAAAGAGACACTTTATATTTACTTCATGGATTTGATGATAAAACAGTTTGAAATATCCTGTTTTGATAGACTGAAAATAGTTAAGAATAAAAAAAGAACACAAAGAATTCAAACTAATTAAAAGCTGATTCATGAGCAGAATTACTGCCTCGTGGTCGTATGCTTCACCAGTCAAGTTACACTTACAGTTTACATCCATGTCTGTCCAGACTCATATGTGTCCATGACAGTAGACAATGATTCAAATATGGATGTTGCTGCAAAGAAGCTACTTATTCTAAAACACAGACGCTTCACACACATCTTCAACCCGACAGCACAGAAGATCTATACAATCAGCACAGTTTCAAGATCAGTGTCACCAACTCAGTCTCTGACCAAATGTCTCTCCTTCTGGTCCTCAGATATGACGTTTAATAATGACCAGAGAAGTGTTTTATGCAGAACATGATGATGTCACAGTGACGGTGACCTTTGACCTTTAGGATATAAAATCTCATCACTTCGTTATTTTATCCTGTCAGACATCAGACAAAAAACCTCTGAAGTCCATCATTTGTTTTATCAGGTTCACCTCCATCACACAAAGGTGGAAAAACTGTAAAATATTAAATGATCATAAATAAATAGAAGAACTGTGTTGATGAACTCAACAGCTATAAACACAACCAACTGAAACATCTACATGTTTTGCACTCACAGCATTTGAAACAGCTCAAGAACATCTGTGACAAAATACAACACACACATCATTTTAACATTTTATGAATAATAAGAATTTCACAGTGTGTATATTTGAAGAATTAAACTACTAATCTACAATGATTTATGATGTTAATCATATCTGGACTTACCGAGCCTTTCTGCAGTTCCTCATAGCTGGAATCAGTCTCGATCGTCCCTCCCATGTTGTGTTGTAATTCTCCACGTCCAACTCATCCAGAACCTCCTCTGACATCTGCAGCATGTAGGCCAGAGCTGAGCAGTAGATCTCTGAGAGTTCCTTCTTTGATCTGTTCTCTGACTTCAGGAACTCTTGGATCTCCTGATGTACTGAGAGGTCGTTCATCTCCAGCAGACAGTGGAAGATGTTGATGCTTCTGTCAGGAGAGATCTTGTTCATGTTCATCTCCTTCAGGTTGTTGATGGCTCTCTGGATGATTTCTGGACTGTTGTCTGTCCGACCCAAAAGGCCTCCTAACAGTCTCTGGTTGGACTCCAGAGAGAGGCCATGAAGGAAGCGGACAAACAGATCCAGGTGACCATTTTTACTCTTGAGGGATTTCTCCATGGCTCTCTGTAAGAAGACATGCAGGGATCTGTAATTATCCCGGTCTGTCCCCAGGAAGTCCTCCAGTACCTTTGTGTTCCTGTTGGTGAAACAGTGGAACAGGTAGACTGCAGCCAGAAACTCCTGAACGCTCAGATGAACGAAGCAGTAGACTGTTTTCTGGAAGATCACAGACTCTCTTTTGAAGATCTCTGTACAAACTCCTGAGTACACCGAGGCCTCTGTGACATCAAGACCACAGCGCTCCAGGTCTTCTTGGTAGAACATGATGTTTCCTTTCTCCAGATGTTCAAACGCCAGCCTCCCCAGCTTCAGAAGAACGTCCCTGTCACTGTTTGTCATCTTCTGTGGCTTTGTCTTACATTCCTTATAATACTTGTGCTTCTTCGTCTTTGTCTGAACCAGCAGGAAGTGAGTACATGTCAGTCAGGGTCTTGGGCAGCTCTCCTCTCTGCTCTGTAGTCAACATGTGATCCAGAACTGTAGCAGTGATCCAGCAGAAGACTGGGATTAGACACATGATGTGGAGGCTCCTGGATGCCTTCATGTGTGAGACGATTCTGCTGGACCGCTCTTCATCACTGACTCTCCTCCTGAAGTACTCCTCCTTCTGGGCGTCAGTGAAGCCTCGTACTTCTGTTACCCTGTGTCAACACATGCAGGAGGGATCTGATTGGCTGCTGCAGGTCGGGAAGTTATCCAGACGAGAGCCGAGGGAAGCAGCTTCCCCTCCATCAGGTTTGTCAACAGCACGTTGACTGATGACTTGTGTGTGACATCAGTCACAACCTCATTGTTGTGGAAATCCAGAGCCAGTCTGCTTTCATCCAGGCCGTCAAAGATGAACAGAACTTTACAGACAGCGAGCTCCTCTGCTGTGACCTTCTGTAATGTTGGATGGAAAACACGCAGCAGACTGAGAAGACTCAACTTCTCATCTCTGATCAAGTTCAGCTCCCTGAACGAAAGCAGAATCATCACACTGACATCTTGGTTTTCCAAACCCTCGGCCCAGTCCAGACTGAACTTCTGCACTGTGAAGGTTTTTCCAACGCCAGCGACGCCGTTGGTCAGAACCACTCTGATGTTTTCTGTTGGTCAGGTAAGGCTTAAAGATGTGCTGACACTTGATTGGAGTTTCATGGAGGGTCTTCATCTTAGAAGCTCTCTCAAGCTGCTTCACCTCATGTTGGGTATTAACCTCTTCACTCTGTCCCTCTGTGATGTAGAGCTCAGTGTAGATCCTGTTGAGGAGGGTTCCACTTCCTGTTTCATCACTTCCTTCAGTCACACGTTCACATCTCCTCCTCACACTGATCTTATGTTCATCTAAAACCTCCTGCAGACCACTGTCTGCTGAAAGAGAAGGAAACATGAGAGACTAAAGAAATAAATCTAAAATCTTAAGATTATATTGCTGATCGACATTAAAACAAGCAACATGAAAAAAATGAAGATTTTATACATTAGTTTTATAAAATCTTTCATGTCTACACTTTACAACACAAATAAACCAAGAAGAATCCTGTTTTCAGACATGATGACATCAGCAGACAGATGGACAGTCTTACTTTGTACAGTGCTGGTCTGACTGGCTGTCTGCAGTCCAGCTCTTGTTCTGGGTCTGTCTCCACACTGGGGACAGGAGGAGTCTCCTGATGAAGCAGACTGGTCCCAGTATGAGCTGATGCACTGTCTACAGAACCAGTGTCCACAGCTGGTAGAGACTGGATCCTTCAGGACGTCCTGACACAAACTACAGCAGGGCGGCTGCTCCTCCACAGAAACATGACTCCTCTTCTTCTCTCTGTGGAGATGATCACATTATTTAGATCTCGTCCTGCAAACTGTGCTGAAAATTATTTGCTTTGTTCACACACTCAGTCACAGACAGTTCAAATATCTCATGGTGCAGCTTCATGAAAACTTCCTGAGTAATGTTGTGCTCCACTGTGAGACGACTTTCAAAAGGCAAAAAGCTCCCTCATGTTTTTCAACAGGCTCTTACTTTGTGTCTGAGGGTCCAGGTTCATTACTGAAGAATAGAGGAGGATCTTTGCTGCGGTCACTCTTCATAGACACACAGCTGGGTACTGGAGACTCTGCTCTCTGTCTGTGGAAACAACAAATATAATTAGTCCTTGTAAAGACCAGAGGAAACATTACATCAAGTCCTCCAACCCATACGAGAGAGTTACTGAGCTGAGATGGATCGGCAGTTTGGTGCAGCGTGCAGTGCCAGACTGTGTGTGTGCAGTCTCTTACTTTGTGTCTGAGGGTCCAGGTTCATTACTGAAGAATAGAGGAAGATCTTTGCTGCGGTCACTCTTCATAGACACACAACTGGACACTGGAGACTCTGCTCTCTGTCTGTGGAAACAACAAATGTTTGACACATATTATTAGTCCTTGTAAAGACCAGAGGAAACACTACAACAAGTCCTCCAACCCATACGAGAGAGTTACTGAGCGTGAGATGGATCGGCAGTTTGGTGCAGCGTGCAGTGCCAGACTGTGTGTGTGCAGTCTCTTACTTTGTGTCTGAGGGTCCAGGTTCATTACTGAAGAATAGAGGAAGATCTTTACTGTTGTCACTCTTCAAAGACAGCTGACAGCTGGACACTGGAGACTCTGATCTGTCCCCGTCTGCCTCCAAATCAGCCATCTTCCCAAATCTGAGAGAACTGTAACACACATACACAGTGTGATGAAGTCAGTAACTTTTTATTTATAGGACATGATCACATATTGGCTGGGTATTTCTATGACATACAGCAGGGGAGAGCGGGGTCAGTAGGGACGCTTTTGTACTGACACTAAATAACCACAAAATAAAAATAACAGTGGTGAAAATAATGTGATCTCTGAACAGATACAGGCGTCTGCTCACAATCAGGTTTTTTAGAGCCCAACACAAACGTGAAAGTCACAGTTTAGTTAAATCTACAAGGAGTGCTTTTTCCAAAAATTCTGACTCCCCGGGACAGTTGGGACACTGGCTGAAAAAATGTACATTGAAAAAAAAAAACAAAAAACAAAAAACGATCTAAATTTAAACACCTCAGCTCATGGTGGTTGACACAGTTTCTTCCTACTTGGCTAAACAGGCGGCACTGTCCGACCCCACTCTCCCCTATAACAGACTAAACAATGAATTAGAATAAAAATCAGCTGATTAATCAATAATGACAGTAATCAGTATTTTTTATAGTATTAACACTCACCGTATCTCAGACGACCTGTATTCCTCTGACTGTGCTGTTGACCTTAAAATGGAGTCTGAACACACTGACTTTAGACTTTCAGGTTTTCCTCCTTTTGGACCTCCAGACACACACACACACACGCCCAGGGAGCAGTCGTGGCTCACAGCTTGTCTTTCAAAAAAAAGATATGTGGTCCAGCCGGTTTATCAAGGAACATTCTCTGTGTTCACCTCACAGTGGCAGGACTATCATACAGTTTGTCCTGCTGCAATAACTGCACCAAGACGCCTTCTCCGATCAATGTCAGTTATTGATTTAACTTGCCAAAGCTCACGATCACAATAACCACCAACTATCCACAAACTTTTCCTCCTGCAGCTGGCGTTTGATTTCACATGATCAGAAGCCAGCTGCAGGGAAAATGTTTTATGAGACATTTTATGAAAATATTTTGGCTAACCTTAAAAACATATACATATTAATTTCTGCATTGTAGCTTGAGTAGAATGTACAGTATTTCCCTCAAAGTATAAAGTAGCACAAAATGGAAATACCCAAAGTACAAGTAGTACATCAAATTTGTACTTACTTAGTTTCTGTCCATCACTGTGTTGTCTCACCATTATGCTTCCTGTCTACATTTTTATGGAGACTTGACAGTTTACTTGGTTCACCTAGAAAAAACAACAGCAGTTTAATATTCAGTCTAACATTTTATTGAAGTGTTGAGTTGTAGATTGTGGTGCTGTTGAACTGTACTGGATTACACTGACAGCAGTTTCTCATTCGGTCTGTCCTCACCAATATAAATGGATCAAACAGGTCAGATGTGAAGAGGAAAAGTTTATTCAGACATCAGGTATACAATTCATATCAGATAATCAATATTAAAAGATAATTTAACCTATGATAAATGGAAGGAACTTGTGAAGGAGATATACGAAATGGAAAAAATTACTATGAGAGTTAGAAATCAAGTACACATTTTTGAAGAAAGATGGGCAAAATGGTTGAGATATATCACAGTTGATGTTCCTAACGATGTTTGACTAGATGATAGCTGAAGTAATATGACCGATAGCATACATGTGGTTTTTTTTTTTGTTCCTACCATTCACATGACTGTATATGTAATCATGTGTCTATGTTTGGGTACACACACTCTAGTGTGTGTGAGCATGTGATAAACAATGTGGGCATCGTGTGTTCAAATCTATGATAAACCTAGCTGTTATATAATGTATCATCTAATTTAAATGTACACTTATGGGTCTATTTAATTATATCCTATGAAATAATGTAAAAGTATTTTATATTATAATTATTATTTTATTTTTTTTTAGGTTTAATGTATATGCTTACGTCTTTGTTTTTTTTTCTCCCCCTTTTTTTTCCTCTTTTCTCTTTTCTTTTTATGTATGTTAAATAATCCTAAAAAAAAGATAATCAATATTTAAAATGCTGTTGAATAAATACTACAATAAATACAATTAATCTTTAAATATAATGAATAAATTACAATAAATTCTTAAAATCATTATTGAATGGTAAAAACACATTAAATAAGCAAAAGAACAACAATTACATTAACAATGTTACAACATTTAATAATAATATATCTTATACTGAGACTGAATGTTGCCCATTAGACATTCCCCCCAACCGAATTACATTTCGTATTTAATCACTACAGAGATATCAGTGATGAGTTTAAAAGGCCTACCTGAGACACGCTGCTCTCTGGGGCAGCCTGAGCGCTCACACACACGTGTTTATTATCTATGAGCGCTGACACCGCTGTCATCCAGCGGACCTCACATTCAACTGGGCTCTCTGTTAAAACATCACCCACAGGTTTGAAGTTTAAACTATGCATGAAAACACTACGTTCTGTGACAAAACAACAGGAACAGAGTCTCCCTCTGGATCATCAGGACACAGCTGATCCTCTCATGACCTCCAGCTGATGAGAGAAGAAGACAAGAGAAGTTATAAACCAGCTGTCAGTCAGTGATGCAGCACATCCAGTATAAAGACCAGTAGGCACTTCCTGTTCAGAGCAGAGGCAACAAACACTTTAAAGAGGACGTATTATGCTCATTAACAGCTTCATATTTGGATTCTGGGTTTCTACTAGAACCTGTTTACATGCTTCAATATTCAAACTAGAATTACCGCCTCATAGTTGTTGCCTGATAAAGAAATCTTAGCTTCAGCGGAAAAAGCAGTTGAACACAGTGTCCAGTCTGAAGTCTGAGGTTTTTCTTCACAGGGATTATTTTTACACACATTTACCTCATTATCTGAAACGTCAGCGCGAGACAGCTGCATTTTTTCCAAAGTGCGTTGTGTGAGGAGATCTGGACAGACTGACAGACGAACAGCAACGGTAGCAAACAGCAGGTAAGTTATGAAGCTGTTTAGGGAGTTCACTTGAATTTCCTCAAACACTGGTGGTGTCTTTGACATATCTGGTCCTGTTAAAATAACCTTAATCTTGATTGTTTGATGATTGTGCGTTTATTGTAGTATATGGCTCGCTGCATTGTGTCCTGTGTGTTAAAGCTAGCTAGCTAACACACTTGCTAGCTTGTTAGTAACGTTAACGTTAGCTTACCAGCTAGCCTTGGTAACCGCCTGATATGACAGCCAATATACCAGCCAAGGTGTTAGCTAGCCGTTATAGACATAGAGTAGCAAGTCTTTCTGGTTTAATTTAGTCAGAGATATTTAGCCAGTTACTCTATGTGAAGGTTTTACGTGAGATGAACTAACTTATCTGCTGATAGAGGATTGAAACAATCACAGTTGGTCGGTAAGTTACTAGTTAATTACAGTTACTGATGTTTAGTCAGCCAAATCATTGTTAATTAATATTATAAGATCTGTAATGAAAATACCTAAACTGATATTCAATTTAATTGCAATAAACAGTGGTGGAAATGGGGGAGACGCGCTGGAACGGCGTTCCAGGAGTAAAAGTCGGCAGATTAGGAAAATACAGACTATTCAATGTTTTTTATAGGCCCTTTCTGAGCCTACGTCACCATTAGGTCACGTGTTCAGCTGGAGGCAAAACAAACAGGCAGCTACTAACATCTGTCGCTAGCTGGCGCCAGGACTTTGCGATCTCTGCTGTCATGGGGTCATCCTGCTGTGCTGTCGGGTGCCAGAACCGAAAGAGCAATGGCTTAAATCTAAAATATTATCGGATACCAGCTGCTAGTCAAAAAAAAAAAAACGAAGACAACTATGGCTAAATGCGATCAGAAGAAAGGACTGGACAGAGGCAATCGTCAAAAATGCTCGTGTTTGCAGCACGCACTTCATATCAGGTAATTTCTACTAATGTTAATAGCTAGGTAACTAGCTAAATAAATCATTTTCTGGTGTATCTTGTCATGCCTAACATTACCTTTTCAGAAATTAGTAACCAACTAACTTAGTAGCTAAAGTTAACCAGGCCAACCAACCAGTATTTAACGTTAGCTTAGGCTGCCTGACACTGATAAAGCTTCATCTTATTTTGTATTTGTATTTGTATCTGTATTTTGCATCTAGCGATTTATATGCCCTTAGTTTCTCTTTACTGTAGACGCTTGGTTTCTCTATTAAGTAAGCGTAAATCTCCGGCCATTCAACAGAGGGTAACCCTGTTACGTCGCCCTTCCATTGAGTGAGCGCATAGGGGTCCGTCAAGATGGTCCCATCTGATAACGTCAGTTTTTTAAAATAACACTCCCGATCCCGTACAGTGAGTGTCTGTACATACTGCGATAAACTGTCATTTTTAGCCATTTTGTGTACGATAACGATAGCCAAACAAGCCTAAACAATACAAGCTGAGATGAATTAACTTAACTGCTGATAAAGGATTGAAAGCTTTAGACTAGCTAACGTTACCTAATGTTATTTTCATTAGCTTGTTCACTCATGTCTGTACGCACGGTCTGTTATATAGTGAATAGAGAATGCTGCAGATAATTACAGGAATATAGTTTCATAGTTGGTCGTTAAGTTACTAGTTAATTACAGTTACTGATGTTTAGTCAGCCAAATCATTGTTAATTAATATTATAAGATCTGTAATGAAAATACTTAAACTGATATTAGATTTATTTGCAATAAATAATTTTGGCAACATGCATATTTTTGTGAGTGGTTTGTTCTTCCAGTTGAATAGCAAAACAAGACAAGATGGAAGTGTGGAGACAGGAAGAGAGGAGCAAGGGGGTGGCACAGAGGATGAGATGGAAAGTAAGGTTTTCTATAGAGTAGAAGACACTACTTCCAAGGGCAAATCTTTTATACACCTGTAACCAGAGTATATTCAGTTGTATTTGTTTTCTATGTGGTATTGAATATGAATTAGGCTACTTTATAGGAATCACTCAGCACAGTAATGGCATTGACAGGGTGTCAACATTCTCTATGGTGTAAATAGGAAGGCGTGGACTGTGGAGAAAGAGAGGAGAGGAGCAAAGGAGTGAGACAGAGGAAGAGAAGGAAGGTAAGGTTTTCTATAGAATATGAGACACTCCATTTCCAAGGGGACATCTTTTACACTCCTGTAACCAGAATATATTGATACTTAACCCTATGGCCCGAACGACACCTAGTGCGTCCAAATTCACTCTTGTTCAAGTACAAAAGTCCAATGTTTTCACAGTGAAAAAAATGATGAAGTTACAGTAAAATGATGTATAACAAAGCTTTCATACAGCTTTGCACACACATTACTCTTGGATGGATTACTTGTGAATGCAGGCTCGCACAGAAATGCCACACACATCACATGACAGCGCAGGAGCAGAGCTTTCCAGTGATACCACACACATCATTGTGCTGTCATCCCATCACACAAATCCAGATCAATCGTTTACAAAATAAAAACCTGACAAATTTCTTGACAATCCATTATACAGACAGATCTTGTTATCAGTCACTTCATATAGTGAGGAATATCGTATCTTACCACGTCTTAGGCTTGCGTGTGTTTCTCCCTGTCTATCCACATTTGTAGTCCGGCTTTCAAGATGCATATATCTCCATATTGTCCAGTTGACACTCCATCAAACTTTGTATGACAAGACCAGCGCACTTCACCTGCGCACCCAGACAACTGTAGCCCAATTATGCATGCTGACAGGGCTGTAGTCACCATATACATTGAGGGGATTCCAGAGAGTCTCCCCTCTTCATATATGGCAGAATATGTCAACTTCCAACTTGCTATGCTGAGATACATGTAAAAATGTAAGAATTTAGTCACACAGATTTTTTTTCATTGATATAAAAAATAATATAAAATACAAGCACATAGAAGGACATGTGGTGATGGCAAATCTGGATAGCTGAGATTGTCCTGAAAAAAAAAACAAGATATAGCATGTGTATGTAGCCTTTCTAATGACTGTGATATAAGCTTAAAAGTAAAGGCCTAGGGCTACTCTCTCTCAAAGCTTGAAACCAGAGGAGTACGTCTCAAACTTGCGATGTCATCAAGTATAAAGTCTGGAGCTGCTCCATAGACAATGACTGGGAGCCTGATTTGATTTGTTTCCTTTGTTTTAGACCCAAATGATCTTTATTCTGTTGTAGTGTTCTCAGATCTGGAACAGAAAATGTACCCATACAGGCCAAATCACTGTGACATCGTGCAAACAGATCTCTGCAGTTGGAAACTATTTCCAGTGATTTACTCGGGAGTGATTCTTGTTGTGACATCAGCAGACTTGTTGATTTCTGTCGTCATTTTCAGCTGTAACTGTAATGTTTAAAGATACATAGTGAAACACAGCGGCCTCTAATGAACCAAATCCACCGGCACAGAAACAACGATGTCCTGATGTGGACGGGGCCACTTTAAAACATCACCATCAGTGTAAGTGTAGGTTATATTTGAATATTCGCTCTGCTTTACCTCACACATGAACCAATCGACTCTGCAGCAGAGCAGCAGCTCAGTGATCTGCTCAGTTAGATTTCTGTTTTTGTCAGTGGAGTCTGGTGGCTTTGATATAATGGCTTCAGTTCCACATGTCTGTGTGACAGCAGGGTAAAGTGGTGAGAACACTCTATATATAGAGTACACTTCAACTGCTATAGATGTTTTGTGGGCCTTTCTAGGTGATTAAAAACTAATAACTGAGGCAGAGTTTGTTTAGCGCAGTCGGTTTGATTCATGGACGTGACAAGAATTTTCTACCTGTAAGTTATTGTAAATAAACACTGTGATCGGGTCTGTGCTCAGAACATTCCTCTGGGTGCTCTCACTGTCATCTATAACATCTTTCCAAATTCATGGTCTGTGGAGCAGCTTCAGACTTTATATTAGGGGTGAGGAAAACTGATACAGCATAGTATCCATCTTTTATGATATACAAAATTCATTTCTGCAAATACATACAGTCATGGAAAAAATTATTAGACCACCCTTGTTGTCTTCAATTTCTTGTTCATTCTAATATCTGGTACCACTAAACGTATAATACAATGAACACAACAAAAAATGCAGCTGGTCACATAATACTTTATGTCCTATTTGACATTCTTAAGCTCAATTGATTCCCAGGGTATATAAGAGGCCATTTCATGTCACAAGCAGCACTGCACATGCAAAGGCCTAGAGTGGTTTCCTGCTTACATTCAAGCCGTAGCACAACTCAGAAGTTGTCAGCTCTCACATAATGCCTAAAACAAAAGAATTATGTGAAGCCACAAAGGCAGTCATCTTGGCACTGCTGGAAATTGGCATGAGTGAGAGACAGGTAGCGAAAAAACTGAAGATCTCCAAGACAGCCGTTCATTACAACAAAAAAAACCAAGCTGAACATGGCACTACCAAATTGCTACCTGGCCGTGGCAGGAAACGTCTTTCTACCCCACGAGATGACCGTGCACTCATCCGTTCCTGTGTCAGGAATCGTCGACAGACCTCCAGGGACCTTAAAAATGAGTGGGCACTGTCGAGAAATGTGACTTGTTCGGCAAGGACAGTTCGAAACCGACTTGTTGAAGCTGGTTTGAAGTCACACAGAGCACGAAAGAAGCCCTTCATCAATGAAAGGCAGAGGAAGGCCCGGTTACTCTTTGCTCGAGACCACAAGGATTGGACTGTTGATGATTGGGCTAAGGTTCTCTTCAGTGATGAATCCAATTTTGAATTGATGCCACTCCAGCCAACTTACTGGTTAGGAGGAAGCCTGGAGAAGCTTACAACCCAGACTGTCTTGCCCCTACAGTAAAACATGGGGGTGGATCAGTCATGATCTGGGGTTGTTTCAGTCTGAGTGGAACAGGGCAAATGCAATTGTGTGAAGGCCGAATGAACCAGGTCATGTACAGGACTACCCTTGAAAACAGTCTTCTTTCATCAGCTGGAAAACTCTTTCCTGCCTCGAATGACTGGATTTTCCAACAAGACAATGCCCCTTGCCACACGGCAAGGTCAGTTAAAGCCTGGATGGAGAACCACAACATTCGCACCATGCCTTGGCCTGCTCAATCACCAGATCTTAATCCAATTGAAAACCTGTGGAAAATCATCAAACTCAAAATGGAGAACCACAAGCCCAAAAACAAAGAAAATTTGTTTGAATTTGTCCAACAGGAATGGGCTGCTGTGACAGCAGAACAATGTCAGAAGCTGGTGGAGAGCATGCCAAGACGCATGGCTGCAGTCATCAAAAACAATGGTTATGCAATCAAGTATTAACTCTTGTGTGTATCATGTGTTTAAAGCAAACAGAAAAGAAAACATGGAATGCTTAAAAGTAGTGTTTTTGGCGGTACAATGCCATAGCTATTGATGTCAGAATTTAAGTAATTTTGGTTATTATCAAGAAAACCATGGAAAATGAATAGTTCTTAGTTCTTAAATTAAACTCTCATGAGCTATTTTTGTTGTTATCATTATAATTGTCCAAACAAATGTACCTTTAGTTGAGCCAGGCATTAAAATTAACAAGAAATTGAAGAAAACAAGGGTGGTCTAATAATTTTTTCCATGACTGTATATACATAGATATTTTAATACAACTTTTGGTGCTAGAATAATAAAGTCAGTTGCTTTTTCGCTCCACTAGATGGTGCTGTTGGTTTTTCCCGGTGAGGTCAGCAGAAGTCTCAGTCAGCAGCATTTGGCAGGAAGTTCATCAGAAATAAGGAACGTGGCGTCTGTGTTTAAATCAAATGTCTGGACTTATTTTGGATTTTTTAACACAGAAGGAAAGGAGGACTTGGATATGACACACGTGATTTACGAGCAGAGTCACATGAGAATAAAATACTGTGGGAATACTACGAACATGAGGGCTCACCTCACACTCCACCATCCAGAGATAGAGTTAGCTGCTGACGGCCAACCTAACGCTAAACCTGCCCCGCCAAATAATCAACCAACACTGGTCACACTTAGCTCGATGTGACTACCATCAACTGTGAGGGAGTTGGATGATAGTTTTAATGCATTTTATTTATAGGCACCTTTCAGAGCACTCAAGGACACCTTACAAGACACAGTTAAAAACAACAACAAGCAGCAATGTGTCCATAAATCATCAAATCAAACAATTCTGTCATATACAACAGAAGTTCATAAAATGACCAGACAAAAATGGTAATTATGAAAATGAGGTATAAACTCTTCATCATGAAGTCATCATCAGTGCAGGTCACCATGTGTGTGTCTCCATTAAATTAGAGCCAATATAGCAGCTTGAAAAGGTGTGTTTACAGACGGGGTTTGAAAGTGGGAGGAGTCAAGATTGTGAGTGTGGTGGGAATGTTTTATTATTGTTATTAGTAGTATTAAAATAAATCTGTCATTACATTACATCAGGTGGAAGATTAACGTAACAATTTTATTATACACAAATAAAATTCCATGTCTTTTCCAAATCTTATAATGATTTTTACAAACACTATGACTTTTCCAGGCCTTAAAAATATGTTTGTGGTATTCCCTGACTTTTCCAGGACTGGAAAAAGTGTTTGTGGATATTTATGACATTCCCAGGCCTGGAAGAATGTATTTGTGGAAGTTCATGACCTTTCCAGGACGGGAAAATGTGTTTGTGGATTTCAAAAGCTATTCCAGGCCTGGAAATTGTGTGTGTGAAATTCCATGACCTTTCCAGTACTGGAAAAAGTGTTTGTGGAATTCCAAAGCTATTCTAGGCCTGGAAATTGTGTTTATGGAATTCCATGACTTTCCAAGGCCTGGAAAAAGTGTTTGTGGAATGAAACCAAACAATATGAAGTTCTTCCTTTTGGACTGAAACGTCAGTTAATATTTAAGGAGCATAAAATTATCTCCATCTGCTGGTGACTGAAAGTAACTACAACAACACTGTGTTTAAAACAGACAAAAACAAAGTCTACACACACACGCACGCACGCACGCACGCACGCACGCACACACACACACACACACACACACACGCACGCACACACACTGATGCTGCTGCTTCAACGTCTCTGGATCATCAGGACACAGCTGATCCTCTCATCGCCTCCATCTGATGAGAGAAGAAGACAAGAGAAGTTATAAACCAGCTGTCAGTCAGTGATGCAGCACATCCAGTATAAAGACCAGTAGGCACTTCCTGTTCAGAGCAGAGTGGAGCGGCTGTGTAGCGTAGTCGGCTTCCTTCCAGCTCTCATGTTAACGTGTTGGAGTGAACACACTGAGCTGGAAGCTCACAGACCTGCAGAGACTTTGGGCATCAAGTCTGTTTACTCTGCAGATTTCACTCAAGTACACAGTGTAAATAAACTGCTGAGAGTCCTGAACACATCATGGCTGCACAAACAGAGGGATTCACTTTAATGATGGTGCTCTGTATAAAGACCACATGGTTACTAAATGTAATGATGGTTCTATAAAATAACAGCCAGTGATTTGTAGGCTTCAATCAGACTGATCTCAGAGCTGTGACAAAGATGAAGACAACAAACACTTTAAAGAGGACATATTATGCTCATTAACAGCTTCATATTTGGATTCTGGGTTTCTACTACAACCTGTTTACATGCTTTAACAGGTCCTAACAGGACTATAACAAGTCCCCTGTTATCAAGGTCAGATTTGATGGTGTGACAGTTTGATGAAGGAGGACAGCTGTCTCTATGCATGTTGTGATGCTGTCAGCTGTAATCCAGCTTCACTTCCTGTAGACATGAACACAACAACAGTCGTCTTCACATCAACTTAAACACATGATCTCAACAAGCTTCTTTCTGATCTGATTGGCTGACTGTTCTCTCTGTCTGTCTCTCTGTCCTCTCCTGAAGACTGTCACCATTCCCCTCTTTGAGCCACTGAGAAGGTCTGAGGTTTACAGGAAGTCCTGGATCTTTGCTCTGATACTAACTGTGTTTAATATAATACTGCTGAAACCAGCATGGACCCACTCCAACCCTCTACTGACCTCAGAGTCTCCAGTTTACAGTGTGGACTCTCCTTCAGATCACACAGCAGCTTCACATCTGAATCCTGCAGCTTGTTGTTACCCAGCTCCAGCTCTCTCAGATGGGAGGGGTTGGACTTCAGAGCGGAGGCCAGTGAAACACAGCTGATCTCTGACAAACTGCAGTCCCACAGTCTGAATGAAGAATAAATGATGCAGATAAAAATCATTAATAATACAATCAGATGTGTTCAGGTGTTAAATGTGTAGCTCAACATTACTATGTCCTGATCAATGAGCTTTGCCCTAAACTGAGTAGAGTGACTTTGTCATTGTGTTATTGTGCTGATCCCAACAGGATGCAGGTTAAAGACTGGAAAATACAAAAAGTGAAAAAACAGCTCTCATAAATATCATTGACAACGTGCTGCTACTTCAATAAAGATGTAGTGACTTCACCTCTTAAACTCTGCCAGCTCCACCAGTGGCTCCATCATCACTAACTCATGTTGTGCAGCCAAACACAAATCACTTATTTAACGAATCATCAGGGGTCAGTTTAAGTTGAAATCAAGTGTTTAAAGCAGGGCTGTTCAATTACACATTCAACTGGGCCCAATTTTAAACCAGAAAATGTTGATGGGCCAGACATTTTCAGCAGCAGGCAACCTATTGTAAACTTTTTTGTTTTAGCTATTGGTGATGAAAAAAAAAATAGTCACATATCTGACAGAGGAACATCACATAATGCAGAAACAGAATAAAGAAGAGCTGCCAATGCACAGAAGCATAACAAGTGACATTAACAGTAACTAATAACACACACACACTTCCTGACGTTTACCTTTAAGGTCAAGTGTTTATGAAAATACACAGGATATAGTTTTATACAGTCTCTGGCAGCAACAGTCATGTTTACAACAACAAAGTCACTATATAAACTCAATAATATCTCACTGGAAACAAACCTAACATGTCAATAAAATAAATATTACTCCTGACATCACAACACTGAGTTACGTTATATAAGCATGAAGAACAGACATCAGTATCAGTCATTCATCCTGCTCTCTGTCCCACCTCTACTGAGGACACTCACTGTCCACAGGTAGGCTGTCTCAGCTACATTTTAAGAGAAGTGACAAACTAAGTTCAACAGACTACATACAGACAGCTTTCATTTTACTTTGCTAAACTTTGATATTCGTTGAAATCATGAAGAAGCCACTCCATGTTTCAAATAACAGTGTCGGTGGCCTTAAAACCATAAACTTTGTATTTGAATTTGAGTTATTTTAGAGGAAATGCTCTGATCCTAGTTGGGGGTGCGGTGATAACAACAGTAAATTTGCATACTGGCTTTCTTTGGCTATTCACGTGCTTTTGTTCTTTTTTCAGCCAATCAGCTGAACCACATGGCTACTTATGCAGCCAGCTGCTCCTGCTCCATAAGGAACTGCTACGAGGATTTAAACACTTGGTCAGTATTTCTGGACCTTTCATAACGTCTCTGCTGAGAACCACAGTAACGATACGTGTTTGTGCGTTTCGGTGAACGTTAACTCGTTTGTTGATGATTAGCAAGCTAGCGACACAGCCACACACTCATTAAAAAGTGCTTAACACCATAATAGTGTACTACTATTAAATTCTACCATTTAACATTTCACCGATAGTGATTAAGTGGTTTACTAATATGACCAATCTCTTATATAGATTGAAGATAATCAGGCATCCACCACCAGCATCCCTAGAGAGTGGACCCGTCAGGGACCAAATTTCCAGGCTGCTTTTTTGCCCCAGTCCGCCCCTGCTCATAAGTGATGATTGAGAGGGATTATTTCTGTATGAGTCTATACACTGTTTTGAAGGAAGATCCTGCAGAGTTTATCTTTAAGGTTTTAGCTCCACATTGCTCTGCCACAGTCAATGGATTAAACCACTGAACAAGACAAATACACTTCATTGTGGATCAGTATAATATCAGCCTGATGTCTGCAGTTTAGTGTCAACACAACTTTCACATCATAATAATCTCAGCACAGGAGGAAAAAATGGTGTCTGACCTCAGAGTCTCCAGTTTACAGTGTGGACTCTCCAGAAAATCACACAGCTGCTTCACTCCTGAATCCTGCAGGTTGTAGTTGGAACTCAGGTCCAGCTCTCTCAGATGGGAGGGGTTGGACTTCAGAGCTGAGACCAATGAAAGACAGCTGATCTCTGACAAACTGCAGCGCCACAGTCTGAATGAAGAATAAATGATGTAGATAAAAATCATTAATAAACAATCAGATGTGTTCAGGTGTTAAATGTGTAGCTCAACATTACTATGTCCTGATCAATGAGCTTTGCCCTAAACTGAGTAGAGTGACTTTGTCATTGTGTTATTGTGCTGATCCCAACAGGATGCAGGTTAAAGACTGGAAAATACAAAAAGTGAAAAACAGCTCTCATAAATATCATTGACAATGTGCTGCTACTTCAATAAAGATGTAGTGACTTCACCTCTTAAACTCTGCCAGCTCCACCAGTGGCTCCATCATCACTAACTCATGTTGTGCAGCCAAACACAAATCACTTATTTAAAGAATCATCAGGGTTAATTTAAGTTGAAATCAAGTGGTTAAAGCAGGGCTGTTAATATACTTTGATGCAGTAGAGATGCTTGATTATCAGAATGGTGTCGTGTGAAATGTCGTGAACACAAGTATTTCAGATATTGTCAGGAATTATGGAGCAACTTTTCTTCTTTTTCTTTGTTTTTGATGGCACTTCCAGTTGTTTAGATTTTCAAGGTAGAAATGTGAGACTTTTACTCTGGAATATCTCAAAATACTGATGCAGTAAAAATACTTGAGTTCTGTGTCTGTATGTTGGCAGACATGTCCTCAACATCAGGAATAATCTTTTTCATTTTCATTTCCAGCAACACAAAAATCAAAGAATAAAGACATTTCCCTCACAAGTTAGTGGTCTTTACCTTTTAATTTATAAGGGACACTGGTCATTAATTTTACTCATACTCTGAATACAATTCAATTAATTGTATTTCTATAATATTATGTATTTTATAACACCTTAATCTGAAAATCAAAAGTCATCATCCTGCTAACTTTGCTAAGTCTGTCACTAGCTCCCTCCATCAGCTCCATCTGGGCTGTTTGAAGGCATTATTCAATGTAACACATATTAATGTCAGTACATGGATGCACTACAGTTGTAGCATTAGCTGATGTCACCATGGAGATTAGAGTGACTGCCAGCTTGACTGTAGTTCACTCTGCTACATTACTAACTGTACTGACTAGCTGTAGCTGGGTAGCTACCTCGCTAACACTGCAAACAGATATGATAAACATGAGTAACATGACAGCTGTCAGCGGCAGGATTATATTTGACTTTTAATCAAACTTAACCAGTGTTTCACTTTTCAGCAATGTACCTTATAGTTTGCAACTATTACTGTGAGCACACCGCCTGACTCTGCTCCACCTTTTTAACTGTGATGCCTACCTTGGTGCCGGTGCTGAGAGTCTAGAAACAATGGCAGCGCCCTCATTTCCCATCATGCCTGTCTAGTGCTGATCTAGTGTTTATTTACAAGTATTGTGTTTTCTGTTAGGCCTATATGCTCCAGAATGCAAATGTGACTGTGTATTAATTAATTCAAAGTCACAGTGTTTATAATGTGTCTGTTCAGAACATGGTGGCTTATGTTCCTAATTGTCATTTTTGTGCTGGTTTAGAGTTTCAACCAATAGAGAGGTGGCTGCTACATTTCTTGAGACCAACTGTACTTTCTAACATAATCTGAACAAATGTAATGTTGGGACTTATAAAAAGCAACTTTTGCACTAAGTATCAAATAAAACACTGTCAGAAAATTATGATGGGATGTAAACAGCTGTTGACATTAGCTGACAAGAATACTGAAGGGATGATTGTCTCTTTCATTCAGCCAGCCGGAGAACCAGGTGAGCTCCTCTGGTGTGTCGGTGGTACGTTTGACACCCCTGGTTTACAGGTTAGGAGTGAATAATCCAGTCATTTTCCGACTGAAATTAAAGTTATACTATGTAGGATTGTTGGTTAATCGTTTATAATCACGTTCAACAGCTCACGTGAAGGTAAAAGCCAACCCCAGATTACTTTTTGTTTGGCATTTCTTCTTGCTCAATTTGCATTTCTTTCAGTGTTGTATCTCTTTGAATCCTGCTGCTTACAGTCTGGCATCTGGTCGCCACCTTTTTATAAATAGACTTCATTGTGGATCAGTATAATATCAGCCTGATGTCTGCCGTTTAGTGTCAACACAACTTTCACATCATAATAATCTCAGCACAGGAGTAAAAAATGGTGTCTGACCTCAGAGTCTCCAGTTTACAGTGTGGACTCTCCAGAAAATCACACAGCTGCTTCACTCCTGAATCCTGCAGCTTGTTGTAGCTCAGGTCCAGCTCTCTCAGATGGGAGGGGTTGGACTTCAGAGCTGAGGCCAGTGAAACACAGTCGACCTCTGACAAACAGCAGTTCCTCAGTCTGAATGAAGAATAAATGATGTAGATAAAAATCATTAATAATACAATCAGATGTGTTCAGGTGTTAAATGTGTAGCTCAACATTACTATGTCCTGATCAATGAGCTTTGCCCTAAACTGAGTAGAGTGACTTTGTCATTGTGTTATTGTGGATCATCATGATGTCAGCCTTCTACAGACATCATCCAAATGTCACCACAACATTCATTCACCTATTCATATCAACACAGATTAACAACATGCTGCTGATCTCAGTCAAGTCTGTATTTAGAGGATCAATATCAAATCAGACACGTTGGACTAAAAACTGTTCATTCATTCATTTCTTACATGACCTTCATACTGTATTTGTATATGGAATAAAAAGGAGAGGGACACATTTGTTCAAGTTTGTTCAACAGCCACATGCACATTCAAAGAGTTATTGGTGGCAGTAAATATTCCTCCTGTCCATACTGAGTGTGAAGTGGTCTCTTCTTAACTCAGCTACACTGTAAGAAATGTCTTCATAAATTCAGATGAAACTAATATGAAGCTTCAGCAGTCTGAGTTATCCAAATCAAGAGGGTGTGGACCAAAGTTACAGACTGTTTAGCACCAAACTCCCTCTTTGAGTTACTGTTCCTCCTCTGCAGCTCAACAAGAAAAACACTGTCAAACACTAAATACTGACTGTAACTCAGACGTCTGAAGCCTCATATTAGTTTAAACTGAACTTTGACACAGAACAAGACTGTGGATTTTGTCCTTCAACCAGTGCACAAAACAAGGTAAATAACATCAATACAATATTTGCTTTCTTTTGGGGGGGGGGGTGGGGGGGGGGGGGTGGATCCACTGATAGAGGAAACACTTGATGGCAACTGGGATTGTTCCACAGCACATCAGTCAACACATGGATGCATTGGGAAACAGGAGCCAGTGAATGGTTGTCATTTAGAAATGAGATCACACAGACGTATGAATCCATGTTACGTCCCCCGGCCGCCTGTGTATTCATTATGTGTATGTGCATTTAACCTCTATGTTTAGTGGAGAGTCAGACCTCTTTCTGTTCCGAGATCGTGCTTTGTGTTAACAGGTGTGCCGGTGATTCGCTCAACGATCGTGACGTCACTACGGCTGGATTGGCTGAGCAAGAGGCTCGGCCTTCTTAATGCCGGCCACACGGAAGCCGCGAGACCACATGGCAGCAGCGTATCGTTCTCTTTGGTTTTGTGATTGATAAGTACTTTATTGTGAGACTATCGTATGTGATCGTATTTAGCTTGCCTTGCTAAATATTGCATCTTTTGTTAAGACCAGTGCCTTAGGGCCAACTGAGTCGCCTGTATACATATATATGTTGTAAATAGTCACTGTCACGTATCATTGTTTGCACGGAGCGTAGGGGTGAGCTGCTGTTTTTGTTGTACCTGTTTTCTCATGTTTTTCGTTAGCCTAGGGAGTTAGGCCTGATATTGTATTTTGGTTTCTTTTATTTTTGTTAGGAATCAGTTATTTCGCCGGTCGGTAGACAGGTTGCTTTTTGTTTGTTGTTTTGGCCTGGGTTCACCCTGACGTCATTTGCTCCACTTGCATGCGATTGCTTGCTTGTGTTTTTTTTGGAGTGTGTAGCAATAAATTGCTCACCTGTACATTTATTCTCGTGTTCCTGTGTATCCTTATGTTACGCACCCACACTCCTAGACCGGGGCGGAACAATCCAGATCATTAATGGTGCAGTCCTAATGGGCGTGTGAGTGTGACAGAATATCAACCTGTCCTTAAAGTCCAAGATGTTTCCAGTGCAGACTATTTATTTGCTTATTGTTGCAGTCTAAAGGTCTGTGACTTCAAATGATTATGTGACGTTAACATGAAAACAAAGAAACCTCAGAACCTCAGGAATCTTAAATTCTGTTTGGATAAATCTCAAACTTGATGGTGTCTAAATGTTCTAAATCATCATTTCTCTGCCTTTCATAACCAACTGTTCAGCCATTTGGAAAGACACAACATTTCTGAAAACACTGAAAGCTTTATAACCTCAGTCAAGGATTTATATTATATATATACAAAAACAAACAAACAAACACCTTCATAAGCAAGTGAACTGACCTCAGAGTCTCCAGTCTACAGTTTGGACTCTGCAGTCCAGCACACAGCCGCTTCACTGCTGAATCCTGCAGGCTGTTTCCACTCAGGTCCAGCTCTCTCAGATGGGAGGGGTTGGACTTCAGAGCTGAGGCCACGACTTCACAGTCAGTCTCTGAGAGTCCATACCAAGTAAATCTGACATGACACATATATTAGAAAATGTGTTATTGTCAATGAGACATTTTATATTTACTTCATGGATTTGATGATAAAACAGTTTGAAATATCCTGTTTTGATAGACTGAAAATCGTTAAGAATAAAAAAAGAACACAAAGAATTCAAACTAATTAAAAGCTGATTCATGAGCAGAATTACTGCCTCGTGGTCGTATGCTTCACCAGTCAAGTTACACTTACAGTTTACATCCATGTCTGTCCAGACTCATATGTGTCCATGACAGTAGACAATGATTCAAATATGGATGTTGCTGCAAAGAAGCTACTTATTCTAAAACACAGACGCTTCACACACATCTTCAACCCGACAGCACAGAAGATCTATACAATCAGCACAGTTTCAAGATCAGTGTCACCAACTCAGTCTCTGACCAAATGTCTCTCCTTCTGTTGCTGAGATATGACGTTTAATAATGACCAGAGAAGTGTTTTATGCAGAACATGATGATGTCACAGTGAAGGTGACCTTTGACCTTTAGGATATAAAATCTCATCACTTCGTTATTTTATCCTGTTAGACATTAGTCTCAAGGTTTGTCATAATTAGTGAATGAATTCTTGAGTTATGGCCAAAAACATATTCTGTGAGGTCACAGTGATCTTGACCTTTGACCACCAAAATCTAATCAGTTCATTCTTAAGTCCAACTGGACGTTTGTGCCAAATGTAAAGAATTTCTCTCAAGATGTTCTTGAGATGTCGTGGACAGACTGACAACCCAAAAACATGATGCCTCTGGCCACGACTGTCGCCGGCACCGAGGCGTGAAAAAAGAGACAGCAACAACTGGATAAAAGCAGTTTTTAGGACTTCAGAAATCTCCTTTGGCAAATGATACAGATCTTATTTTAAATGTTTAAGCATAGTGGTGAATAAACTCAGGTATTATCTGCATGTCTGATTCTATAAAACACCTCACAGAACCTTCTTATGGAGTAATAACTTTACTGCTTTCACTCTGAACCATCAAATACTGCCATGCTGTGATGAAATGCTGCTGTGATTAAACCTCAGCAACAACCTCTGAAGTCCATCATTTGTTTTATCAGGTTCACCTCCATCACACAAAGGTGAAAAACTGTAAAATATTAAATGATCATAAATAAATAGAAGAACTGTGTTGATGAACTCAACAGCTATAAACACAACCAACTGAAACATCTACATGTTTTGCACTCACAGCATTTGAAACAGCTCAAGAACATCTGTGACAAAATACAACACACACATCATTTTAACATTTTATGACTAATAAGAATTTCACGGTCTGTATATTTGAAGAATTAAACTACTAATCTACAATGATTTATGATGTTAATCACATCTGGACTTACCGAGCCTTTCTGCAGTTCCTCACAGCTGGAATCAGTCTCCGTCGTCCCTCGTATGTTGTGTTGTATTTGTCCAGGTCCAACTCATCCAGAACCTCCTCTGACATCTGCAGCATGTAGGCCAGAGCTGAGCAGTGGATCTCTGAGAGTTCCTTCTTTGATCTGTTCTCTGACTTCAGGAACTCTTGGATCTCCTGATGTACTGAGAGGTCGTTCATCTCCAGCAGACAGTGGAAGATGTTGATGCTTCTGTCAGGAGAGATCTTGTTCATGTTCATCTTCTTCAGGTTGTTGATGGCTCTCTGGATGATTTCTGGACTGTTGTCTGTCCGACCCAAAAGGCCTCCTAACAGTCTGTGGTTGGACTCCAGAGAGAGGCCATGAAGGAAGCGGACAAACAGATCCAGGTGACCATTTTTACTTTGGAGGGATTTCTCCATGGCTCTCTGTAAGAAGACATCCAGGGATCTGTAATTATCCTGGTCTGTCCCCAGGAAGTCCTCCAGTACCTTTGTGTTCCTGTTGGTGAAACAGTGGAACAGGTAGACTGCAGCCAGAAACTCCTGAACGCTCAGATGAACGAAGCAGTAGACTGTTTTCTGGAAGATCACAGACTCTCTTTTGAAGATCTCTGTACAAACTCCTGAGTACACCGAGGCCTCTGTGACATCAAGACCACAGCGCTCCAGGTCTTCTTGGTAGAACATGATGTTTCCTTTCTCCAGATGTTCAAACGCCAGCCTCCCCAGCTTCAGAAGAACGTCCCTGTCAGCCTCCGTCAGCTCCTGTGGACTGCTCTCATGTCCCTCATCATACTTGTGCTTCTTCCTCTTTGTCTGAACCAGCAGGAAGTGTGAGTACAGGTCAGTCAGGGTCTTGGGCAGCTCTCCTCTCTGCTCTGTAGTCAACATGTGATCCAGAACTATAGCAGTGATCCAGCAGAAGACTGGGATTAGACACATGATGTGGAGGCTCCTGGATGTCTTCATGTGTGAGATGATTCTGCTGGACCGCTCTTCATCACTGACTCTCCTCCTGAAGTACTCCTCCTTCTGGGCGTCAGTGAAGCCTCGTACTTCTGTTACCCTGTCAACACATGCAGGAGGGATCTGATTGGCTACTGCAGGTCGGGAAGTTATCCAGACGAGAGCCGAGGGAAGCAGCTTCCTCTTGATGAGGTTTGTCAACAGCACGTTGACTGATGACTTGTGTGTGACATCAGTCACAACCTCATTGTTGTGGAAATCCAGAGCCAGTCTGCTTTCATCCAGGCCGTCAAAGATGAACAGAACTTTACAGACAGCGAGCTCCTCTGCTGTGACCTTCTGTAATGTTGGATAGAAAACACGGAGCAGAGTGAGAAGACTCAACTTCTCATCTCTGATCAAGTTCAGCTCCCTGAACGAAAGCAGAATCACCACACTGACATCTTGGTTTTCCAAACCCTCAGCCCAGTCCAGACTGAACTTCTGCACTGTGAAGGTTTTTCCAACGCCAGCGACGCCGTTGGTCAGAACCACTCTGATGTGTTTCTGTTGGTCAGGTGAGGCTTTAAAGATGTGCTGACACTTGATTGGAGTTTCATGGAGGGTCTTCATCTTAGAAGCTCTCTCAAGCTGCTTCACCTCATGTTGGGTATTAACCTCTTCACTCTGTCCCTCTGTGATGTAGAGCTCAGTGTAGATCCTGTTGAGGAGGGTTTCACTTCCTGTTTCATCACTTCCTTCAGTCACACGTTCACATCTCCTCCTCACACTGATCTTATGTTCATCTAAAACCTCCTGCAGACCACTGTCTGCTGAAAGAGAAGCAAACATGTCAGACTAAAGAAATAAATCTACAATCTTAAGATTATATTGTTGATTGACATTAAAACAAGCAACCTGAAAAAATGAAGGTTTTATGCATTAGTTTTATAAAAACTTTCATGTCTACACTTTACAACACAAATAAACCAAGAAGAATCCTGTTTTCAGACATGATGACATCAGCAGACAGATGGACAGTCTTACTTTGTACAGTGCTGGTCTGACTGGCTGTCTGCAGTCCAGCTCTTGCTCTGGGTCTGTCTCCACACTGGGGACAGGAGGAGTCTCCTGATGAAGCAGACTGGTCCCAGTATGAGCTGATGCACTGTCTGCAGAACCAGTGTCCACAGCTGGTAGAGACTGGATCCTTCAGGACGTCCTGACACAAACTACAGCAGGACGGCTGCTCCTCCACAGAAACATGACTCCTCTTCTTCTCTCTGTGGAGATGAACACATTATTTAGATCTCGTCCTGCAAACTGTGCTGACAATTATTTGCTTTGTTCACACACTCAGTCACAGGCGGTTCAAATATCTCATGGTGCAGCTTCATGAAAACCTCCTGAGTAACGTTGTGCTCCACTGTGAGACGACTTTCAAAAGGCAAAAAGCTCCCTCATGTTTTTCAACAGTCTCTTACTTTGTGTCTGAGGGTCCAGGTTCATTACTGAAGTGTAGAGGAATACGCATGGACCGGTCACTCTTCATAGACACACAGCTGGGTACTGGAGACTCTGCTCTCTGTCTGTGGAAACAACAAATATAATTAGTCCTTGTAAAGACCAGGAAGGAAACATTACAACAAGTCCTCCAACCCATACGAGAGAGTTACTGAGCGTGAGATGGATCGGCAGTTTGGTGCAGCGTGCAGTGCCAGACTCTGTGTGTGCAGTCTCTTACTTTGTGTCTGAGGGTCCAGGTTTATTACTGAAGTGTAGAGGAATACGCATGGACCGGTCACTCTTCAAAGACACACAGCTGGACACTGGAGACTCTGATCTGTCCCCGTCTGCCTCCAAATCAGCCATCTTCCCAAATCTGAGAGAACTGTAACACACATACACAGTGTGATGAAGTCAGCAACTTCTTATTTATAGGACATGATCACATATTGGCTGGGTATTTCTATGACATACAGCAGGGGAGAGCGGGGTCAGCTGGGACACTTTTGTACTGACACTAAATAACCACAAAATAAAAATAATAGTGGTGAAAATAATTTGATCTCTGAACAGATACAGGCGTCTGCTAACAATCAGGTTTTTTTAGAGCCCAACCCAAACGTGAAAGGCACAGTTTAGTTAAATGTCAAGTATTTAACATCACACAGACTGGTGGTGATTGTTAAACTAACATGTACAGATGTGAAGCCCTGACTGTATCTGACTGATCTTTAATGAAAGCTGTTGTCTTGTATCAAACATGAAGCTCATAGTCACACACTTTATTCAGCCTGTGTAGTTGAGGGGACAGGTCAAACTGATATGATGCTGATTTACAGGACAATTCATAGAAATGGAGGTTGAACCATGAACATAAACTACAGATCGCCTGTAAAGCATTTTAATAAATCAGTCTATCAGAATTAAAACAACTGGAGACTGACAACAAACTGATATATGAGTCTGATTATATCTGAATAAATCACCATCATATCTGACAGGATGTGAGTGTTCCTGTGACTTCCTGTACAGACTGAAGGCTGCTGGGAACTCTCCAGGCGAGGCGCACTTCATCTGCAACGAGCCTAAAGTTTAGGGAGTGTCCGCGCACTGATCTGATCTGAGGGCGGAAACCAAAACTCAGTGTAACAAAGAGCAGGGAGAGCTGACTGAACACTCAACATCTTCCTCTACAACAAAACTGCGCCACAACCCCTCGGCAGAGTCCCCCTTTTCTCTCTGTGTGTCGAGAAACTAGAGCCTTTCACTGTGACGCACATTCAAAGAGTTGACGCAAGCGCGAGCCCGAAGCACCAGAGCGCGCAGATCCGTAACTGCGCCTGGTTGTAAAACAGCGTCAGATGATGGTGGTGGTAAAAGCAAGTGTGATGATGAAGCTGTGAAGATGTGGCACTGAGCCAACCGACCCTACTCTCCCCTAGAACACACTAAACAATGAAGGAACATCAACACTCACCGTGTCTCACACGACCTGTCTTTCTCTCACTGCTCTGCGCACTTTAACATGGAGTCTGAACACACCACTGACTTTATACTTTCACTTTCGCTGCTCCTCTCTGTTGGCACCTCCCCCTTTGACTCAAGGGAAATTATTTATTGACAATAACACAGCGACTTGAGACTCTGCTTAGAGTTTCTGCTCTGCTTATTTTATGGACTCTGTTGCTTTGCTTTCATCTTTAATAAACCAAATCTACCGGCACAGAAGCTCAACAATGTGCTGATGTGGACAGCGTCACTTTAAAGAATCACTATCAGTGTAAATGTAGGTTATATCTGGATATTTGCTCTGCTTTACCTCACACATGAACCAATCGACTCTACAGCAGAGCAGCAGCTCAGTGATCTGCTCAGTTAGATTTCTGTTTTTGTCAGTGGAGTCTGGTGGCTTTGATATAATGGCTTCAGTTCCACATGTGTGTGTGACAGCAGGGTAAAGTGGTGAAAACACTCATATATAGCGCACACTTCAACCGCTATAGATGTTTTGTGGGCCTTTCTAGGTGGTTAAGAGACCTCTCTGGATAATATGGCTCACGGTAAAAACCTCATCAACAATGAACACTGAAGGAACTCTACCTGAGAGAAGTTTCAGGCTGTGTCACAGGATGCTGTGTAAGAAAATAAAACACAATGTGAATGGAACTGAAGTAATAAAATCAGCAAACAAACTGAGCCTGACAAACTCAAATTGATCCTCAAAGAGTAAATGAATGTAGTCAGTGAACATTATTCCTCACTATGATGAGCCAGTAAGCCTGTAACAAACATTCAAATATTCAGTAATGCATTCATACAAGTCAAGTTTAGTAACTGTCATCATTCATTTTTAGGCAACTGCATTTCAAATGTTGCCTCAAACTCACCTTTACCCACAACCTTGGTAAATTCATTCAGTATGAGAGTTACAATTCAAACACATGCAGGTTAATTATTTGCTGTGCTGCCTCTGAGCCTGTGAACATGGAGGCCACAGTAGCTACAGGAAGTAGGAGGGACAGGACTTGTTATTTGCATTTAGCTCCACTAGATGGCGCCACAGAGCCATTAAACTGCAGCAGCATCTCAGACCAAGTTTTTCATCAGGTTGATAAACTGACCTACATCAACAGGGATCTTTTTGACTATGTGACTACTGAATAAAAGATAGAAGTGACACCATCCAACCTGCTGTTCCTCATCAGTCTGTGAAGATACAGAAATGTTTGATATCACTTGGAGAGAGAGGGATGGAGCATTGAAACAGGAAGTAACAACTGACAGGGACTGTGCCACCATTCTCTGCTGCGTGTGACACTGACTATGACCTGGAATAATATTACTTTAGATACTGATAATAGAACCATTTGTGTGCACAGTTTTAGGAGCTGTTTTTACATGTTTTGCATTTTCCAATTGCATTTCTAACATCATCTTGGTTGGAGGTCTAATGGTACATGTATGTATTTGTCCAAAACTCTTTAGTTTTTCTATCTTCTTTAGTTTAGTGTGCCGGCAATAATGAAGTGTCACTATCATGTGATCCAAGTAATTACTGTTGAATTAGCCTAATACACTCCAATAAGGTCCACGTCTTAGCATGTGTGGAACGTAAGTAACAGAGACAAGAGAATGGTCACAGGACAGAGAGTGGTGGATGGTGCAGACCGTGTTCATTTGAAGTTAGGTCAAGTTATTTCTCTGGAAACACAAACATTTCATTAGGGATGCATGATAATATGGGCACATCATCAGCACTGCTCCATATTGGCTTTAAAATGAACTATTTGAATCAGCCAACATGCTTTTTTATTTTGCACAATGAATAAATATCACATACGTTGAAGAGTACTGTATTTAATGTCTCCATCTGCTGGTGGGCCGTAACTATAAGAGCATGCATGTATAATATGAGGTTAATTCCACCACACAAGAGACATGATGATCACTAAAATTAGCTGCTGAAGAGTGGATCGCGATTGATTATCAGTCAAATGAGTTGTTACATATCAGCATAGCTGATATCGGCAAAACAATCCAATATTGTGCATCCCTATCTTGAATGCATATACAAGGCTTTAGCCCTGCTAAAATATTCATCTTGTTTTACAGTTTTGATGCCTCCTCATGGGCGATAGCTGCGGCCAGAGGCATTATGTTTTTGGGTTGTGCTTCCATACGTCTGTCTGTACCAGCGTGTGTCCGTCAGTCCCATCCTGGAGGAGAAACTTGAGAAAATGAGAAGAAAGTACAGAACTAATCCTGGCCATCGGGAGAAGAAACTTGAAAAAAGTAGAGAACGTTATGCTGATCCAGACTACCAGAAACAAAAACTTGAAAAAAGTAGAGAAAGTTACAACACAAATCCTGAACACAAGGAATATAAGATTGCAAGTCGTAAATTTATATTACGACAATAATAATAATATTTTAAACAAGCTGAAAATAATAACAATGTTGTTTATGCAATTAAAAAAGTTGCTAAAAAACTTGGTTATATATGTTGTGTTTGTCACAGCCTGTTGTTCAGGAACCGAGTCGTTCAGTGTAAAGTGGGTTCATATAGAAATAACAGTGAAACTGCTGCATTAGCCACCAAATGTATCACAACTACATACTTGCATAAACAAAATGAAGAATGTGGTGCCTAATGTAACCTCTGCAACTGGGAGAGAGACAAATTGTGGATTTGTCGTACATGCCATGGAAAGCTACAGAATGGTAAAATGCCTGAAGGAAGTGCTGCAAATGGTCTTCATCTAGAACCGATTCTGGTGGAGTTAAAATGCTTGAATTGTCTTGAAGAACACTTGGTAGCGTTGAAAATCCCATTTATGAAACTTGTTCCTTTGCCTAAATCAGGACAGAATGGGGTTCTTGGTCCTTTCGTTTGTGTGTCTTCTAACATCAATGATGTCAGTATTCTACCAAGAGAAGAACAAAGCAATTTAATTATTAAAGTCAAGCTCAAAAGAAAATTATCATACAAAGGACATTACCAATATCAGTTTGTTAGAACAAAACATGTAAAAATGGCTTCGAAGTATTTTATTAAAAACAACATATTGTATGCAGATATAAATGTGAATGACGAATGGGTGAACCCTCTGGAGGAAAATGAATCAGTGGAAGATGAATGTGATGAAGCTGAAGACATGCCGACTGAAGGTGTATTGCAAAACACTGATATGGATGAGACTTAAGAATACAAAACAACCACAGTGGATGAAGTTGAGGAGACTTTGACTTACACTGAGCAACAACACGGAATCTTTCTGGATACACGTTTACAACCTGTTGATATTGGCCAAGAAAGAAGATGATGTGTTTTGCCTCGCTCCAGCTGAAGGAAGGAATCCTGTCCATTTGTTGAAAGACGTGTTCAATGAAGCTAAATGTTTTCCATCTTTATATCCAACAGCAGGTCCAACTTTCTCTGACAAAAGACCACTGAGAATTGCACTTGCAAATTATTCTGAAACACAGACTCTTAAATGCTGATGGAAGGTTCACTCAAAATATAGACTATATATTCTATGCTCAATGCATTTCTGAACTTGAACAAATTCTATCAAATGTTTCAATTGCTTTGAGGAAGAATCCAACTGCATTAGGAATGTCACTGCAAGCAAGTTGACAAATCGAAAATCTCTTCAAGAGAAATTAAATTTGATCAGGGTTACAAATTCTTAAAGCCTATCCGTGGTACTCCTCCTTTCTGGCAATCAGTACAAAAAGATATTGCGATGCTGAGACAACTTGGTTTACCAACCTGGTTCACTTGTTTCTCATGTGCTGAAATGAGATGGACAGAATTCTTGAAGACAATTATGACACAAGAAGGCATAAACAAAAGTATGGAGTGTGAAATGGATTGGTTGGAAAAGAATGATTTGTTGAAACGAAATCCATTAACTGCAGCAAAAATGTTTGATCATCGTTTTCAAACATTTTTAAACAAACTTATCCTTTCAGATGCTAACACAATTGGTAAAATAAAGGACTACTTTTATCGTATTGAGTTTCAACACAGAGGATCTCCTCATGCTCACTGCCTGTTTTGGGTACAAAATGCTCCACAGATTGACAAAGATGAAGACAGGGATGTTGTTCAGTTTGTAGATCAATATATCACTTGCAAAAGACCATCAATGATGCAGACTTGGAAGAGAAAGTCACAAGTGTTCAAAAACACAGCAAAAGGCATTCAAAAACATGCAGGAAAAAGGGTACAACATGTCGATTTAATTTCCCACGTGGGCCCTCTTGCAGAACGTTTATCTGCAGAAATGCTAAAGCAAATGACAATGAAAAGGAGTCCAAGGATGCTTCAAATATAACTAAAGCTGAAATGTCAGAAGAAGCAGCCATTGCTTTATTGACTAAGCTACAACTCTCATTGCTTTAAGATGACGTTGAAGCCTTAACGAAGCCTTTTTTAAATTGGAATATCTAAAGGACAGTTGGAAAAAGCTCATGCCAGACTAAGCAATAAAACCAGTATTGTTCTCAAAAGAGAGATGAATGCTCTGTGGATGAATCAATACAACAAAAATCTCTTACGGGCCTGGAATGTAAACATGGATATTCAGGATGTGATAGATGCTTATTCTTGTGTCGTATATACCATATCATACATTTCAAAGGCTGAGAGAGAAATGGGATTGCTACTGGAGCGTACCTAAAGGGAGAGAAGAAATCAAGAAAACCATGATGCAAGACAAGCCTTGAAAGAACTCGGTACAGTGTGTGCTCAAGAAGCTGTATATAGATTGACTGGCATGCCGCTTAAAATATGCTCACGGAAGGTACGGTTCATTCCAACTGG
Organism: Epinephelus cyanopodus; assembly: GCA_026686955.1. Classification (NCBI taxonomy): domain Eukaryota; kingdom Metazoa; phylum Chordata; class Actinopteri; order Perciformes; family Serranidae; genus Epinephelus; species Epinephelus cyanopodus. The sequence goes on along the minus strand of CM048934.1, from coordinate 7,568,934 downwards.
AGAAAATCCTGTGAAAATGAGTAAACCCCTCCACCTGTTGCAACAACAGACCCAAGAGGGAACCATTGATGAAAAAGAACTGTGGATGGTCAGCTTGTCAGACAGATATTGAAATAGACCAAACACTCTAACCTCAACCTGCTGTTGTTGTTATATATCAAGTTCCCTGAGAATAATTTGAATGTTGCTCTTTTATACAGACCAGGCACATACTCAGTGAGTGTGTTCAAGAGGAATTTGACATGTCTTATCAATGATTTGGAGATGGAAGATGGTAGTAATCATAATGGGAGATGTCAATGATAATATTTGACTTCATCAATTCTGAATATGATGAGTAAATATGGTTACAGGCAACATGTTTTAAATGTTACTACTGAGGATGGCACTCTGATTGATCATATTTATATGAAATCTGTGCAGAATGTTGACATAGCTGTAATGCCAACATATTACAGTTTTCACAATGCAATTTCTTTAACATTTGAGTAATGAGTAAAAAAGGAATCTCCTATTTGTCTCAAATTTGAACTCTCTCTCATTTTTTTCCTTTTTACAGTTGGACTCAACTGAGAAGTAAACCAGACTGACCTGAACAGTACTGACTTGAATACTACCCCCTACATGTAGGTCAAGCATGAACTTTGTAAACAGTGAACTATCATGTTTAATTTTACAGTTGAACTCGACTGGAAACTGAACCATACGGACATGAACAGAACTGACTTTAATGCCACCCCCTTCATGTAGGCGTACCATGAACCTGAACTGAACTGACATACCAACCTGAACTGACTTGAAAGAAATATGATGAAAGAAATTTGATGAAACTTGGTGAACTTCCCTCTGAATCCCCTTAAAATGGATCAGGATGCACAGTGATTACTGACGCATATTTCTTTCAGCTTACAAATAGCTGACTCAATCGTCTGAGTGCACCTGAATTGGATTGTTTTAATCCTGAATTAATCCAAGGTATAGATTTTGTTGTGAAATCTACCAAGTCCTGTAAAGTAATATAAATCCTGTATGTGTATCATTTGGTAAGTATAAAAGTAGACCAAGTGGTGTTTTTAAAAATTTTGTTGTTGTTTGTTTTCTTTGATTTATTACTTTGGAAATAAAGACAAAAAAGGTCCACATGATAAATTGTGAGTGTCTATTGTGTATTGCTTTCCATTGATGCAAAAGAGTAATTTGTGAATTCATCCCATTGTTCAGCCATTTTTTACTGTTCAATTGTTGTAGTGCAATTTTCAGATGATGTAACACAAATCATAAAATGAGATCAATAACGACCGATGCTATAAACTTTACCAGGTATGTTGGTTGTGTGGTCACCTGGGGGAAAAGTTTTACTTTTACTTCTTGGATATTTTAGACGACTGGAGACCTTCCCTTATAGGGTATATATGTTTTCAAGACAGGGGTACATCTTTGATCCAAGGTTAAGACTTTTAATCTGCCATTGCACTACCTTATACAAAAAGAACAGTTTTTCCTAACAAAGAGGTGCTTATCCCATAACTGAGAAAAGGCTTTAGAGCATCGAACTCCTAGGTGGAATTCATTGATAAACTGTTTTTAGGACAGAAGCTACTTTTCAGAATGGATTGGTGAGACTTGCCAAATTACTCTTTCTAAATCCCATACTGATGTTTCTTTTTTAGAAAATATTTGTTATTCGGTTCCCTGTAGCTTCAATAACATTGTTAAACACTGATGTCTGACCCAGCACTAAACCAGCAGCTCATTAGTCCCTTTCTTAAGAAGTCATAATCTATTTCATCATAAAACACTGAATGTGTGGTAAATGTAAAAGCCCATGTGGAAAATGTAATACACACACTGTTCTGGCTACTCTTGCGTTAAAAAAAAAGAGTAAAAATAGCAGAGTAGTCTTCTGAGGAGGAGGTCTATGACTCGCTAAATAATAAGCACTTGCGGAGATCTTTCCAGGTTCAAAAGAGGTGGTGAATTTATTTACATAAACAAAAATAATCTCTGTGGTTTACTTCATACAATAAACAAAACAAAAGGTTAATTTAGCGGTAGATACAATGTCTCACTCCTCACTCCTTCAACACAAAAAGCCGACAGCAGAGGACCCAGCTGTACTCTATCCTTAATCATAGGAGGAGGAGGGCCGTGAGCAGCAGAAAACAATCAGAATAAATTATCATTTATCTGCAATATATAATCTACCACTTTGTTTTGAATTTTTAAAGTTTTGAAATTTAGAGTCTTGCTGTAGCGCCACCATCAGGACTCTCGTGTGTTTCCAGTTGAGGACATCTGGCATGGGCCTGGACCTTTATGAAAGTTTGGCTAGATTTCTCATATGAAAATGTTGCGTGAGCTGAAGCTTGAACTCACAATCTTCAACACCAAGAACCATCCGCTATCTCACTGAGCTAACTGGCAAACAGAAACGTCACATGTAGCTTCACAATTTGACTAAGCCAGTCACCTGTGTGCAAGACAGCAGCTGTTAGTGTGTAAAGGCAAATTTCAAACAGCTGTCAAAAATTCAGTTATTAAGACAAAAATCCAAAATACACAAACTGCATAGACAGCATGGAGATGTTGGTAATTTGTTTTTAACAATGATTTATTGGCTCCATAAGTGGAAAACTGATGTTTTAAAATGCCATTTTTGCATTGACTCCAATTGTTGGCATGAGAGCGAAATTCAAAATGCTGTAAAAAAAAAAAATGTTTTTGAGATAAAATTCTGATATTTTCCAAATATTGTCTGCCATGACTCCAAAATGTGTCTCTCTGACTCTTGGTCTGCAGCTCAGAGTCACATCACACAGAGGGAAATACATGACTTTATGAACACACTTTATGTTTCTCACCATGAATATGATAATCCAGCTGAATGGTGGACACGCAGAGTCCAGAGTGCTGCTCAGAAAAGTCTCAGAAACGTACACAGAACACAAGACAACAAGGATCTGACAGGAACTTATTAAACTCACTGAATGCTCATGGAAATATCTGCTTTATTAAATATTGATCAACTCCATGCAAACATTCAAAATCAGACTCAAATGATCAGATGACTCAAGATGACAGAACAAAGCACTGTTAGATTTAAATATTAGAGTAAAGCTCATCAAAAACCTGAGATGATGTACAGATGGTGAAAGGTACGTGGAATAAAAGTATAAAGTCAATGGAAAGTACAAGGAGCTCAAAATGTTGCTCAGCACTTAGTCACATCCCACCACTGCTGTGTGAGGACGTCCACATACTTTTTTGTCCAGATAGAGAAGTTATGAGTTTTTGAAATGTAATGATTTATTTTCTGAACCCACTAGATGCTCTTGGTTTAAAGAAAACAGCTCAAGGTCAGACAGTCCAGTGTGCCTGTAACCCTTTGTTGAACAGAGAGCGCCATCTAGTGGGCTCAGAAGATAAAGACAAAGCTTCATGAGGCTTCATTTGGTCATCACTAATTGTTGCCTACTTTTCTTGAGTATATCCATTTTCTGATAGTTTATAGGCCACGTTTTACTCCACTATATTTATTTGATAACTTCAGTTACTTTGTAGATTATTAATACAAAATACCGTCAACTAATAAATGATGTTATTATAGATTAAACTATGCAGAAGTTTATAAAGTCATGAAAATAAGCTCCATCTTTACCAGCTGCAAGATTAAAGTATAGGAGTAGGAGAAATAGGAGTATGAAACAGAAGTATGTGAATATAAAGTAATACAATTCAATAAAATAGTAATAATAATGTTTAACACTAGTACTTAAGACAGTCAGAATAAAATATCTTCAGTGTGCTGAGTCTGTAAAAATATACAAATATGTGCACTGTGCTACATTACACTGTATAAACTAGTGTTACATTCAGAAATATAAAATATGTATTGTGCTATAATGGTTACTACAATATATATCCATAGAATAAAGACAAGAATAAGAATAAGAGCTGTAGAGGTGAAGCCTGACTATTCAGCTCTGGAGGAGCTCAGCGGTTAAAACCACAGATGATTTGTTGTATGTGGCTCCAGCAGATCGTCATGACAACAGTAGTCTGAGTGGGCGGAAGTTGGCTGCATAGATCAGCCTCTCATTGGGCGGAATGAGCAACCCGCTGAAGTCCCGCCCTACCACCTCCGGTTGTGTAGCAGTTTTCAACACGTTCTTTACTAACTTCTGCAGTGTTTGATCTTGTGGGAATGTAGCTATTTTTCTGTCATGGTTCGCGTCCTGTAGGTGATATTTTGAGGGCGTATTACACCAAACCTGTTTCCCCTCGGCAATATTTTTGCAAGCACACCATTGCTGTGGCACCGCCAAGAACGAGACTAGAAACAGACAATAAAAACAAAGTCTATACACATATGCATATGCGCACACACACACACACACACACACACACACACACACACACTGATGCTGCTGTTTCAACATCTCTGGATCATCAGGACACAGCTGATCCTCTCATGACCTCCATCTGATGAGAAAAGAAGACAAGAGAAGTTATATATAGTTCCTGTTCAGAGCAGAGTGGAGCGGCTGTGTAGCGTAGTCGGCTTCCTTCCAGCTCTCATGTTAACGTGTTGGAGTGAACACACTGAGCTGGAAGCTCACAGACCTGCAGAGACTTTGGGCATCAAGTCTGTTTACTCTGCAGATTTCACTCAAGTACACAGTGTAAATAAACTGCTGAGAGTCCTGAACGCATCATGGCTGCACAAACAGAGGGATTCACTTTAATGATGGATTTACTGAGTCAGTTAGAACTAATGACTGAATGAAGAACAAATACCAACATCCTTCATTGTAACACTATAACACACACACACACACACACACACACACACACATACACATAACATATACATGTTGTGATGCTGTCAGCTGGAATCCAGCTTCACTTCCTGTAGACATGAACACAACAACAGTCGTCTTCACATCAACTTAAACACATGATCTCAACAAGCTTCTCTCTGATCTGATTGGCTGACTGTTCTCTCTGTCTGTCTCTCTGTCCTCTCCTGAAGACTGTCACCATTCCCCTCTTTGAGCCACTGAGAAGGTCTGAGGTTTACAGGAAGTCCTGGATCTTTGCTCTGATACTAACTGTGTTTAATATAATACTGCTGAAACCAGCATGGACCCACTCCCTCTACTTACTCCAGAGTCTCCAGCTTACAGTGTGGACTCTCCAGAAAATCACACAGCAGCTTCACATCTGAATCCTGCAGCTTGTTGTTATTCAGGTGCAGCTCTCTCAGATGGGAGGGGTTGGACTTCAGAGCTGAGGCCAATGAAACACAGCTGATCTCTGACAAACTGCAGCGAACCAGTCTGAATGAAGAATAAATGATGTAGATAAAAATCATTAATAATACAATCAGATGTGTTCAGATGTTAAATGTGTAGCTCAACATTACTATGTCCTGATCAATGAGCTTTGCCCTAAACTGAGTAGAGTGACTTTGTCATTGTGTTATTGTGCTGATCCCAACAGGATGCAGGTTAAAGACTGGAAAATACAAAAAGTGAAAAACAGCTCTCATAAATATCATTGACAACGTGCTGCTACTTCAATAAAGATGTAGTGACTTCACTTCTTAAACTCTGCCAGCTCCACCAGTGGCTCCATCATCACTAACTCATGTTGTGCAGCCAAACTCAAATCACTTATTTAAAGAATCATCAGGGTCAATTTAAGTTGAATCAAGTGTTTAAAGCAGGGCAGTTCAATTACAAATTCAACTGGGCCGGATTTTAAACCAGAAAATGTTGATGGGCCAGACATTTTCAGTCCACAGGTAGGCTGTCTCAGGTACATTTTAAGATAAGTGACAAACTAAGTTCAACAGACTACATACACACAGCTTTCATTTTACTTTGTCTTTAACTATTTGCTATTGGTCCCACTAGTGTGATGTGCTTGTATAAACCATGATTGTAAACCATAGTGGCGGTGAATGAGGGACAGAGCAGACTGAAATTAGGGCTGTCCCGAATGCCATTTTTTAACATTCTGACTTTCGGCAGAATTTATGACCAATATTCGAATATTCGTTCACGGCGTGCGCAAAAAATGTGATGGCACAACAGTCTCCTTCAGTACATTATTCTGTGCTTTCTTTTGATTTTCACATTGGCGAGTCATCCTGTTTAATTTGTCTTCTGATTAAATCAGAACCGTTGAAACAAGTTGTAGGAAGTCTCTGCAAGTAACTGGTTGCTGGCAGACAGTCTGTGCTGCAATAAAATGGTTAATCAGCAGTGCCGTGCACTGTAGAGCCGATGCGCTGCTGGTTCTGCCGGCCTGAATAGAATATAATGTCTACTGTTGTGTACAGCCTTTATAGACTGAGCTGAGTAGTGATGCGCAGCTCGACCCGTAACCAACAGGAACTGCAAATGGACCTGTGGGTCGGGCAGCAGTGATCGTCTCTTAAATCGGTCTGTAAATGATCTTTTAATATTATTATTAAAATCTATAAATCTATAATCTATTACTGTCATGGCATCTGAGGGTGCTGGTGCGTTGAGCAGGTGACAGTCCGCGGTCATTTTCAAAACACACTTGTGTCACGCACTCCAAAAGAAACTTAATGAAACTTTAAACAATAATTTGTTGTACAAAGCAGGGGAAACAAACGTTGACAAAAACGGTTCCATAATTCATATTAAATTCAAAAGATAACGAAAAAACAGCTACAAGTTAGAGGGAATAGTGATAAAGTGGTAAAACCTGGCATTGATCCACAGCCTCAGAGACATGCGCTCAAGCTGCTGTGTGCACAAGCTCCGTTGGTAGGCGATACTATATTATCATATTTTTAACAATGCAATTTAAAAGTTTAGATTTTTATTGATAACCTACATTTACCAACAACAAAAAGACTACATTTAGCACCAAAAATATGTTAAAAAAAAAAAAAAAATAATAATAATAATAATTTTAAAAAAAAAGTAAATAAAACAACGAATATGGAATACCAAATTTTCATAAGGAATACCTACCCATAGAAACGAATATTCGAATATCCGAATATTTGGGTACAGCCCTAATTGAAATATGGCTTTTTACATGCTGAACACGTGTATTGATAAAGCACTGGCTTTTTACTGCTCAAGGTTTTATTGCACTTATTTATAGTAACAAGCGTACTTGTTGTCAACTAACGGATGACAACAATGTCAAATAACGGATGAGGGTCTCAGATATCTGGGTGTTTTCATCACTCTTGATTTGAATAACTGATTTGAGACAATTACTCTCCATTAACTCAAAAAATTAAGATGGATTTGAAAGACATGGACCTCCTTACTGACATCGTTCCTCTGAAGGATCAGTGTCATTAAAATGAACATCCTTCCCTCATTAAACTACTTATTCCAAAATCTTCCATGTTATCTGACGCCGGCGTTTTTTAAGTCACTGAATTCTGATATTTCTCATTATGTTTGGAACAACAAACACCAAAGGGTTAAGTTCTCCAAACTGACTAAACCGAAGGAATTAGGAGGTTTATCTCTCCCTAACTTACAATTATACTATTGGTCGGCTCAGCTCAAAATGATGTCAGACTGGTTTACGTATAGGCAAGAAGCTTTATGGCTTAGTCTTGAGTCTCTAGCATGTTATCCCAGAAGACTTAAATCTCTACCTTTTATCAATAATATAGACCAAATAAATTCCCTTGATCACAACATATCATTTACACACATTATTGGTGTGGAAGGATGTGAGAAAACACTTAGATATCCCGTCTGTCATTTCTGTTGAGTCTCCCCTAACGTTTAACCCTGATGTCCTGGTGCAGATCAGGAGCATTGGTTTGACAGGGTGGTCGTCCAATGGCTGACTCAGTTTTGTGTGCCTGCTGATCTAGGATTCTCTGAAGTTGTATAAAATCAAGCAAATTAGAACAGATTTTAATATTCCCTACAGAGACTTAATCAAGTATCTCCGAATTTGTTATTCTACAGAATCTCTTTCAGGGAAGAATAAGATTCGTTTCAAACTGTCTGAGTTAGAAGACATATTGGTTTCAGCCAGGTCTCCCAAGGGTGTAATTTCAAAGTTTTATCCTCTGTTGTTTCATTCTGACTCATCTGTGTATGATTCCCTGAAGCTGTTGTGGGAGCATGACCTGGGGGTAACATTTAGCTCTGCTGATTGGACTAAAATCTTCAAGAGGATCTTTTTGAAATACACTTCTTTTTCTATACATCAACAAAATTTTAATTTTTTTCATGGGATTTATTATACACCTGTCCGCCTCCAGGAAATGTTCCCCAAAAGCGCAAACCTTTGTTTTAAAGGTAAAACACACAAAGGTATATTTTTTCATGTGGTCTGGTCGTGTCAGTGTCTCCAAACTTTTGGAAAGGGTTCATTCTGTAGTTCAGGAGGTTACGGTCAAACAGTTGTCAGTGACTCCTTCATTCTATTTGTTGCACCATATTTCAGACAATTTCTTTGATAAGGATGTTAAATCTCTGTTAACGATTCTTTTATACTTGGATAAAAAGTGCATCTGGCTGCGATGGTCTGCTCCACAGGTCCCCACGGTTGGCATGTGGTTACCACAGATATCAGCTGTGTTTCCTCTGGAGAAACTGACTTATGAACTCAATAATTACTTGGACAAGTTCTGGCAACTTTGGGAACCATTACGCTTTATCCTCCAGACCCTGTGACTTGCTTATCCCTTGAGGGCAGTAACTGATTGCTCCATCTGTTGATGTCAAAGTCACATTTCTGTACAATCTCTTTTTTAAGACTTATTATCTTATTTATCCTCAGTTGTAATACACTGCAGATACTGCAGAATTCGTACTCTTTTCTATATTTTTCTGTCCTGTCTGTGTTTTTGTCTCTGTGTTGTTTATGTTGGTTGGCTTTGTTTGTTCATATATGTATGTATTTTATTTGAAAAATCTAATGAAAAGAAATGAAAAAAGGGAAAGATGAAAGAGCTGATAATGATGGAGCTTATGGATCCTACGGTCTTGATTAATTTTGCCCCAGGTTGTTTAATAGTTGGTCTCAGTATCAATCCCTACCTGAGCCAGTCAGAGGCTGCTCCTGGGCCTGAATATAGGCCTGGTTTAAAGGCCAGTGGAAGTGAAAATAAAAGCCAACCCCAGATTCATTCTTGTTTGGCATATATTTGTATTGTCGGGTGGTGTATCTCTTTGATTCCTGCTGCTTACAATCCGGCATCTGGTCGCCACCTTTTTATAAAGCCCTGACCTCACCTAAGCGCTGTGGGGGTACACGCCCAGAAACTTCCCAAACACAAAAAATAAGAAGAAAACACAGGCATAGGGCAGAGTCTCTGCAGATAAATACACCACCACACACTGAGAGTGACTCATAAGTGATGACTGAGAAGGATTATTTCTGTATGAGTCTATACACTGTTTTGAAGGAAGATCCTGCAGAGTTTATCTTTAAGGTTTTAGCTCCACATTGCTCTGCCACAGTCAATGGATTAAACCACTGAACAAGACAAATACACTTCATTGTGGATCAGTATAATATCAGCCTGATGTCTGCAGTTTAGTGTCAACACAACTTTCACATCATAATAATCTCAGCACAGGAGTAAAAAATGGTGTCTGACCTCAGAGTCTCCAGTTTACAGTGTGGACTCTCCAGAAAATCACACAGCTGCTTCACTCCTGAATCCTGCAGGTTGGAGTTTGTACTCAGGTCCAGCTCTCTCAGATGGGAGGGGTTGGACTTCAGAGCTGAGGCCACTGAAACACAGCTGATCTCTGACAACCTGCACCTCCACAGTCTGAATGAAGAATAAATGATGCAGATAAAAAATCATTAATAATACAATCAGATGTGTTCAGGTGTTAAATGTGTAGCTCAACATTACTATGTCCTGATCAATGAGCTTTGCCCGAAACTGAGTCTCCCTATCTCTCCCTAACTTACAATTATACTATTGGTCGGCTCAGCTCAAAATGATGTCAGACTGGTTTACGTATAGGCAAGAAGCTTTATGGCTTAGTCTTGAGTCTCGAGCATATTATCCCAGAGGACTTAATTCCCTACCTTTTATCAATAATATAGACCAAATAAATTCCCTTGATCACAACATAATCATTTACACACATTATTGGTGTGGAAGGATGTGAGAAAACACTTAGATATCCCGTCTGTCATTTCTGTTGAGTCTCCCCTAACGTTTAACCCTGATGTCCTGGTGCAGATCAGGAGCACTGGTTTGACAGGGTGGTCGTCCAATGGCTGACTCAACTTTGTGGGCCTGCTGAACACTGAGCACTCTCTCTCTCTCTCTCTCTTTCTCTCTCTCCCCTTTGGTAACACTCATGTCCTGTTACGCATCTCCCTAACTCGGCTTCTCCTCCGGAGCCTTTGTGCTCCACTGTCTTGCAGGTTACCTCGTATCGCAGCGGTGCCTGGACGGTGTGACGTGTGCGGTTGTGCTGCTGCCGTGGTCCTGCCTGATGCCTCCTGCTGCTGCTGTTATCATTAGTCATACTTCTACTGTCATTATACACATATGATTGTTGTCACATACGTATACTATCATATATTAATATAAACCTACAACATATTGTACCACAATAGCTGTAATTATTATTGTAATATTATGACTTAAATGAATGTTGTTGTAAGCTATTATCATTACTGTCTGTCCTGCATCTCTCTCTGTCTCGGTCTCTCTTTATGTCTCATTGTGTCATACAGATTACTGTTCATTTATCATGTTGATCTGTTCTGTACGACATCTATTGCACGTCTGTCGGTCCTGGAAGAGGGATCCCTCCTCAGTTGCTCTTCCTGAGGTTTCTATCTGCTGTGAGAGTCCAAAGGACAGAGGGATGTCGTATGCTGTAAAGCCCTCTGAGGCAAATTGTTATTTCAGATATTGGGCTTCATAAATAAAATTGATTGATTGATTGATTGAGAGGGATTATTTCTGTATGAGTCTATACACTGTTTTGAAGGAAGATCCTGCAGAGTTTATCTTTAAGGTTTTAGCTCCACATTGCTCTGCCACAGTCAATGGATTAAACCACTGAACAAGACAAACAGACTTCATTGTGGATCAGTATAATATCAGCCTGATGTTTGCAGTTTAGTGTCAACACAACTTTCACATCATAATAATCTCAGCACAGGAGCAAAAAATGGTGTCTGACCTTAGACTCTCCAGTTTACAGTGTGGACTCTCCAGAAAATCACACAGCTGCTTCACTCCTGAATCCTGAAGGTTGTTGTAGCACAGGTTCAGCTTTCTCAGATGGGAGGGGTTGGACTTCAGAGCTGAGGCCAGTGATACACAGCTGATCTCTGACAAACTGCAGCTCCTCAGTCTGAATGAAGAATAAATGATGTAGATAAAAATCATTAATAAAACAATCAGATGTGTTCAGGTGTTAAATGTGTAGCTCAACATTACTATGTCCTGATCAATGAGCTTTGCCCTAAACTGAGTCGTAGTACATGTTTACAATATATTACGGTCAAACATTTTGATGCACTGTAGGCTCAATTTTCGATAAATCAAAAATCTGTGTGGATCGTTTGTGTAGGACAGTCTGAAGATGCCCTGTAGTAAGTTTGGTGTCAATTGAGCAAAAATTGTGGGAGGAGATAGGTTTAAGAAGTTTTACAGTTTTTGAAAAAAACAGAGCGATGAACTTCATAATTTGCAAAAGGTTTAAGTGGACAAAAGTTTTGTCAGTATTGGGGCTACATTTTGGTGAAAGTTGCCAATCTGTAGCACATATGGTTGATTTGTTGTGAATTTTCAAAATTTTGAACTTTAGAGGTTTGTTGTAGCGCCACCATCAGGGCTATTGGCCTGTTTTTGCAGCTGAGGCAATCTGGCATGGGACTGGACCTTTGTGCAAAGTTTGGTCATTTTTTGCACATGGGAAGTATGATTTCCTCAGAAGAAGAAGAAGAAGAAGAACATGCAGGATAACAATAGGGTCCTACAACAACAGCTACTTTAGCAATATTAAGACATTGTAAATGGCGCAATACGAAGAGTGTGTGTGTTCTGAGACAGACAATCAACATTGTGGCGAGGTGGCCTGGTTCAATGCATTGAGTAACAGCATGGTTGGGAACAGACTACAAGCTGGCACTGTGCGCGATGGGTGGCTTCTTGGTGAGTAAATAATTTATTCGTTTAATTGTCCTAATATTAATCCCCCTGATGCGCATTGAGCATGTGCGCCCCCAAATATTATCCTGTCTTCACAGCATCAGTACTAGTCAGTGGTTAAAGTTAGTGACTTGCTGGTTGTTGCTGGTTAAACTACAGCTTCAGAGCTTTCTAACAAGCTCCTGATTGTCTCTGTGTGTAAAGTACTCATGTCAATTAACCCGTGCGTAAAGTGTGACACTTCTTAATCAGCCTCACCTTTTCCCCGGCGCACTTCTGCGTTAATTTACAACAGTAGTGTGTGATCTATGTAAGTGGTGTATAAAACTAACAAATGGAAACTGTAAATCCAGTTCACATAATTATTTGTCTGCTTTCAACTGACCCCAGGCGACTCTCTGTTCAAACGGGGTGAGCTCCTCCTCTCCTGTCCCCGCACTTGTTTTGGCCACACTTTGGTGGTGGGCAGCCGTCCTCCGCTTCACGTCCACCTTAATGTCGCACCACTTCTTTTTAAATTCTGCGTGTGTACGCTTTTCTGACCCCACAGCATTGACAGCCTCACACACACTCTCCCACTCACTCCTCTTGCGTTTTGTATTGATGCCGGAGGACAGCGTGCCAAAAAGTACATTTTTGCGCACCTCCACTTCAGTGAGTAGCGTCTCCAATTCACATTCTGTGAAGTTTTTCTTTTTTCCCGTCTTACTCATTGTTTTGTTTTAGTTTTCTGCTCGTGCAGAGAGGGGAATCTCCGGTGCAGGGTTCATTTAAATATGATTTGCATATTTAAATGGGGTCGTGGACAGGGAGGGGCCGGGTACTCCAACATGTGCGCTCAATTCCACGTTGATTGGGATGTACAAAGGAAATGTACTTGGATTCATGCGTACACACAAATTCATACATCTGGATGTTTTTGTGTGTACGATGTTTTCGGGATTTAAGCTTACGGCATGTTTCAGTAGGAAATCCATGCAAGTCTTTGTACATGAGGCCACAGGAGTATTGGTTTGACGGGGTGGTCGTCCAATGACCAGCTCGACTCTGTGGGCCTGCTCTGTCTCTCTCTCTTTATGTCTCATTGTGTCATACGGATTACTGTTCATTTATCATGTTGATCTGTTCAGTACAACATCTATTGCACGTCTGTCCATCCTGGAAGAGGGATCCCTCCTCAGTTGCTCTTCCTGAGGTTTCTACCGTTTTTTGGGGGAGTTTTTCCTTATCTGCTGTGAGGGTCCAAAGGACAGAGGGATGTTGTATGATGTAAAGCCCTCTGAGGCAAATTGTGATTTGTGGTATTGGGCTTTATAAACAAAATTGATTGATTGATTGATTGATTGATTGAGAGGGATTATTTCTGTATGAGTCTATACACTGTTTTGAAGGAAGATCCTGCAGAGTTTATCTTTAAGGTTTTAGCTCCACATTGCTCTGCCACAGTCAATGGATTAAACCACTGAACAAGACAAATACACTTCATTGTGGATCAGTATAATATCAGCCTGATGTCTGCAGTTTAGTGTCAACACAACTTTCACATCATAATAATCTCAGCACAGGAGGAAAAAATGGTGTCTGACCTCAGAGTCTCCAGTTTACAGTGTGGATTCTCAAGAAAATCACACAGCTGCTTCACTCCTGAATCCTGCAGGTTGTTGTCACTCAGGTCCAGCTCTCTCAGATGGGAGGGGTTGAACTTCAGAGCTGAGGCCAGTGAAACACAGCTGATCTCTGACAACCAGCAGCCCCACAGTCTGAACAAAGAATAAATGATGTAGGTAAAAATCATTAATAAAACAATCAGATGTGTTCAGGTGTTAAATGTGTAGCTCAACATTACTATGTCCTGATCAATGAGCTTTGCCCTAAACTGAGTAGAGTGACTTTGTCATTGTGTTATTGTGCTGATCCCAACAGGATGCAGGTTAAAGACTGGAAAATACACGCTGTCAAACTTTCTCCGGCTGTCAGTGGAGGAGTGCAGCTTAGCTGTGGGTCCAGTTGTGGGTTATGGCAGCGTTAAATCTGCCTCCAGGATGAACAGTGCTGTGGTCATTTTTCTGAACTGCACCGATAAAATTAACCAGGTCGTTGAAAGGGAACACTGACTCCTGTGTTTCCTTTTGTTAACCCTACTAAAAAAGTTGTCATTTCCAATGTACCTCCGTTTATGACAAATGAGATGTTGGAGAAGGAGTTAGCCCGACACAGACAGCTGGTGTCTCCCATTAAAATGATCCCTCTTGGCTGTAAATCTCCGCACCTCAAACACCTAATGTCCTTCAGAAGACAGGTCTTCATAATCCTCAAGAAAAAGGAGGAACTGAACTTAGCTCTCAGTTTCCGCATTGATGATTTTGGTTATACTGTTGTTGACTACCTTGAAATGCTTTGGATGTGGTGCCGAGGGGCATGATACCGGAGAGCAGAGACATCATGTCAATGTCACCACCAATTCAAATGTCACCACAACATTCATTCACCTATTCATATCAACACAGATTAACAACATGCTGCTGATCTCAGTCAAGTCTGTATTTAGAGGATCAATATCAAATCAGACACGTTGGACTAAAAACTGTTCATTCATTCATTTCTTACATGACCTTCATACTGTATTTGTATATGGAATAAAAAGGAGAGGGACACATTTGTTCAAGTTTCTTCAACAGCCACATGCACATTAAAAGAGTTATTGGTGGCAGTAAATATTCCTCCTGTCCATACTGAGTGTGAAGTGGTCTCTTCTTAACTCAGCTGCACTGTAAGAAATGTCTTCATAAGTTCAGATGAAACTAATATGAAGCTTCAGCAGTCTGAGTCATCCAAATCAAGAAATGACATCACATAGACGTATGAATCCAGATCATTAATGGTGCAGTCCTAATGGGCGTGTGAGTGTGAAAGAATATCAACCTCTCCTTAAAGTCCAAGATGTTTCCAGTGCAGACTATTTATTTGCTTATTGTTGCAGTCTAAAGGTCTGTGACTTCAAATGATTATGTGACGTTAACATGAAAACAAAGAAACCTCAGAACCTCAGGAATCTTAAATTCTGTTTGGATAAATCTCAAACTTGATGGTGTCTAAATCTTCTAAATCATCATTTCTCTGCCTTTCATAACCAACTGTTCAGCCATTTGGAAAGACACAACATTTCTGAAAACACTGAAAGCTTTATAACCTCAGTCAAGGATTTATATTATATATATCCAAAAACAAACAAACAAACACCTACATAAGCAAGTGAACTGACCTCAGAGCCTCCAGTCTACAGTTTGGACTCTGCAGTCCAGCACACAGCTGCTTCACTCCTGAATCCTGCAGGGAGATGTTGTTACTCAGGTCCAGCTCTCTCAGATGGGAGGGGTTGGACTTCAGAGCTGAGGCCACGACTTCACAGTGAGTCTCTGAGAGTCCCCACCCAGTAAATCTGACATGACACATATATTACAAAATCAGTTATTGTCAAAGAGACACTTTATATTTACTTTATGGATTTGATGATAAAACAGCTTGAAATATCCTGTTTTGATGGACTGAAAATAGTTAAGAATAAAAAAAGAACATAAAGAATTCGAAACTAATTAAAAGCTGATTCATGAGCAGAATTACTGCCTCGTGGTCGTATGCTTCACCAGTCAAGTTACACTTACAGTTTACATCCATGTCTGTCCAGACTCATATGTGTCCATGACAGCAGACAATGATTCAAATATGGATGTTGCTGCAAAGAAGCTACTTATTCTAAAACACAGACGCTTCACACACATCTTCAACCCGACATCACAGAAGATCTATACAATCAGCACAGTTTCAAGACCAGTGTCACCAACTCAGTCTCTGACCAAATGTCTCCCCTTCTGTTCCTGAGATATGACGTTTAATAATGAATAAACTCAGGTATTATCTGCATGTCTGATTCTATAAAACACCTCACAAAACCTTCTTATGGAGTAATAACTTTATGCTTTCAGAACCATCAAATACTGCCATGCTGTGATGAAATGCTGCTGTGATTAAACCTCAACAACAACCTCTGAAGTCCATCATTTGTTTTATCAGATTCACCTCCATCACACAAAGGTGAAAAACTGTAAAATATTAAATGATCGTAAATAAAAAGAAAAACTGTGTTGATGAACTCAACAGCTATAAACACAACCAACTGAAACATCTACATGTTTTGCACTCACAGCATTTGAAACAGCTCAAGAACATCTGTGACAAAATACAACACACACATCATTTTAACATTTTATGAATAATAAGAATTTCACAGTGTGTATATTTGAAGAATTAATCTACTAATCTACAATGATTTATGATGTTAATCACATCTGGACTTACCGAGCCTTTCTGCAGTTCCTCACAGCTGGAATCAGTCTCCGTCTTCCCTCCCCATGTTGTGTTGTATTTGTCCAGGTTCAACTCATCCAGAACCTCCTCTGACATCTGCAGCATGTAGGCCAGAGCTGAGCAGTGGATCTCTGAGAGTTCCTTCTTTGATCTGTTCTTTGACTTCAGGAACTTTTGGATCTCCTGATGTACTGAGAGGTCGTTCATCTCCAGCAGACAGTGGAAGATGTTGATGCTTCTGTCAGGAGAGATCTTGTTCATGTTCATCTCCTTCAGGTTGTTGATGGCTCTCTGGATGATTTCTGGACTGTTGTCTGTCCGACCCAAAAGGCCTCCTAACAGTCTCTCTGGTTGGACTCCAGAGAGAGGCCATGAAGGAAGCGGACAAACAGATCCAGGTGACCATTTTCACTTTGGAGGGATTTCTCCATGGCTCTCTGTAAGAAGACATCCAGGGATCTGTAATTATCCTGGTCTGTCCCCAGGAAGTCCTCCAGTACCTTTGTGTTCCTGTTGGTGAAACAGTGGAACAGGTAGACTGCAGCCAGAAACTCCTGAACGCTAGATGAACGAAGCATAGACTGTTTTCTGGAAGATCACAGACTCTCTTTTGAAGATCTCTGTACAAACTCCTGAGTACACCGAGGCCTCTGTGACATCAAGGCCACAGCGCTCCAGTCTCTTTGGTAGACATGATGTTTCCTTTCTCCAGATGTTCAAACGCCAGCCTCCCCAGCTTCAGAAGAACGTCCCTGTCAGCCTCCGTCAGCTCCTGTGGACTGTCTCATGTCCCTCATCATACTTGTGCTTCTTCCTCTTTGTCTGAACCAGCAGGAAGTGTGAGTACATGTCAGTCAGGGTCTTGGGCAGCTCTCCCTCTGCTCTGTAGTCAACATGTGATCCAGAACTGTAGCAGTGATCCAGCAGAAGACTGG
>CM048934.1:7376477-7546477 GCA_026686955.1 Epinephelus cyanopodus | reverse complement strand
GTGAGAACCATCGTGTAGTGTGTCATGTCTGTCGGCCAAGTCATGGCACGATTTTATGGCTCCACAGTCGCGTAATGTCACATAGTGACTTTCATATATATATATATATATATATATACATATATAAGCATACGTAGACACCACATATACACATACAAACGAGAGGATCACACACACACACACGGCTCAGGCAATCAAACCACACAACAGTTAAAAACAGTTACATTCAAGAGTGTAGTAGTTTGTAATCATGGTTTTAAACTGGCCTGTAGATACAAGTGCATATAGCTGTAGTGTTTGCTGTAAGGTGTTCCATGTATGTGCAGCACAAACACTAAAGGCAGTTTTCCCAAGCTCAGTATTTGCACGGGGGACTTCAAGTGTCAGCCAATCACTTCATCGCGAGTGGAATAATGACTATTGGACCAGTTTAATAAGGACGACACAAAAACAGCTGGAAATAAATGTGGAATTATGAAATAAAAGTCCTGCAAAAATAAAAAAGGCCTTTGAACATGAAAAATAAGTAAATACATGAAAACAGTTTTGTCTTCAGGTCAGTTTACAATAGAAACAGTCTCTTACTTTGTGTCTGAGGGTCCAGGTCCATTACTGAGGTCTGGTGGACGATCCATGGACCAGTCACTCTTCAAAGACAGCTGACAGCTGGACACTGGAGACTCTGATCTGTCCCCGTCTGCCTCCAAATCAGCCATCTTCCCAAATGTGAGAGAACTGTAACACACATACACAGTGTGTTTGAATTATTGAAGTATTTAACATCACACAGACTGGTGGTGATTGTTAAACTAACATGTGCACAGATGTGAAGCCCTGACTGTATCTGACTGATCTTTAATGAAAGCTGTTGTCTTGTATCAAACATGAAGCTCATAGTCACACACACTTTATTCAGCCTGTGTAGTTGAGGGGACAGGTCAAACTGATATGATGCTGATTTACAGGAGAATTCATAGAAATGGAGGTTGAACCATGAACATAAACTACAGATCGCCTGTAAAGCATTTTAATAAATCAGTCTATCAGAATTAAAACAACTGGAGACTGACAACAAACTGATATATGAGTCTGATTATATCTGAATAAATCACCATCATGTCTGACAGGATGTGAGTGTTCCTGTGACTTCCTGTACAGACTGAAGGCTGCTGGGAACTCTCCAGGCGAGGCGCACTTCAGCCGTTTCTCAATACTCAAGTACGGCAGTTCGGACTTGTGGACTTGGCAAGTTCGGACTTGGCAAGTCCACGCGAAAGTCCGGACTTCCCAAGAACAGGAGGATGGGAGTACAGTCATTTCTGCTTTTGGAACAGCAGCGAACTTGATGATGTCACCACCTCCGCTCGCCTTGGCTGTTGTACTGTATTGTATACATGCATTTAGAATAAAACAATATAAACACAGCCCAGCCCTGCGTCTTTTCATAGACATTGTAAGAAATTAACATGTATGTTTTTAATGTTCCAACATATATAACTGACATACAAAAACATATAAATAGCCAAAATATTTTCATAAAATGTCTTTTAAAACCTTTTCCCCGCAGCTGGCTATATATATATATATATATATATATATATATATATATATACACACATAATCAAAAGTCAAGTTCGGGGGGAAAAGTTTGTGGAGACTTGGTGGTTATTGTGATCGTGAGCATTGGCGAGATGGAACTCAAAAATCAATAACGGATCGGAGAAGGTGTCTTGGTGCAGTTATTGCAGCAGGACTGCTGTACCTTCAGGCTGAGGAGGAGGCTACCCAGCTGAGGAGGCAGATCCCAGAAAGACAGTGGAGAATGAGGATGAGGATGAGACGTGTGATGCTTGCATGTCTGTTCGATATGTTTGTCCAGTTGTGGACAAAGTACCAGGAATATCACAACAAAGAACAAAAACTCAGTCACAAGTAAAAGTGCTGCATACCAAATCTGACTTGCGTAAAAGTATCTGGGTATTGTCAGCAAAATGTAGGCCTACTTAAAATTAAAAGTTCAAAGTACTCATGATGCAGAGTGACCCAATTTCAAGTGTTGTGATCATCATACACATGAATATGTGTTGAGTATTAATTGATCACCGTAGGCTAAATGTGAACAGCATTTAAATGTTGTCATGGTAGAGCTAATTTTAACACCTTTCACTGGTGTACTAGTCTAATCTATAACAACACACAGCAACTTGTAAATGTGAAACAACAACATATAAAACAAACTATCTGAAAAGTAACTATAGCTATCAAATAAATGTAGCTTGAGTAGAATGTACAGTATTTCCCTCTAAGTATATGGAAATACCCAAAGTACATCAAATTTGTACTTAAGTAAAGTAGCTACTTGAGTAATATACTTAGTTACTGTCCATCACTGCATTTGTCTCACCATTATGCTTTCTGTCTATTTTTAATGAAGACTTGACAGATTACTTGGTTCACCTAGAATGAACAACAGCAGTTTAATATTGTATTAAGTCTGACATTTTACTGAAGTGTTGAGTTGTAGATTGTGGTGCTGTTGAACTGTACTGGATTACATTGACAGCAGTTTCTCATCTAGTCTGTCCTCACCAATATAAACGGATCAAACAGGTCAGATGCATGGGCGGATCTACCGGGGTGGCAGCTGCCACCCTAAAAGAAAGCCTTGCCACCCCAGTTGGCAGCAAAGAATTCACAGAAAAGTTATGGCCAATGTGACATTGACGAGCGCGAATCTCCAATGTCCGACTGCAGTGAATGCAGCACGAGATAACGCCAGAGCGGCAAGAGACCGCTTTGTTTGTAAAACTGAGCAGAGCCAGAGGGGCAGCCTATTCCAGAAAGACCTCTGAGTATGTTAACCCTGAAATGAGGGAAACTCTGGGTTTCAGTTCAAGAAAGAGGTAAATCAAACTCTGAGTCAATCACCATGGCAACTAAGTCTGTGAGCAGGTTAGTCTCCTCCCTCTTACACGCTGTTTCATTTCCTCATTCATTCAGTCCCTGTCAAAGCTTGTATGAAGCACGTTAATTAGCGGAGATTTACCGTCTGTCACAGTCTAAATCCTGCTGGATATTAGTTTGTTACTCAGGACTGTCTTAAGTTACTGAGTTTATGCACATCAATCACTTCTTTGAACATCAGTTTTTGTCTTTACATTCAAATATTACACAGCGAGAATTCACCCTCAGCTCAGAATCAAACCTCTGTCCTTTTATTATTTATTATTGTTTATAACACTGCACAAGGATCAGACTGTCAGTCTGTTGGAGCAGCTCCCATATGCTTATTGCACATAATGTGTAGGTCTAATTATTTACATTTTAAAAATCGGTGTGAAGCTTTAGACACGTAGTATCAATGACTAATGATCTCCATCACTGATGTCATTGGTCGCACTGATGGAACATAATTCCTACAGCCTAATATTGGGGATTATATGTTCATATTTCTGAGTGAGCAATGGTGCAGCATTTCAGTGTCTTTAAATTTACTACATTTGTAGCTGAAATAAAGTCACTGAATGCTGCTGAGTCAAGATACAAATAGATGTCCAACATTTTAAAATCTACTGTATTTTAACCTCAACGTCTTTTCAAGTGCAAATCACCAGACATATTATTACTGGGTCAGACTGCGAGTTTACAGTCATGTCTTTATGTCTTTGATCTATAGCCTGGCCTATATGTTTTAAATCTTCCTATTTTTCAGTTGCTGCCTCCTGTGTTTTTCCCCATCAGATTAAATCTGAACAAATATATTATTATATATTATTAATATAATGTAATGTAACTACAGCCTGATACACAGTCAGATTCCACCACTTTATCTTCATTAAGGAAATGTAAGTCTGATAAATGATGAATAAAAGGACACTGAATAGAACTTTTTTATTAACTTTATGGTTAACTTATTTACACTTTCCTCGCTCTGACTCAGGCTCTTCTTTTAAAGATAAACATGCACCGTCTGCTACACATGCATTAATATCTCTACATCCACTGCATTAAAATGGAGGCGCTGTCTTTTATTTACCTGTTGCCATGGTGAATTGTGGAGTCAGAGCTCCATTGATGGCTTTTTATTGTCGGCTTAACTCAGAGTGAACATACTCAGAGTTGACTGAACTAACTCAAATCAGCTGTTCTGGAACCGCTAACTCAGAGTTTCCCATCTCAGGGTAAATCAGCTCAGAGTTCAGGGTCAGACTCAGGGTTTGTTGAACCTCCCTCAACACTTATTCCTAATATGAACTGTTTCACATGAAACCTCAAATGCAAGACATTGATTGCATGAGATTAAGTTTGTCTGTGTGAGTTTGTAAATGGCAGCCCGTGTCCTTATGTAGTGTAAACATACTATTTCTCATCAAACTGTGATAACTGTGATCAAATTCAGTATATATACGCCTGCCATATGTTGCCACCCCATAAATATTTTTCTAGATCCGCCCCTGGTCAGATGTGAGGAGGAAAAGTTTATTCAGCCACACTTCAGACATCAGGTTTACAATTCATATCAGATAATCAATATTTAAAATGTCTGGGACTGAATATTACCCATTACACATTCCCCATACAAATTTCATTTCATATTTAACCACTGCAGAGATATCAGCCACGAATTTCAAAAGGACTACCTGAGAGAGGCTGCTCTCTGGGGCAGCCTGAGCGCTCACACACACGTTTATTATCTATGAGCGCTGACACCGCTGTCATCTAGCGGACCTCAGTCACATTCAACTGGGCTCTATATGAAAACATCGACCACGGGTCTGACGTTTCCCTCACTTGTCATTTTCCGATGACTGTTGCGAAATGCATGCTGGGATACCTGGCTGTCTGAAGTCCACACAAGTCTGCTCCGATGCATCCCCGGTGAAATGGGCGTGGCGAGAACACTTCCGGGAATTTAGACTGAACTTCGCCAGATGTGAACTTTGAATTGGAACAGTACTTGGGCTGTGACTGATGACGTGTCACAAGTCCACGAGAACACAAGTCCGCACAAGAACGCATATTGAGAAACGGCTTTCATCTCCAACGAGCCTAAAGTTTAGGGAGTGTCCGCGCACTGATCTGATCTGAGGGCGGAAACCAAAACTCAATCTAACAAAGAGCAGGGAGAGCTGACTGAACACTCAACATCTTCCTCTACAACAAAACTGCGCCACAACCCCTCGACAGAGTCCCCCTTTTCTCTCTGTGTGTCTAGAAACTAGAGCTTTTCACCGTGACGCACATTCGCACCGGAGCGCGCAGATCCGTAGCTGCGCGCAGGCCTCGTGTTTAACAGGAAAAGCCTGCTTGTAAAAACAGCGTCAGATGATGGTGGTGGTGGTAAAAGCAAGTGTGATGATGAAGCTGTGAAGATGTGGCACTGAGCCAACCGACCCTACTCTCCCCTAGAACACACTAAACAATGAAGAAACATCAACACTCACCGTGTCTCACACCATCCGTCTTCCTCTCACTGCTCTGCACAGTTTAACATGGCGTCTGAACACACCACTGACTTTATACTTTCACTTTCGCTGCTCCTCTCTGTTGGCACCTCCCCCTTTGACTCATTTATTGAGAGTAACACAGAGACTTGACACT
Organism: Epinephelus cyanopodus; assembly: GCA_026686955.1. NCBI lineage: Eukaryota > Metazoa > Chordata > Actinopteri > Perciformes > Serranidae > Epinephelus > Epinephelus cyanopodus. Next base: position 7,540,876 of record CM048934.1, on the reverse strand, counting down.
CTGCTTAGACTTTCTGCTCTGCTCTCTGTTGCTTTGCTTTCATCTTTAATGAACCAAATCTACCGGCACAGAAGCTCAACAATGTGCTGATGTGGACAGCGTCACTTTAAAACATCACTATCAGTGTAAGTGTAGGTTATATCTGAATATTTGCTCTGCTTTACCTCACACATGAACCAATCGACTCTGCAGCAGAGCAGCAGCTCAGTGATCTGCTCAGTTAGATTTCTGTGACAGCAGGGTAAAGTGGTGAAAACACTCTAAATATAGCGCACACTTCAACTGCTATGAATGAATGAATGAATGAAAATGTTTATTTCGGTCAGGTCGTTTAACAAAAATACACAGTTTAACAGAAAGTATCAGTATAACTAGAAATGACCAAACCGAAAAGGCATAGGCTGAAGCTAACGCTTATTTTCGCCTACCCTTCTTACATGATCAGCTTATTCAGATCAAAATCAATCAAAACATTAAACAGAAAATATACTACCATATTACACAAAGATCCCAATTATAAATTCCAGAATAATATCAGTAACATCAACTACATTTCTCATATTTTTCAAATACCTTACTTTTAAACAAGCGTTTGAATGCATAAATTGACTGGCACATCTTCAATTCGTCGTCAAGAGCATTCCATAAATTTACACCCCTTACTGAAATACATTGATCCTTTATCTTAGTCCTGGATGTTATTTTCTCAATCATACGTTTCCCTCGGAGCTCATATCTACATTCCCTTTTTTTGAACATACTCACTGTCTTACATGGCAACAGGTTGTTATACGCTTTGTACATTATCAATGCTATTCTGTAGTCCACTAAGTCCATAAATTTGAAAGCCCTTAATTTAATAAATAATCCATTTGATGGTTCTCTGTAATTTGATTTTGTGATAATCCTTACAGCTCTTTTTTGAAGGATAAAAATAGGTTTAGTATGAGTAGAATATGCATTTCCCCATATTTCTAGGCAATACATTATGTAAGGGACAACCATTGAGCAATACAGAATATACATAGCACGCTGGTCCAACATATCCTTTACCTTGTATAATATGGCAATTGATTTAGCTAATTTTGATTTAACATGATTAATATGCATTTTCCAATTCAGTTTATGGTCATAATGACACCTAAAAATTTTGTTTCAAACACTCTTTCAATTTCTGTATCTTCTATTCTAAGTTTAACACCTGTATCTATTTTACGATTCCCAAATATCATAAATTTTGTTTTACTTGTATTTAAAGATAACTTATTCACATCAAACCATTTTTTAACCAATTTCATCTCGTTTTCAACAGTGGTTATTATATCAGTTAACTGCTCCCCAGAACAGAAAAAATTTGTATCATCTGCAAAGAGGATACAATTCATATATTTCGACACTTTACAAAGTTCATTCAGATACAAAATAAATAGTTTTGGCCCAATCACTGAACCTTGTGGGACCCCGCATTTTACCTTTAATAACACAGAATTGGTTTTGTCACAAGTGACATATTGCCATCTATCACTTAAATAAGAACATAACCAGGAATGAGCTACCCCTCTGACACCATATTTGTACATCTTTTGCATTAATAATCCATGGTCGATCGTATCAAAGGCTTTTTTTAGATCAATAAAAATTCCCATTGTGTATAATTTATTGTCTATAGCGGTGGTTATTTCCTCCATGAGATTCATGAGTGCTAATCCAGTAGAGTGGTTTGTTCTAAAACCATACTGGTTCTCACTCAGGATCTTATCCTTTTCTATAAAACTATCCAATCTTGTAACAAATAGTTTCTCTAAAATTTTTGAAAATTGCGGAAGCAAAGAAACTGGTCTATAATTTGACATAAGATCTTTTCCACCAGACTTATACAAGGGAATTACTTTAGCTGTTTTCATTTCATTTGGAAAGATTCCAGTTGTAAGTGAAAGATTAAAAATATAGGTCAGAGGTTTAACCACACTTTCTATAGTGTCCTTAATTAAGGCCATATCAAACCCATTGTTGTCTGTAGACCGTTTGTTTTTAAACGCACTGACAATCCCCATAACTTCTGTTTCATGAGTGGCTGTAAGAAACATACTATTTACATTTATTTCTATCAGGTTACTTACTTCGTCCGTATTAGTTGGTTGTACAATATCACTTGCCAAACTCGGTCCTACATTTACGAAAAAGTTATTAAATTCGTTTGCAATATTTTCCTTATTATAAATATGAATATCTCCCTTTAAGATGGATTGGGGAAAATCAGCTTTTCCAGTGTTCTTTCTAATTAAGCTGTTAATTACTTTCCAAGTCTCTCTGATATTGTTTCTACTATCTTCCATTAATTTACTATAGTAATTCTCCTTACTTATCCTAATTATCTTTGTCAATCTATTTTTTGTACAGCTTGAATCTTCTTTCGGCTTTTTCTGTTCTACTTCTTATAAATTCTCTGTATAGCATATTTTTTTTTTTAATTGCATTCTGTAGGGTTTTGGATATCCATGGCTTATCTTCTTTTTTACTACTATCACTGTGTGTTCTCAAGGGGCAATTTCTATCATAACACTCTTTAAATATATTTAAAAATGAATTATAAGCCTCGTTTACATCAGCAACATAAACAGATTCCCAGGTTTGTCTCATCAGATCCATTTTTAATGACTCCACCGTTTCTGTATTTCTCAATCTAAATGTTGTTTGTTTTTTTTCCCCAGGATTTCCCCTTAGATTATAGTGAAAAGTTGTAAAAATTGGTAAATGATCACTTAAGTCTTGGATGAACAACCCCCCTACAGTTGCATCTATGATGTTAGAGTAAATATTGTCAATTAGAGTTGCACTGGACCTAGTAATTCTACTTGGTTTAGTGATCCTTGGGAATAGACCAACACTATACATGGTGTTAATGAAGTCACTTGTACCCATATGATCCTGTGTGTTTAATAAGTCAATGTTGAAGTCCCCACATACAAATACAGTCTTCTTATTAATTATTTTTTCATACAAGTCAATAATTTGTTCCTTAAGAATTTCTATTCCACATACAGGAGCTTTGTAAACACAACTTATGATTATGTTTTTAGCTTTCTCCATCTCAATTTCTACTGTTATAAATTCTAACTTGTCATCTATCCCTTTAGACATATTTTTCACTTGCTTACATTGTAGGGTCTCATCAACATATAGGACCACGCCCCCACCCCTTTTTCTTCTCCTATTAACATAAAACATGTGATACCCCTGCAATTCATAATCTTTTACTATTTCGTCACTCAACCAAGTTTCTGAAACAGCTACAGCACTAAATTTGGTTTTCAACATTAAGTTGAAATCATATACCTTTGAGAAATTTTTAATTAGGCTTCTGCTGTTTATATGTATAATTGAGAACACACCTATCATTTTAACCTTTATGTTGAATTGCTGTTCAGTATAATACCTACATTCGTTTTGCATGGTATGAAAAAAATGTGTTTCTGGGTCAAAGTCACAGTCCATATCATGTGTTCTTTTCCCAGAGTAATCAAATGTTTCATAATTAAAATCTAGATATGAATTTAGAAGAGTGGTCATGTCATTTCCTCCAGTCGTTACATCTTGATCGTCACTCTCATAGTCCATCATTGGTATAAAAATAAGAGTAAATCATAAATAAATGAAATATCCAAAACATTGACACTGAACTCTCTCGTTTCCAAATTTCCACTCGTTTGTACCTCCACAATGTCCCCGCAGTCCAACATCTGCAACAGGAAAAGAAGAAAAAGAAAGAGAAAGAAGAAAGAAAGACAGAAAGAGAGAGAGAGTGAGAGAGAGAGAGAGAGAGAGAGAAAGCAGTCTAGGGCAACTAGCACGGCAATTCCAAAGGCCCACTCTCTTGTTAATCCTCGCGACAGGCCCACAGCTCCAAGCCACTCCAAGTCCCCAGCTCACCCGGAAGAAAGCTCCAGTCACTGTCGGCCATCCAATACACGCACAGTCCAAACAAGTTTCTATTGCCCATAAACTTCCCATAAGACATCCATACTACTCCTGCAATGAAATCTGAACAGACAGCGACAAACTTTCACTGTGATTGTTTCAATTTGTCCATTCAGTCTCATTGAAATTTTTCCAGTTCTTCAATCTCCCGAATAACCAGCAGAGGTTGTAGCCGATTCCGTGGTCTGGCACAGACCAGTGGCCCGTGCCAGAGACCACTGGTCCCTACCACTAGGGGGCGCTAAAGACACTGGTCCGTGCCAGCTCCTCAGTGGTCTCCCCTCTGGTCCTTTTGCTTTAGCCAGTTATTAAGTGCTGTTATGGAGCGACTTTTGCCATTTTAATACACTTACATGAACAGATGTCAGAGATCATAATATTTTTGTCTATAAATTACTACCATATAATGTCTGTATGATTTATGCAGGCCGTACCAGCTCCTCAGTGGTTGTGACCAGCTGGTCTCTGGCACGGACCACTGTCCCTACCACTAGGGGCGCTAAAGACACTGGTCTGTCCTGCGGTCCTTGTCATGTACCTGTTGTCTTGACCACATGAGTGGGTTTTGAAGTAGCCTATTCATTGTAATTGCTTGCCTCATTACAAAATAAAATCCTAAAAGCAATCAAACCTTCTACCCTTTCTCATTGTGTGACTTTTCTTTTGGAAGATCTACTGCCAGAATCAACATGGTAAATCTGACTCACCTGGTCATTGAGCATATTCAAAAGGTGTGTGTGTGTGTGTGTGTGTGTGTGTGTATATATATATATATATATATATATATATATATATAAATAAAATACATAGTCTACAAAAATGAAATTCTTTTGGCTTTGTCTTTTGCCTTTCTTTCTTTCTTTCTTGCTCTTTTTGGAGTTTCTTGATCATCTCATGGCTGCATGACCACTACCTTTAAACCAATCAAACAAGGGAAACCGCGTGTGATTAAGTTCGTAGCCAATCAGGAGCAAGTTTCAATTTTGATGGCAGGTACCATTATAATGACCATATGCCGCATTCTATAACCACGAAGAGCGACGAATAAGGTATCTTGGATGTAGCCTTTGCTTGGATTGGAATCATTGGATTCCCAGGCCCATTCCAATGACCGGTGTAAGTAATTTATTATTATTGTTGTTCTTCTTCTTCTTGTTTAGATGGTGTTCAGACTCTTTAGATTCGAGCCATATTGTGTCTTTGACCAGCCTAACTGAAAAGTTAAAGTGAACTGCATTGTATTTTTTTTTAGCACATCTACCATATCTCAATAAAATTATTAAGAAATTTGAAGCCTGTAGCTAGTTATAGTTATAATACCGTAGACTAGTATGTAGCCTCTAAGAAAATACAGGCAGTGTGTGATTCCGTGCGTGTGCAAGATAGATAGATAGAATTATATAAAGTGCACAATTTGAAGACTGTAATCTGCGCAGTGCTTAATTTAGTCACGGGGAGCGTGTTGGAAATGTAATAAAGCCAATAATGTAATAACTTGCCAATAATGTAATAAAACCTTTGAGCCAATAACGAAATAACTTATTTTTTTAAAATATTGTTAATTCATTTGACACCTCAACATCCAGAGAGAGAGAGAGAGAGAGAGAGAGAGAGAGAGAGAGAGAGAGAGAGAGAGAGAGAGCTATTTTAGAGGTTTGGAGTGGGAGCGAAAATCATCTGTCAGCCTACATATCGAGGTTCAATTGTTCTGCTCCAGTTGTGTCAGACCTGTTGTCTTTTATTAGATGGATATTAATTATTGTCACATATATCAACAATATAAACGTATATTTTATAAAACAGCTCCAGTTCCTTACAGAATCCAGATGTGATCTATAGGCTGTTATATATAGAGTTGTGTTAAACCCTCTGTTAAACACCTGGATGACATCACTACAGGTGTGTTACAGGATCAAATATAATTTTTATCTGATCAATATTAATAATGAGAGAGAGCAAGCAAGAGAGATAGAGAGAGAATCTAAATCTTAAATTTGTCCACTGTACTTATTTATAATTCAGTGAACTGCACAAAAACTGCAAAAAAGTGTATTATTCCCAAGAACTGCAGTCATATATAATATTATTACATTATCAGCACCAGTTATTACATTTTCAAAGGGTTTTTAAATACTAGGCCAATAACATAATAACCAGCCAATAAAGTAATAACTTATTACATTATTGGCAAAAAAGTTATTATGTTATTGGCTCAAATGTTTTATTACATTATTGGCAAATGTCACATTTCTACCACATTTACCTTACTACTACTTACTTGATCACCCGTAAATATAATTAATTTAACATTAATATACATGGTAATGTGTCCTCTTTTTTTCTGTTGTCCTGGACTGACATGTTTTCTTTTATGCAGGCCACTATTGACATCCTAATGAGGATGGAGGCTTGTTCCAGGTACTACGCCGAAAGAATCCTGGGAACAATGATTGAGTAACAATGATCCCAAGCCCCCAAGCACGTGCCAGATGCCCACGATCAACACATTCTTTCACATCCTTGCGAGGTGGCAGCGGTAACACCTAAAATGTGTGTGTGGTGTTGTTTTTGTTTTTCAACAAATAAATTCCTGTTGTGCACAGAAACCCATTCGAGGTACTTGTACTTTATTTAAGTGTTTCAATTTGATGCTACTTTATATTTATCCACCACTTAGCAGAAACAAATACAGATACAGTCTATGGGAGAGACCACTGAGGAATACATCCATGGGTACGGACCAGTGTCTTTAGCGCCCCTAGTGGTAGGGACCAGTGGTCCGTGCCAGAGACCAGCTGGTCACAACCACTGAGGAGCTGGTACGGCCTGCATAAATCATACAGACATTATATGGTAGTAATTTATAGACAAAAATATTATGATCTCTGACATCTGTTCATGTAAGTGTATTAAAATGGCAAAAGTCGCTCCATAACAGCACTTAATAACTGGCTAAAGCAAAAGGACCAGAGGGGGAGACCACTGAGGAGCTGGCACGGACCAGTGTCTTTAGCGCCCCCTAGTGGTAGGGACCAGTGGTCTCTGGCACGGACCACTGGTCTGTGCCAGACCACAGAATCTGCTACAACCCCCTCTCCGTTGATTTGATTTTTTTTCTGTTTTCTCAATAAACGCGCACATCTGGCAATGTCCGCGCTCTTTCTCGTTAGATGCTCATTTATATAGACATTTGATCCTTTCAGCTTGTTTCCTTGTCTCAGAAGATCCGTCTTGTGTTTCCGACTTGCAAACCGCATGATAATGTTTGGCTCCGTTTGTCCTGCTCTGTTTGAGGCTCTCTTTGGCAATAAGTGACAGGCTGATATATTTTCCTTTTGAATAGCTATTTGTTTGCTGTGAAGAAATTTAATCACCTGTTTCTCGAGAGTCTGTAGCTCGGTCAGTGGAGCGTCCTCTCCCCCTGGCTCCCCGCTGGCAACTCGTGCGTAAGAGCGGTGTCTGGTTGTCAATCCACTAATCACCACATTATCCTTGCGTGTATATTGTTCCAAACTGTCGACTCTCCGCACCAGGGCAGCAATCTTATCATCTTTTTCCTTGATCAGTTTCTTCAGACTCTTCACCTCTTCCTTCACCAGATCTTTCACCTCTTTCAGCATATTCACTAGTGTTTTATCCTGCATCACGTTGATTTTCCCCGTAAGGGCGTCCAGCGATTTCTCGATCTCGAGTGGAGTCCGCGAGGCTTCCACTCCGCCGCCATTTTTTGAAAATGATATAGATGTTTTGTGGGCCTTTCTAGGTGGTTCAAAACTAATAACTGAGGCAGAGTTTGTTTAGTGCAGTCGGTTTGATTCATGGACGTGACACGAGGATTTCATCATGTCATCATGTCAATATGGACCAAAGTCTCTGAGGAATGTTTCCAGCACCTTGTTGAGTCTGTGACACCAAGAATTCAGGCAGCTCTGAAGGCAAGTGGCCGGTGTGTATATAGCTATGTAGATATGTGTGAATGTATTTGTACAGCATGATGTAGTTTGTCATAAGATCCCTGTAGTTCTGACTCTCTATGCTGATGTTTATAGTATTTGCTTTTGTCTTGTTTCAGTGTTTTTACTGGTTTAAATCACCTGGTCCGTTTGTTTTGGAGAGGAAGAGACCTCTGTGGATAATATGGCTCACTGTAAAAACCTCATCAACAATGAACACTGAAGGAACTCTAACTGAGAGAAGTTTCAGCTGGTTGCAATCTGCAGTCATCACCACTACAGACACATTTAAGTCTTTAACACTGAACCTTTAAGATTAAAACTCAAAGAAAAACTTCAAATGTTCTCACAAGTCTGTTGTGGTCTGGCTGTGTCACAGGACGCTGTGTAAGAAAATAAAACACAATGTGAATGGAACTGAAGTAATAAAATCAGCAAATAAACTGAGCCTGACAAACTCAAATTGATCCTCAAAGAGTAAATGAATGTAGTCAGTGAACATTATTCCTCACTATGATAAGCCAGTAAGCCTGTAACAAACATTCAAATATTCAGTAATGCATTCACACAAGGCAAGTTTAGTAACTGTCATCATTCATTTTTAGGCAACTGCATTTCAAATGTTGCCTCAAACTCACCTTTACCCACAACCTTGGTAAATTCATTCAGTATGAGAGTTACAATTCAAACACATGCAGGTTAATTATTTGCTGTGCTGCCTCTGAGTCTTTGAACATGTAGGCTACAGTAGCTACAGGACGTAGGAGGGACAGGACTTGTTATTGGCATTTAGCTCCACTAGATGGCGCCACAGAGCCATTAAACTGCAGCAGCATCTCAGACCAAGTTTTTCATCAGGTTGATAAACTGACCTACATCAACAGGGATCTTTATGACTATGTGACTACTGAATAAAAGATAGAAGTGACATCATCCAACCTGCTGTTCCTCATCAGTCTGTGAAGATACAGTAATGTTTGATATCACTTGGAGAGAGAGGGATGGAGCATTGAAACAGGAAGTAACAACTGACAGGGACTGTGCCACCATTCTCTGCTGCGTGTGACACTGACTATGGCCTGGAACATCTAGATAATATAGTTTGGATTCATAAGGTAACGGGGACAAAACGTCAGTGAGGTTTATTCACTGCAAGCAGCAGTTTTTCATCCCACGTGTTTCCCTGTGAGAAGTCGGACAAGCTGTTTGCTGTGTGCTGTCTGTAGTTCGTAGGTTTTACTGTTGGCATAGACAAGTTTCCAGTAATGGCCGTCTAAAAAAACCCCTCAACAAATAATACTTATAATTATCATAAATGTCTTTATTATTTGTCTCAAGTCTTGTCACAATGTCCACATTCTGATGAAGAACAGGAAGTCGCCATCTTAAATACCCATGACATCATTAAATAAAAGTAAAGAATACATTATACTGTCCATGTGTTCATCAATAGCAGTCAGTTCATCAGAGATTACTAAAGAGATTGACACTAGAACCATTTGTGTGCACAGTTTTAGGAGCTGTTTTTACATGTTTTGCATTTCCTAATTGCATTTTTAACATCATCTTGGTTGGAGGTCTAATGGTACGTGTATGTATTTGTCCAAAACTCTTTCATTTTTCTGTCTTCTTTGGTTTAATAATGAAGCGTCAGTATCATGTGATCCAAGTAATTACTGTTGAATTGGCCTAATACACTCCAATAAGGTCCACGTCTTAGCATGTGTGGAACGTAAGTAAACAGAGACAAGAGAAAGTTCACAGGACAGAGAGTGGTGGATGGTGCAGACCGTGTTCATTTGAAGTTAGGTCAAGTTATTTCTCTGGAAACACAAACATTTTATGAGGGATGCATGATAATATGAGCACATCATCAGCACTGCTCCATATTGGCTTTAAAATGAACTATTTGAATCAGCCAACATGCTTTTTTATTTTGCACGATGAATGAATATCACATACGTTGAAGAGTACTGTATTTAATATGATGTTAATTCCACCACAGAAGAGACATGATGATCACTAAAATTAGCTGCTGAAGAGTGGATCAGTATCAGTTATCGGTCAAATGAGTTGTTACATATCAGCATAGCTGATATCGGCAAAAAAATCCAATATCGTGCATCCCTATCTTGAATGCATATACAAGGCTTTAGCCCTGCTAAAATATTCATCTTGTTTTACAGTTTTGATGCCTCCTCATGGGCGATAGCTGCGGCCAGAGGCATTATGTTTTTGGGTTGTCCTTCCATACGTCTGTCTGTGCCAGTGTGTGTCCGTCAGTCCCATCCTGGAGGAGAAACTTGAGAAAATGAGAAGAAAGTACAGAACTAATCCTGGCCATCGGGAGCAGAAACTTGAAAAAAAGTAGAGTAAGTTATGCTGATCCAGACTACCGGAAACAAAAACTTGAAAAAACTAGAGAAAGTTACAACACAAATTCTGAACACAAGGAATATAAGATTGCAAGTCGTAAATTTATATTACAACAATAATAATAATATTTTAAACAAGATGAAAATAATAACAATGTTGTTTATGCAATTAAAAAAGTTGCTAAAAAACTTGGTTATATATGTTGTGTTTGTCACAGACTGTTGTTCAGGAACCGTGGAAAGCTACAGAATGGTAAAATGCCTGAAGGAAGTGCTGCAAATGGTCTTCATCTAGAACCGATTCTGGTGGAGTTAAAATGCTTGAATTGTCTTGAAGAACACTTGGTAGCGTTGAAAATCCCATTTATGAAACTTGTTCCTTTGCCTAAATCAGGACAGAATGGGGTTCTTGGTCCTGTCGTTTGTGTGTCTTCTAACATCAATGATGTCAGTATTCTACCAAGAGAAGAACAAAGCAATTTAATTATTAAAGTCAAGCTCAAAAGAAAATTATCATACAAAGGACATTACCAATATCAGTTTGTTAGAACAAAACATGTAAAAAATGGCTTTGAAGTAATTTATTAAAAACAACATATTGTATGCAGATATAAATGTGAATGACCAATGGGTGAACAATCTGGAGGAAAATGAGTCAGTGGAAGATGAATGTGATGAAGCTGAAGACATGCCAACTGAAGGTGTATTGCAAAACACTGATATGGATGAAAAATGAAGACTCAAGAATACAAAACAACCACAGTGGAGTGGATGAAGTTGAGGAGACTTTGACTTACACTGAGCAACAACACGGAATCTTTCTGGATACACGTTTACAACCTGTTGATATTGGCCAAGAAATTTTGGATCATCATTTTGATGACGTGTTTTGCCTCGCTCCAGCTGAAGGAAGGAATCCTGTCCATTTGTTAAAAGACGTGTCCAGTGAAGCTAAATGTTTTCCATCTTTATATCCAACAGAAGGTCCAACTTTCTCTGACAAAAGACCACTGAGAATTGCACTTGCAAATTATTCTGAAACACAGAATCTTAAATGCTGATGGAAGGTTTGCTCAAAATATATACTATATATTCTATGCTCAATGCATTTCTGAACTTGAACAAATTCTATCAAATGTTTAAATTGCTTTGAGGAAGAATCTAACTGCATTAGGAATGTCACTGCAAGCAAGTTGACAAATCAAAAATCTCTTCAAGAGATATTAAAATTTGATCAGGGTTACAAATTCTTAAAGCCTATCCGTGGTACTCCTCCTTTCTGGCAATCAGTACAAAAAGATATATTGCGATGCTGAGACAACTTGGTTTACCAACCTGGTTCACTTGTTTCTCATGTGCTGAAATGAGATGGACAGAATTCTTGAAGACAATTATGACACAAGAAGGCATAAACAAAAGTATGGAGTATGAAATGGATTGGTTGCAAAAGAATGATTTGTTGAAACGAAATCCATTAACTGCAGCAAAAATGTTTGATCATCGTTTTCAAACATTTTTAAACAAACTTATCCTTTCAGATGCTAACACAATTGGTAAAATAAAGGACTACTTTTATCGTATTGAGTTTCAACACAGAGGATCTCCTCATGCTCACTGCCTGTTTTGGGTACAAAATGCTCCACAGATTGACAAAGATGAAGACAGGGATGTTGTTCAGTTTGTAGATCAATATATCACTTACAAAAGACCATCAATGATGCAGACTTGGAAGAGAAAGTCACAAGTGTTCAAAAACACAGCAAAAGGCATTCAAAAACATGCAAGAAAAGGGTACAACATGTTGATTTAATTTCCCATGTGGGCCCTCTTGCAGAACGTTTATCTGCAGAAATGCTAAAGCAAATGAAAATGAAAAGGAGTCCAAGGATGCTTCAAATATAAAGCTGAAATGTCAGAAGAAGCAGCCATTGCTTTATTGACTAAGCTAAAACTCTCATTGCTTTAAGATGACGTTGAAGCCTTAACGAAGCCTTTTTTAAATTGGAATATCTCAAGGACAGTTAGAAAAAGCTCATGCCAGACTAAGCAATAAAACCAGTATTGTTCTCAAAAGAGAGATGAATGCTCTGTGGATGAATCAATACAACAAAAATCTCTTACGGGCCTGGAATGTAAACATGGATATTCAGGATGTGATAGATGCTTATTCTTGTGTCGTATATACCATATCATACATTTCAAAGGCTGAGAGAGAAATGGGATTGCTACTGGAGCGTACCTAAAGGAGAAGAATCAAGAAAACCATGATGCAAGACAAGTCTTGAAAGAACTCGGTACAGTGTGTGCTCAAGAAGCTGTATACAGATTGACTGGCATGCGCTTAAAATATGCTCACGGAAGGTACGGTTCATTCCAACTGGAGAAAATCCTGTGAAAATGAGTAAACTCCTCCACCTTTTGCAACAACAGACCCAAGAGGGAACCATTGATGAAAAAGAACTGAGGATGGTCAGCTTGTCAGACAGATATCGAAATAGACCAAACACTCTAACTTCAACCTGCTGTTGTTGTTACATATCAAGTTCCCTGAGAATAATTTGAATGTTGCTCTTTTATACAGACCAGGCACATACTCAGTGAGTGTGTTCAAGAGGAATTTGACATGTCTTATCAATGATTTGGAGATGGAAGATGGTAGTAAAATCATAATGGGAGATGTCAATGATAATATTTTGACTTCATCATCAATTCTGAATATGATGAGTAAATATGGTTACAGGCAACATGTTTTAAATGTTACTACTGAGGATGGCACTCTGATTGATCATATTTATATGAAATCTGTGCAGAATGTTGACATAGCTGTAATGCCAACATATTACAGTTTTCACAATGCAATTTCTTTAACATTTTTTGAGTAATGAGTAAAAAAGGAATCTCCTATTTGTCTCAAATTTGAACTCTCTCTCATTTTTTTCCTTTTTACAGTTGGACTCAACTGAGAAGTAAACCAGACTGACCTGAACAGTACTGACTTGAATACTACCCCCTACATGTAGGTCAACTATGAACTTTGTAAACAGTGAACTATCATGTTTAATTTTACAGTTGAACTCGACTGGAAACTGAACCATACGGACATGAACAGAACTGACTTTAATGCCACCCCCTTCATGTAGGCGTACCATGAACCTGAACTGAACTGACAAACCAACCTGAACTGACTTGAAAGAAATATGATGAAAGAAATTTGATGAAACTAGGTGAACTTCCCTCTGAATCCCCTTAAAATGGATCAGGATGCACAGTGATTACTGACGCATATTTCTTTCAGCTTACAAATAGCTGACTCAATCTTCTGAGTGCACCTGAATTGGATTGTTTTAATCCTGAATTAATCCAAGGTATAGATTTTGTTATGAAATCTACCAAGTCCTGTAAAGTAATATAAATCCTGTATGTGTATCATTTGGTAAGTATAAAAGTAGACCAAGTGGTGTTTTTAAATATTTTGTTGTTGTTTTTTTTCTTTGATTTATTACTTTGGAAATAAAGGCTGAAAGGTCCACATGATAAATTGTGAGTGTCTATTGTGTAGTGCTTTCCATTGATGCAAAAGAGTAATTTGTGAATTCACCCCATTGTTCAGCCATTTTTACTGTTCAGTTGTTGTAGTGCAATTTTCAGATGATGTAACACAAATCATAAAATGAGATCAGTAACGACCTATACTATAAACTTTACCAGGTATGTTGGTTGTGTGGTCACCTGGGGGAAACGTTTTACTTTTACTTCTTGGATATTTTAGACAACTGGAGACCTTCCCTTATAGTGTATATATGTTTTCAAGACAGGGGTACATCTTTGATCCAAGGTTAAGACTTTTAGTCTGCCATTGCACTACCTTATACAAAAAGAACAGTTTTTCCTAACAGAGAGGTGCTTATCCCATAACTGAGAAAAGGCTTTAGAGCATCAAACTCCTAGTGGAATTCATTGATAAAACTGTTTTTAGGACAGAAGCTACTTTTCAGAATGGATTGGTGAGACTTGCCAAATTACTCTTTCTAAATCCCATACTGTTGTTTCTTTTTTATAAAATTTTGTTATTCGGTTCCCTGTAGCTTCAATAACATTGTTAAACACTGATGTCTGACCCAGCACTAAACCAGCAGCTCATTAGTCCCTTTCTTAAGAAGTCATAATCTATTTCATCATAAAACACTGAATGTGTTGTAAATGTAAAAGCCATGTGGAAAATGGAATACACACACTGTTCTGGCTACTCTTGCATTAAAAAAAAAAAAAGTAAAATAGCAGAGTAGTCTTCTGAGGAGGAGGTCTATGACTTGCTAAATAATAAGCACTCGCGGAGATCTTTCCAGGTTCAAAAGAGGTGGTGAATTTATTTACATAAACAAAAATAATCTCTGTGTTTACTTCATACAATAAACAAAACAAAAGGTTAATTTAGCGGTAGATACAATGTCTCACTCCTTCAACACAAAAAGCCAACAGCGGAGGACCCAGCTGTACTCTATCCTTAATCATAGGAGGAGGAGGCCGTGAGCAGCAGAAAACAATCAGAATAAATTATCATTTATCTGCAATATAATCTACTTCCAATAATTAATCAACATTATTACCAGCATTATTTTGATTTCCAAAAAATTAATAAATATGAAAAAAATATGAATAGGCTCCAACACACACACACAGACACACACACACACACATACACTAAAACAAAGCATATCACAACATAGAAGTTACATCATATAATTATGGCATGCCCTTCAAATTGTGGATGAGTGGCTGAAGTGATCAGACTCATAATATACAAAGGAAAGAAAAAACTCAAGAACAAGAAAGTAAGAATAACATTAAAAATTTAAAATGTAAAAGTAGCTATTGGATAGACTCTGCATATTTCCTGATAGCTAAGCCAAATAAACAGGGAAAAGAGACAAGGGATAACAGGGAAAAGTGTTGATAAAGAGTTTTTGTCTCTCCGCAAAACTGCCTGGATCATAATTATTATGGTCTCTAAACCACATAGCATGATGCCTGAACACAGGACTTTCACATTAGAATGTCCGTTCTGCCTTCGCTGAGGCTTGATCTCCCAACTTCTGAGACTGAGATCCATCTTCTATCTCACTGAGCTAATTGGCAAGTGACAGTTCATGTGTGGCTTCACAAATTGACTAAGCCAAGCATCAGGGTGCCAGACAGTAGCCAGCCATGCCATGGAAAAGCAAATTTCAAAGTTAAAGTTCCAAAGTTGTAGCACATATGGTTGATTTGTTTTGAATTTTTAAAGTTTTGAAATTTAGAGTCTTGCTGTAGCACCATCATCAGGACTATTGTCTTGTGTTTCCAGTTGAGGACATCTGGCATGGGACTGGACCTTTGTGCAAAGTTTGGCTAGATTTCTCATATGGAAATGTTGCATGAGCTGAAGCTTGAACTCACAATCTTCAACACCAAGAACCAGCCGCTATCTCACTGAGCTAACTGGCAAACAGAAATGTCACATGTAGCTTCACAATTTGACTAAGCCAGTCACCTGTGTGCAAGACAGCAGCTGTTAGTGTGTAAAGGCAAATTTCAAACAGCTGTCAAAAATTCAGTTATTAAGACAAAAATCCGAAAATACACAAATTGCATCTAGACAGCATGGAGATGTTGGTAATTTGTTTTTAACAATGATTTATTGGCTCCATAAGTGGAAAACTGATGTTTTAAAATGCCATTTTTGCATTGACTCCAATTGTTCGCATGAGAGCTAAATTCAAAATGCTGTAAAAAAAAAAAATTCTGTTTTGAGATAAAATTCTGATATTTTACAAATATTGTCTACCATGACTCAAAATGTGTCTCTCTGACTCTTGGTCTGCAGCTCAGAGTCACATCACACAGAGGGAAATACATGACTTTATGAACACACTTTATGTTTCTCACCTCTGTTCTCATGTGAAATATGAATATGATAATCCAGCTGAATGGTGGACACGCAGAGTCCAGAAGGCTGCTCAGAAAAGTCTCAGAAACGTACACAGAACACAACAAGACAACAAGGATCTGACAGGAACTTATTAAACTCACTGAGTGCTCATGGAAATATCTGCTTCATTAAATATTGATCAACTCCATGCAAACATTCAAAATCAGACTCAAATGATCAGATGACTCAAGATGAGCGAACAAAGCACTGTTAGATTTAAATATTCAAGTAAAGCTCATCAAAAACCTGAGATGATGTACAGATGGTGAAAGGTACGTGGAATAAAAGTATAAAGTCAATGGAAAATACAAGGAGCTCAAAATGTTGCTCAAGTACAGCACTTAGTTACATCCCACCACTGCTGTGTGAGGACGTCCACATACTTTTGTCCAGATAGAGAAGTTATGAGTTTTTGAAATGTAATGATTTATTTTCTGAACCCACTAGATGCTCTTGGTTTAAAGAAAACAGCTCAAGGACAGACAGTCCAGTGTGCCTGTAACCCTTTGTTGAACAGAGAGCGCCATCTAGTGGGCTCAGAAGATAAAGACAAAGCTTCATGAGGCTTCATTTGGTCATCACTAATGTTGCCTACTTTATTTGAGTATTTCCATTTTCTGATAGTTTATAGGCCACTTTTTACTCCACTATATTTATTTGATAACTTCAGTTTGTAGATTATTAATACAAAATACCATCAACTAATAAATGATGTTATTATAGATTAAACTACGCAGCAGTTTATAAAGTCATGAAAATAAGCTCCATCTTTACCAGCTGCAACATTAAAGTGTGATTCAACTTTCAGAATCAGAAATACTTTATTGACCCCCGAGGAGAAACTGTGATTCTTTACAGCAGCTCTGACGTAAAGACTAAAGAATTATAAGTAAAAATAGGAGTATGAAATAGAAGTATGTGAATATAAAGTAATACAATTCAATAAAATAGTAATAATAATGTTTAACACTAGTACTTAAGTTAGTAAGAATAAAATATCTTCAGTGTGCTGAGTCTGTAAAAATATACAAATATGTGCACTGTGCTACATTACACTGTATAAACTAGTGTTACATTCAGAAATATAAAATATGTATTGTGCTATAATGGTTACTACAATATATACATCCATAGAATAAAGACAAGAATAAGAATAAGAGCTGTAGAGGTGAAGCCTGATGATATTCAGCTCTGGAGGAGCTCAGCGGTTAAAACCACAGATGATTTGTTGTATATGGCTCCAGCAGATCGTCATGACAACAGTAGTCTGAGTGGGCGGAAGTTGGCTGCATAGATCAGCCTCTCATTGGGCGGAATGAGCAACCCGCTGAAGTCCCGCCCTACCACCTCCGGTTGTGTAGCAGTTTTCAACACGTCCTTTACTAACTTTTGCGGTGTTTGATCTTGTGGGAATGTAGCTATTTTTCTGCCATGGTTCGCGTCCTGTAGGCGATATTTTGAGGGCGTATTACACCAAACCTGTTTCCCCCTGGCAATATTTTTGCAAGCGCACCATTGCTGTGGCACCGCCAAGAACGAGACTAAAAACAGACAATAAAAACAAAGTCTACACACATATGCATATGCGCACACACACACACACACACACACACACACACACACACACACACACACACACACACACTGATGCTGCTGCTTCAACGTCTCTGGATCATCAGGACACAGCCGATCCTCTCTGCAGATCCATTATATTTGGCCTCCATCTGATGAGAGAAGAAGACAAGAGAAGTTATAAACCAGCTGTCAGTCAGTGATGCAGCACATCCAGTATAAAGACCAGTAGGCACTTCCTGTTCAGAGCAGAGTGGAGTGGCTGTGTAGCGTAGTCGGCTTCCTTCCAGCTCTCATGTTAACGTGTTGGAGTGAACACACTGAGCTGGAAGCTCACAGACCTGCAGAGACTTTGGGCATCAAGTCTGTTTACTCTGCAGATTTCACTCAAGTACACAGTGTAAATAAAGTGCTGAGAGTCCTGAACGCATCATGGCTGCACAAACAGAGGGATTCACTTTAATGATGGATTTACTGAGTCTGTTACAACTAATGACTGAATGAAGAACAAATACCAACATCCTTCATTGTAACACTATAACACACACACACACACACACACACACACACACACACACACACACACTAACAGGTCCCCTGTTATCAAGGTCAGATTTGATGGTGTGACAGTTTGATGAAGGAGGACAGCTGTCTCTATACATGTTGTGATGCTGTCAGCTGTAATCCAGCTTCACTTCCTGTAGACATGAACACAACAACAGTCGTCTTCACATCAACTTAAACACATGATCTCAACAAGCTTCTCTCTGATCTGATTGGCTGACTGTTCTCTCTGTCTGTCTCTCTGTCCTCTCCTGAAGACTGTCACCATTCCCCTCTTTGAGCCACTGAGAAGGTCTGAGGTTTACAGGAAGTCCTAGATCTTTGCTCTGATACTAACTGTGTTTAATATAATACTGCTGAAACCAGCATGGACCCACTCCAACCCTCTACTGACCTCAGAGTCTCCAGTTTACAGTGTGGACTCACCTTCAGATCACACAGCTGCTTCACATCTGAATCCTGCAGGTTGTTGCCTCTCAGCTCCAGCTTTCTCAGATGGGAGGGGTTGGACTTCAGAACTGAGGCCAGTGAAACACAGCTGATCGCTGACAAACTGCAGCCCCTCAGTCTGAATAAAGAATAAATGATGCAGATAAAAATCATTAATAATACAATCAGATGTGTTCAGGTGTTAAATGTGTAGCTCAACATT
This sequence comes from Epinephelus cyanopodus, assembly GCA_026686955.1. Taxonomy (NCBI): domain Eukaryota; kingdom Metazoa; phylum Chordata; class Actinopteri; order Perciformes; family Serranidae; genus Epinephelus; species Epinephelus cyanopodus. The sequence goes on along the minus strand of CM048934.1, from coordinate 7,521,814 downwards.
ACTATGTCCTGATCAATAAGCTTTGCCCCAAACTGAGCAGAGTGACTTTGTCATTGTGTTATTGTGCTGATCCCAACAGGATGCAGGTTAAAGACTGGAAAATACAAGAAGTGAAAAACAGCTCTCATAAATATCATTGACAACGTGCTGCTACTTCAATAAAGATGTAGTGACTTCACCTCTTAAACTCTGCCAGCTCCACCAGTGGCTCCATCATCACTAACTCATGTTGTGCAGCCAAACACAAATCACTTATTTATAGTAACAAGCGTATTTGTTGTCAACTAACGGATGACAACAATGTCAAATAACGGATGAGGGTCTCAGATATCTGGTCTCGGTACCCAACGGTACCTTATTTCAGGAACTTTTTAACCCTATGGGCCCTCGGCTTTTTTGGGGTATTTTTACTGCCTTTAATTTTAAGCTCATATCATAGTCATTATAAAGGCTACATACACATGCTATATCTTGTTTTTTTTTCAGGACAATCTGAGCTAACCAGATTTGCCATCACCACATGTCCTTCTATGTGCCTGTATTTTATATTAATTTTTATATCAATGAAAAAAACAAATCCGTGTAACTAAATTCTTACATTTTTACATGTATCTCAGCATAGCAAATTGGAAGTTGGCATATTCTGCCATATATGAAGAGGAGAAACTCTCTGGAATCTGGCAATATAAGAATCATGATGGTGGAACATTCTGTCACTTCACAGCTGTCCAAAACATGTGGTTTGTGCCAGGCGGACATGATTGCCAGTATTTTTTCATTATTGCAAGAAATTCCATTGACTCATTCACAAGTCAAAAATGTGTTTTATCTGAAAGAAACATGCAATATTTACATCTAAGATAATAGAAAATAGTCAACCAAGTGCAATGATGTCCTCCAAGATAATATTTGTTTTTCAGTTTCAGTTACATATTGGGGAGACATTTTGGGCATTGGTGGGGGGGCACGTGTCCCCCTCAATGTATATGGTGACTACGGCCCTGTCAGCATGCATAATTAGGCTACAGTTGTCTGGCAAAGGTGAAGTGCGCTGGTCTTGTCATACAAAGTTTGATGGAGTGTCAACTGGACAATATGGAGATATTTGTATCTTGAAAGCTGGACTACAAATGTGGATAGACAGGGAGAAACACACGCAAGCCTAAGACGTGGTAAGATACGATATTCCTCACTATATGAAGTGACTGATAACAAGATCTGTATCATGGATTGTAAAGAAATTTGTCAGGTTTTTATTTTGTAGACAATTGATCTGGATTTATAGCGTGATGGGATGACAGCACAATGATGTGTGTGGTCCTGCGCTTTCATGTGATATGCGCAGCATTTCTGTGTGAGCCTGCGTTCGCGAGTAATCCATCCAACAGTAATGTGTGTGCAAAGCTGTATGAAAGGTCTGTTATACATAATTTTATAGTATTTTTCGCTGTGAAAACATTGGATTACCAACAAGTGCTTGACATTGTCGGAAAGCTACAATTCTGCTGTTTCCGCTGGTATGCGCTGCATCTCGCTATGACGCATGGTCGTGGAGAAAATCCACAGAGAAGTACGGGTGTGAATTTGGACGCACTATGCGTCATTCGGGCCCATAGTCTAAACTTCTCAGTTTAAACATTTTATTGAGAACATTTAGGAACAGCGCTGCACGTTAACTTTTGTCTGCACATTGTTTTTGTCGCCAATGTTGCTGAGTCTGAGTTGCAAGTCATGTGCTCTCGATCTGCCTCCACCTCAGGTACCGAAATTTGGCACCGTTTCATTTTAAGTGAATTGGTACTCGGTAGTACCGATGTGAATCGGTACCAAGTACAAAAAGTACTGAGTTTCGGTACCCAACTCTAACATCAGTACGTCAGCAATCAGTGTAAATCCACTCACGTGCAAACTGCAAACATGGCTGGAGGAGGCGAAGCTGAACTTTTCCCACGGCGAAAAGGACAAAGTCGGTGGTGTGGGACCATTTAGGCTATCAGAGGAACCCCCAGAGCCAAGGCAAAGACCCGCTCCTCCCATGCTGTGCTCCAGTTCCCAGTCGGCCATGTTCACAGGCTGCTGCGCAAAGGAAACTATGCGGAGCGTGTCAGTGCTGGTGCCACCGTCCACCTGGCGGCTGTGCTGCAGTATCTGACTGGCGAGATACTGGAGTTGGCTGGAAATGCTGCACGCGACAACAAGAAGACCCGTATCATCCGCCGTCACCGGCGGAAGTGTAGAGCGCAAAAATAGGATTACAGCTATTTTATTATGATTAATATGATTGTTATTATTATTATTATTATTACTACCGTAATACTGGTTACCGTGGTATTTTTGCCCTCGGTTATCATACTGTCAAAATCTCATACTGGCACATGCCTAATCAACATCTTTTTTATAAAGCCCTGACCTCACCTGAGCGCTGTGGGGGTACACGCCCAGAAACTTCCCAAACACAGAAAAAACAGAAGAAAGTAAGAAAACATGTGGAGAGGGCAGAGTCTCTGCAGATAAATACACCAGCACACACAGAGTGGCTCATGAGTGATGATTGAGAGGGATTATTTCTGTATGAGTCTATACACTGTTTTGAAGGAAGATCCTGCAGAGTTTATCTTTAAGGTTTTAGCTCCACATTGCTCTGCCACAGTCAATGGATTAAACCACTGAACAAGACAAACAGACTTCATTGTGGATCAGTATAATATCAGCCTGATGTCTGCAGTTTAGTGTCAACACAACTTTCACATCATAATAATCAGCACAGGAGTAAAAAATGGTGTCTGACCTCAGAGTCTCCAGTTTACAGTGTGGACTCTCCAGAAAATCACACAGCTGCTTCACTCCTGAATCCTGCAGCTCGTTGTTACTCAGGTTCAGCTCTCTCAGATGGGAGGGGTTGGACTTCAGAGCTGAGGCCAGTGAAACACAGCTGATCTCTGACAATCTGCACTTCTCCAGTCTGAATGAAGAATAAATGATGTAGATAAAAATCATTAATAATACAATCAGATGTGTTCAGGTGTTAAATGTGTAGCTCAACATTACTATGTCCTGATCAATGAGCTTTGCCCTAAACTGAGTAGAATGACTTTGTCATTGTGTTATTGTGCTGATCCCAACAGGATGCAGGTTAAAGACTGGAAAATACAAAAAGTGAAAAACAGCTCTCATAAATATCATTGACAACGTGCTGCTGCTTCAATAAAGATGTAGTGACTTCACCTCTTAAACTCTGCCAGCTCCACCAGTGGCTCCATCATCACTAACTCATGTTGTGCAGCCAAACACAAATCACTTATTTAAAGAATCATCAGGGTCAATTTAAGTTGAAATCAAGTGTTTAAAGCAGGGCTGTTCAATTACAAATTCAACTGACATTTTACGATAAGTGACAAACTAAGTTCAACAGACTACATACACACAGCTTTCATTTTACTTTGTCTTTAACTATTTGCTATTGGTCCCACTAGTGTGATGTGCTTGTGTAAACCATGATTGTAAACCATAGCGGCGGTGAATGAGGGACAGAGCAGATTGAAATATGACTTTCTACATGCTGAACACGTGTATTGATAAAGCACTGGCTTTTTACTGCTCAAGGTTTTATTGCACTTATTTATAGTAACAAGCGTACTTGTTGTCAACTAACGGATGACAACAATGTCAAATAAGGGATGAGGGTCTCAGATATCTGGGTGTTTTCATCACTCTTGATTTGAATAACTGATTTGAGACAAATTACTCTCCATTAACTCAAAAAATTAAGATGGATTTGAAGACATGGACCATGAACATCCTTCCCTGATTAAACTACTTATTCCAAAATCTTCCATGTTATCTGATGCCGGCATTTTTTAAGTCACTGAATTCTGATATTTCTCATTATGTTTGGAACAACAAACACCAAAGGCTTAAGTTCTCCAAACTGACTAAACCGAAGGAATTAGGAGGTTTATCTCTCCCTAACTTAAAAAATACAACCCGTAGGTTAAAATACATATAAATGAAATGAAACTTAAAAAAAAAAAAAAAAGACAATAGTGTGTGTGTGTGTGTGTGTGTGAAGATTAATAAATATACATACATACACATATAGTTCATATGAAGTGATAATAATAATAATTATTATTATTATTATAATAATAACAATAATAATAATAATAATAATAATAATAGTATCATTCATCTTCTAACCGCTCTTGAGGGTCGCGGGGGGGATGCTGGAGCCTATCCCAGCTGACATCGGGCGAGAGGCAGGGTTCACCCTGGACAGGTCGCCAGACTATCGTAGGGCTGACACAGAGACAGACAACCATTCACACTCACATTCACACCTACGGCCAATTTAGAGTTATCAATTAACCTAAGTGCATATCTTTTGACTGTGGGAGGAAGCTGGAGTACCCAAAGAGAACCCACGCTGACACAGGGAGAACATGCAAACTCCGCACAGAAGGGCTCCCACACCTGGGATCGAACTGGGAACCCTCTTGCTGTGAGGCGACAGTGCTAACCACCACACCATGTTACATATTGTGCAGCTGATTTTATAAATTGTGGATCTTCTCCCAGACATACTTTTAACAGTTCATCACATTTTTTCCCTGATATGATGGATCTGCTGCAGTTATCTGCTGTAGGAAAGCCTCTCTCTCAGTTTGCTACAGGGGGCAGGAGAGGAGAAAATGGGCCTCACTTTCTATTTCTGCTCAAGAACAGTGTTCACATACTCTTAATTCTCTGGGCTTCCATTCTTTCTTATGCCGACCTTTTTCAACCTGTAGATGATGGTCGTGAGTCTGTACATTGTTAATGTGCGTCTCTGTTTGGGGTTTTCATGCTGACCAGATATTGTGCTGGAAAATATTCTCTATCCAGTAAGCGATAGCATTCTAATTTATTGATGGATTCAATTTCATTCTTCCAAATGTCAATGTAAGTAATTTTGTTCTCTTTGTCTATAGATGCCAGGTGAGTTTTGGAGAGATTTTGGAGGTCTTGGATTTTGAGGTGGCAGGTTTCTCTGGTGTTTCTCAGAGGGTCTGTCTCTGGACAGAGGCTGCTACTGAGAAGGGCTCTGTGGTGATAGGAATCAGGATCAGCTTGTGCTAAGTGAACCTGGAACTTAATTGACCTTTTGATCCTGTGTAGAGAGAGAGGCAAGTGTCCCAGCTCTGCTCTACATGCGTAGTTTAGAGATTAAATTTCTCTGTGGGTGTTGTGTCCCATGAGGTGAGCCTCTGGGTAATTAGAGGGCCCCACACTTCACTTGTAAACCCTGATGCACCCCTTTTCCTTGCTTGAAGAACTCTGTTCTTTTGTTTCCAATCTTAACACAGCACTGGTTGTCAGAATATTTGGATTTGATTACATCATATGTTTTACCCCCAATTCCATATTGTAGAAGTTGTAAAAATAACCCATTGTGCCAAATTGTGTCAAAAGCCTTTTTCAGATCTACAAAACATGCAAATACCTTTCCTTTGTGTTTTTTGTGAACATGCTTTTGGAGGAGTGTATGGAGAGTGTAGATGTGGTCAGATGTTTGATGTTTGGGTAAAAAGCCAATTTGGCTTCTAGACAGAAGATGATGATCAGATATGTGATTAATCTGGAGTTAAGGATGCTACAGAAGAGTTTACTCAGGTTGCTGTTAACACAGATGCCCCTGTGATTGCTGGGGTTGTACTTGTCTCCATTTTTAAATATAGGAGCAATGAGACCTTTATTCCAAACACTGGGGTAATATCCAGTTGCCAACAACAGGTTGAAGTGTTTTTGCACAGCAAGTTGGAGTTTGAAATTACTGTGTTTCAGCATCTCTGAGTTAATGCTGTCTATACCGCAAGCTTTACCATTTTTAAGGGTTTTGAGTTTGTGCTGTATTTCTTTGATGGTGATGGGGTCGTCAAGGGCACTTTGGCTGTCCTTCACTGTCCTTTCTAGTTCTTTAAATTCATCTATTGTTAAAATCTGGTTGGGATTCAGACCGTGACACTCTGGATTTTTATAGAGGTCATCAAAGTAATCTTTCCAGATTTTGCCATTTTGAACTGGGTTGGTCTCTGTACATTGGTTTCTGTTGATGTTTTTCCATATTTTCCAAAAGATGTTTTCATTTATAGCTTTTTCAATTTTATTGAGTTCTCCCTCCATATAATGCATTTTTTTCACATGAAGGAGTCTTTTGTATTCTTTCAGAGCTTGGACATATTCAAGCCGTCCCATTAGGTCACTTGGGTTCCTGTTTGAACCCAAGCGTTTTCTGTTTGACAGTTTTCTCAGGTTTTGTCTGGATACAGCACATTCTTTATCAAACCATTGCTCTTTTTGTTTCATGCTGGATTTTTTTAATTTGTGAGATTTTTAATTTAGATTATTTTGGCAATTGAATAAATATTGTGTTTAAGTGATGTGTGGCCAAATTTATGTTTTCCCTTTCAGGCACATACTGGGTGTTGAGAAAAGTATCCAGCATGTTGTGAATCTGAGCAGAGTCTAGTGCAGCGGTATAGGCAGCAGTGCTCTCCTCTGTCCATTTGTATCTCCTCGGCAGAGGAAACAGCCTTGGCTCAGGGTTTGGATTCACAGTGGTTGACAATGACTTCTTCAGAAATAGGGTTATTGGCTATGGTCTGAAAAGGGCTGTTGAGGTGATACAGTGAATGCATTTATATATTGTGGTTCAATGTCGGTAATGGCATAATCTGCAACACTACTACCTAACAGAACATTGTGTGAGTCTGCCCAGAGAGTCTCCTCTGATTCTGCCATTAACAATGTACAGACCCAAGCTTTTACACACATGTAGTACCTGTTTGCCAGTTTTGTTAACCATGCTGTCATAGCTTTGTCTTTGTGTGTTTATGCAAGTCTGGTACAAAGGGGAATGTTTGAAGATATGTTTATTTCCTTCATAGTTAATGAAGTCTGTCTCTCTGCCAGTTCTGGCATTAAGATCAACACATATTAAGATTGACCCTAAACTTTGGTAGAAGGAAATTCCCTCCTGGAGCTCCTCAAAAACCTCCTCTGCATAATAGGGGGAGTTTGAGGGTGGAATGTATATTGCGCATAAATAGACATCTCTGTTGTTTTCCAGAATATCTGAGTGAATTTTAACCCAAATGTAATTTGTACCTGTTTTAACTGGTGAAATGTAATCTTTATATTCTCCTTTGTACCATATGAGTAAACCACCTGAATCTCTGCCATTCTTAATATGGCTGTGTTTTACAGAAGGTATAATAAGTTCTATATGATTGTTTGGACAATTAGATTGATTTTGGTTTTGATTCCAAGTTTCATTCAACATGATTATATCTACATTTCTAATATTATTCAGAAATTCAGGGTTTGCTGATTTCAAACCAAAAACTGAAGAGGATAAGCCCTGAATGTTCCAGCTACTTATCGAAAAAGATGCTATTTCCTTTACCTTAACAGAATAGTGTACCACTAGAAAAAATACCTGATTTACAAGCAAAATAAATGTAATGTGATGAAAAAATGTTAAGTGATGATGAGTGTTGTTCTACATTCCATTAGCTCAGTAATTTAGTATAGAGTAGTTATAGTGACTTGGTTTAGCAAAACAAAACAATAAAACGAATCCTATAAGCCACTACAAGGGGCTGTTATACCGGCACTTCCGTGTTGACGCGTCTGTCTTCCGCCGCTGCTTCTGCCAACTGTATTGTTCCTGGAGAGCTTGAGGATATAGAACAAACTGCAGTTCAGTTTTGTTGGTGGTGTGAGGTGCTGATCCGTTGCAGTCTAGAGCTGTATCTTTAATACCTTTGATGAACAGTCGCACTCCGCTCTGGTTTAGATGTAGGCCGTCATACAGGTGCTGGTAGAGGATCTCTGCGTGATGTGCCATATGGACGTATGGTATTCCTGTGCAGGCTTTGGATATTTCAGCATTGATTTTGTTGATCTCATGCTGAGGAACGTCTCTTCTGGGTAACAGGGTGGATATGGTTACCCTGGCTGTGGGAGCCGCTGAGGTTGCTCTCTCTGCCACCTGTCGCAGTGAGGTATGTTTGTTGTGTGTGAGATCATTAGTCCCAGTGTAAATCAGGATGTTTAACACCCTGGAGGTCTGTAGTGGCAGCTTCTTTATAGCCTCTGAGGTGGTGGGACTCCAAATCATCTTGGATCTTCTGCCTGGGAAGAGACGTTTCATACTGATGTACTTTCCATTGGAATCACACAGAAATATTATTTCTGTGTTGTTGTGTGAAGCAGGTTCTGGCCTCCTTCTCTGGGTCCCCTGGTCTGTGGTGTCCAGAGGGGAGGAGGCTGAAGATGTCTGGGTGGCAGACGGCTCTCGTTTCCTACCCTGGGTCTCCTGGTGCAGGGACTGTTGGGTCTCCTGGTGCAGGACTGCTGGGTCTCCTGGTGCAGGGACTGTTGGGTCTCCTGGTGCAGGGACTGTTGGGTCTCCTGGTGCAGTGACTGTTGGGTTTCCTGGTGCAGGGACTGTTGGGTCTCCTTGTGCAGGGACTGTGTTGGGCTGGAGTGGTGGGCTGATGCCAGCTCCTCTATCACTCTCTTGAGTGTTCCTCTCAGTGAACGGTTGTCTTCTTCCAGTTCTCAAACAGCCTGCTGGAGTTCATCTATCTGGTATCTCTGGTGTTGAACTGTGGAGTACATCTCCTCCACCAAATGGCTGTCATCAGACCTCTGAAGACAGCTCAGTGTCTTCTCTCTGAACTCTATGAACTCTCGCTCGAGTACCGAGGTACCTTCCTACAGGACTCTGAGATTGCTGCAAAGTTTGGGTGATTCAGAGTAAGGTGTCGGTGGAGGTCTGCTAGAGATGGGCGACCTGGTCTGGAGCTCTTGTTGAGGAGGAGGAGAGACTTTTGATGCTGCCACAGTTTTCAGTGTTTGGAAGCTGTTCTCAAACTTGTCCGGACTCTTCTCGGATCCCTGGATCATAGCTGTTCCATTGTGGTATATGTTAACAGTTAAAATGGGTCTTGAGCGGTCTGCATCTTCATAGGCAGTAATCTGTCTGCCTTTACTTATCCCATTCTTCTTAATGTGAGTAAACTGCTCACATACTGCTGTGTGCCAGTTTTCAGGATGCTGAGTGAAGAACAGTAGGTTGCATTTTACCTTGCAGTTGTTCTTCTTGCTGAAGTCTGCTACCAGTGTCTCTGGGTTGGCACGTAGCACATTCATTTTGAAGTCTTTCTTCTGCTGTGCTGTAATGACTTGTTCAGGATATTGTATTTCACAGCCAGCGATCTGTCCTGGTTGCCTCTGTGTTGCTACAGTTGATATATCTGTAGATATCTTCATCAGTTGCTGCTGCTCAGCTGTTGCTCCACAGTGTTCCATTATCATGGTGGGTTTCAACTGACAGTTGCTTCACTGTTGGTAGTTTCTCAACAGTTATCTTGACAGAGACACCTTATTTTTCAGTCCTGGTCCTGGTGATGTCCCCAAAATGTTGCCAGTCCAGTTGTGATTGGAAAATCTTCTCTCTTTTTTGTAGTTCTCCTCTCTGTAGTTTTTCTTCAGACCTTTGTTGCTGTTGTTGTTGTTGTTGTTAGCTAACTGTCAGTTGCACAGTAGCAGTAAAATTCTTTTCCTCCAACTAGCTAGGTAGCAACTTCTTTTGGTAAGTAACTACGTAGAAATCGTAGAAAAGTCTGATTTCTTCTCTTAAGTAGTTGAGTGCGCTTTCCAACCACTTGATGTTGTATATTTACGTTGTTAATCAGACACTTTGAAGTGAAAACACAATAAAATAGTGAAAGGTTTCAGGAGCTCATAATCTTTGCTGCCAAGCTCTTTCATTGCCAAGCAACTCTCTTCTTTGCTAACACTCATGTCCTGTTACGCATCTCACTTACTCGGCTCTACTGCATGTCACTAACTCGGCTTCTCCTCCGGAGCCTTTGTGCTTCACTGTCTTGCAGGTTACCTCGTATCGCAGCGGTGCCTGGATGGTGTGACGTGAGTGGTTGTGCTGCTCCCGTGGTCCTGCCTGATGCCTCCTGCTGCTGCTGTTATCATTGCGACATGTGTGCTATCTCTGACCTGGGACTCTTTAAATGAAAACTTAAAACTTATTTATTCAGGATGGCCTTCAATACCCAGTAATGTGGCAATACTTTTATTCTTTTATTTCTTTTTTTATTCTTTTATTCTGTGTTTTAATTGTATGTAATATTCTGTAAAGCACTTTGGTTCACCTGTGGGTTGTTGTAAAGGGCTATATAAATAAAGTACATTTACATTTTTACATCATTAGTCATACTTCTACTGTCATTATACACATATGATTATTATCAGGTACATATACTGTCATATAGTAATATATACCTACAACATATTGTACCACAATAGCTGTAATTATTATTGTAATATTATTACTCAAATGAATGTTGTTGTAAGCTATTATCATTACTGTCTGTCCTGCATCTCTCTCTGTCTCTGTCTCTCTTTATGTCTCATTGTGTCATACGGATTACTGTTCATTTATCATGTTGATCTGTTCTGTACGACATCTATTGCACGTCTGTCTGTCCTGGAAGAGGGATCCCTCCTCAGTTGCTCTTCCTGAGGTTTCTACCATTTTTTGGGGGAGTTTCTCATTATCTGCTGTGAGGGTCCAAAGGACAGAGGGATGTCGTATGCTGTAAAGCCCTGTGAGGCAAATTGTTATTTGTGGTATTGGGCTTCATAAATAAAATTGATTGATTGATTGATTGATTGAGAGGGATTATTTCTGTATGAGTCTATACACTGTTTTGAAGGAAGATCCTGCAGAGTTTATCTTTAAGGTTTTAGCTCCACATTGCTCTGCCACAGTCAATGGATTAAACCACTGAACAAGACAAATACACTTCATTGTGGATCAGTATAATATCAGCCTGATGTCTGCAGTTTAGTGTCAACACAACTTTCACATCATAATAATCTCAGCACAGGAGGAAAAAATGGTGTCTGACCTCAGAGTCTCCAGTTTACAGTGTGGACTCTCCAGAAAATCACACAGCTGCTTCACTCCTGAATTCTGCAGCTCGTTGTTACCCAGCTCCAGCTCTCTCAGATGGGAGGGGTTGGACTTCAGAGCGGAGGCCAGTGAAACACAGCTGATCTCTGACAAACTGCAGTCCCACAGTCTGAATGAAGAATAAATGATGCAGATAAAAATCATTAATAATACAATCAGATGTGTTCAGGTGTTAAATGTGTAGCTCAACATTACTATGTCCTGATCAATGAGCTTTGCCCTAAACTGAGTAGAGTGACTTTGTCATTGTGTTATTGTGCTGATCCCAACAGGATGCAGGTTAAAGACTGGAAAATACAAAAAGTGAAAAACAGCTCTCATAAATATCATTGACAACGTGCTGCTACTTCAATAAAGATGTAGTGACTTCCCTCTTAAACTCTGCCAGCTCCACCAGTGGCTCCATCATCACTAACTCATGTTGTGCAGCCAAACACAAATCACTTATTTAAAGAATCATCAGGGTCAATTTAAGTTGAAATCAAGTGTTTAAAGCAGGGCTGTTCAATTACAAATTCAACTGGGCCGGATTTTAAACCAGAAAATGTTGATGGGCCAGACATTTTCAGTCCACAGGTAGGCTGTCTCAGGTACATTTTAAGATAAGTGACAAACTAAGTTCAACAGACTACATACACACAGCTTTCATTTTACTTTGTCTTTAACTATTTGCTATTGGTCCCACTAGTGTGATGTGCTTGTGTAAACCATGATTGTAAACCATAGCGTCGGTGAATGAGGGACAGAGCAGATTGAAATATGGCTTTCTACATGCTGAACACGTGTAATGATAAAGCACTGGCTTTTTACTGCTCAAGGTTTTATTGCACTTATTTATAGTAACAAGCGTATTTGTTGTCAACTAACGGATGACAACAATGTCAAATAACGGATGAGGGTCTCAGATATCTGGGTGTTTTCATCACTCTTGATTTGAAGAACTGATTTGAGACAAATTACTCTTTATCAACTCAAAAAATTAAGATGGATTTGAAGACATGGACCTCCTTACTGACATCGTTCCTCTGAAGGATCAGTGTCATTAAAATGAACATCCTTCCCTCATTAAACTACTTATTCCAAAATCTTCCATGTTATCTGACGCTGGCGTTTTTTAAGTCACTGAATTCTGATATTTCTCATTATGTTTGCAACAACAAACACCAAAAGCTTAAGTTCTCCAAACTGACTAAACCGAAGAAATTAGGAGGTTTATCTCTCCCTAACTTACAATTATACTATTGGTCGGCTCAGCTCAAAATGATGTCAGACTGGTTTACGTATAGGCAAGAAGCTTTATGGCTTAGTCTTGAGTCTCTAGCATGTTATCCCAGAAGACTTAAATCTCTACCTTTTATCAATAATATAGACCAAATAAATTCCCTTGATCACAACATAATCATTTACACACATTATTGGTGTGGAAGGATGTGAGAAAACACTTAGATATCCCGTCTGTCATTTCTGTTGAGTCTCCCCTAACGTTTAACCCTGATGTCCTGGTGCAGATCAGGAGCATTGGTTTGACAGGGTGGTCGTCCAATGGCTGACTCAGTTTTGTGGGCCTGCTGATCTAGGATTCTCTGAAGTCGTATAAAATCGAGCAAATTAGAACAGCTTTTAATATTCCCCCCAGAGACTTGATCAAGTATCTCCAAATTTGTTATTCTACAGTCAGTTTCTCTCTCTGTCTCTGTCTCTCTTTATGTCTCATTGTGTCATACAGATTACTGTTCATTTATCATGTTGATCTGTTCTGTACAACATCTATTGCACGTCTGTCCGTCCTGGAAGAGGGATCCCTCCTCAGTTGCTCGTCCTGAGGTTCCTACCATTTTTGGGGGGAGTTGAGATCCTGTAGAGTTTATCTTTAAGGTTTTAGCTCCACATTGCTCTGCCACAGTCAATGGATTAAACCACTGAACAAGACAAATAGACTTCATTGTGGATCAGTATAATATCAGCCTGATGTCTGCAGTTTAGTGTCAACACAACTTTCACATCATAATAATCTCAGCACAGGAGGAAAAAATGGTGTCTGACCTCAGAGTCAGGTTCTCCAAACTTACTAAACCGAAGGAATTAGGAGGTTTATCTCTCCCTTCCTCAAAAAATACAACCGGTAGGTTAAAATACGAAATGAAACTTAAAAAAAAAAAAATAAAGACAATGATGTGTGTGTGTGTGTGTGTGTGTGTGTGTGTGTGTGTGTGTGTAAGGATTAATAAGATTGGTATTATTTATTAGGCAATTATAAATTGTCATAAACAATGAAAAACATATATACACATATAGTTCATATTAAATGATAATAATAATAATAATAATAATAATAATAACAATAATAATAATAATAAAACACCAACATTATATTATAGCAATAATGGTTCTGATCAGCATTCGTGTGTTTCTCTAGTATCATGGCAGAGTGTTACATATTGTGCAGCTAATTTTATAAATTGTGGATCTTCTCCCAGACATACTTTTAACAGTTCATCACATTTTTTTCCCTGATATGATGGATCTGCTGCAGTTATCTGCTGTAGGAAAGCCTCTCTCTCAGTTTGCTACAGGGGGCAGGAGAGGAGAAAATGGGCCTCACTTTCTATTTCTGCTCAAGAACAGTGTTCACACACTCTTAATTCTCTGGGCTTCCATTCTTTCTTATGCTGACCTTTTTCAACCTGTAGATGATGGTCGTGAGTCTGTACATTGTTAATGTGCGTCTCTGTTTGGGGTTTTTTATGCTGACCAGATATTGTGCTGGAGAATATTCTCTATCCAGTAAGCGATAGCATTCTAATTTATTGATGGATTCAATTTCATTCTTCCAAATGTCAATGTAAGTAATTTTGTTCTCTTTGTCTATAGATGCCAGGTGAGTTTTGGAGAGATTTTGTGCTAAGTGAACCTGGAACTTAATTGAACTTTTGATCCTGTGTAGAGAGAGAGGCAAGTGTCCCAGCTCTGCTCTACATGCGTAGTTTAGAGATTAAATTTCTCTGTGGGTGTTGTGTCCCATGAGGTGAGCCTCTGGTGAGCCACTTCCATACATAAATATGGGTTTGATTACACTGTTAAATAGTTTTAGCCAAATTGAAATCGGAGGATTGAATTTATATAGTGAACTTTTGATGCTATAGTCGGCCCTGCGTGCCTTTTCTGTCAGGGAATTTATTGCTTTGTCAAAGCTGCCGGATGCACTGATGGTGATGCCTAGATAATTATATTCCATTGTATGCTGAAGTGTGGTCCCTCTTACACTGAAAACATGCTTGGATTCCTGTAACCTGGCCTTTTTTTGGAATACCATGACTTTGGTTTTGTCAAGGTTGATATCTACCGCCCAGTTTTGACAGAAGGTCTCCAGCAGAGAGAGGTTCTGCTGTAGACCATGTTCTGTTGGGGACAGTAGAACCAGGTCATCTGCATACATGAGGACTTTAATTTCTTTGCCTCCTAGATCTAATCCTGGGCTTGGGGACTGTTCAAGAAGAGTGGCCAATTTATTGATAGAAATGTTGAAGAGAGTAGGAGACAGGTTGCACCCCTGATGCACCCCTTTTCCTTGTTTGAAGAACTCTGTTCTTTTGTTTCCAATCTTAACACAGCACTGGTTGTCAGAATATTTGCATTTGATTACATCATATGTTTTACCCCCAATTCCATATTGTAGAAGTTGTAAAAATAACCCATTGTGCCAAATTGTGTCAAAAGCCTTTTTCAGATCTACAAAACATGCAAATACCTTTCCTTTGTGTTTTTTGTGAACATGCTTTTGGAGGAGTGTATGGAGAGTGTAGATGTGGTCAGATGTTGATGTTTGGGTAAAAAGCCAATTTGGCTTCTAGACAGAAGATGATGATCAGTGAGATATGTGATTAATCTGGAGTTAAGGATGCTACAGAAGAGTTTACTCAGGTTGCGTTAACACAGATGCCCCTGTGATTGCTGGGGTTGTACTTGTCTCCATTTTTAAATATAGGAGAAATGAGACCTTTATTCCAAACACTGGGTAATATCCAGTTGCCAACACCAGGTTGAAGTGTTTTTGCACAGCAAGTTGGAGTTTGAAATTACTGTGTTTCAGCATCTCTGAGTTAATGCTGTCTATACCACAAGCTTTACCATTTTTAAGGGTTTTGAGTTTGTGCTGTATTTCTTTGATGGTGATGGGGTCGTCAAGGGCACATTGGCTGTCCTTCACTGTCCTTTCTAGTTCTTTATGTTTGTCTATTGTCAAAATTTGGTTGGGATTCAGACCGTGACACTCTGGATTTTTATAGAGGTCATCAAATTAATCTTTCCAGATTTTGCCATTTTGAACTGGGTTGGTCTCTGTACGTTGGTTTCTGTTGATGTTTTTCCATAATTTCCAAAAGGTGTTTTCATTTATAGCTTTTTCAATTTTATTATTATCAAGTTATCAATTTATCAAGTTCTCCCTCCATATAATGCATTTTTTTCACATGAAGGAGTCTTTTGTATTCTTTCAGAGCTTGGACATATTCAAGCCGTCCCATTAGGTCACTTGGGTTCCTGTTTGAACCCAAGTGTTTTCTGTTTGACAGTTTTCTCTGATTTTGTCTGGATACAGCACATTCTTTATCAAACCATTGCTCCTTTTGTTTCATGCTGGATTTTTTTAATTTGTGAGATTTTTAATTTAGATTATTTTGGCAATTGAATAAATATTGTGTTTAAGTGATGTGTGGCCAAATTTATGTTTTCCCTTTCAGGCTGATACTGGGTGTTGAGAAAAGTATCCAGCATGTTGTGAATCTGAGCAGAGTCTAGTGCAGCGGTATAGGCAGCAGTGCTCTCCTCTGTCCATTTGTATCTCCTCGGCAGAGGAAACAGCCTTGGCTCAGGGTTTGGATTCACAGTGGTTGACAATGACTTCTTCAGAAATAGGGTTATTTGGCTATGGTCTGAAAAGGGCTGTTGTGGTGATACAGTGAATGCATTTATATATTGTGGTTCAATGTCGGTAATGGCATAATCTGCAACACTACTACCTAACAGAACATTGTGTGAGTCTGCCCAGAGAGTCTCTTCTGATTCTGCCATTAACAATGTACAGACCCAAGCTTTTACACACATGTAGTACCTGTTTGCCAGTTTTGTTAACCATGCTGTCATAG
Source organism: Epinephelus cyanopodus (assembly GCA_026686955.1). Lineage (NCBI taxonomy): Eukaryota > Metazoa > Chordata > Actinopteri > Perciformes > Serranidae > Epinephelus > Epinephelus cyanopodus. The sequence goes on along the minus strand of CM048934.1, from coordinate 7,505,632 downwards.
CTTTGTCTTTGTGTGTTTATGCAAGTCTGGTACAAAGGGGAATGTTTGAAGATATGTTTATTCCTTCATAGTTAATGAAGTCTGTCTCTCTGCCAGTTCTGGCATTAAGATCAACACATATTAAGATTGACCCTAAACTTTGGTAGAAGGAAATTCCCTCCTGGAGCTCCTCAAAAACCTCCTCTGCATAATAGGGGGAGTTTGAGGGTGGAATATATATTGCGCATAAATAGACATCTCTGTTGTTTTCCAGAATATCTGAGTGAATTTTAATCCAAATGTAATTTTTACCTGTTTTAACTGGTGAAATGTAATCTTTATATTCTCCTTTGTACCATATGAGTAAACCACCTGAATCTCTGCCATTCTTAATATGGCTGTGTTTTACAGAAGGTATAATAAGTTCTATATGATTGTTTGGACAATTAGATTGATTTTGGTTTTGATTCCAAGTTTCATTCAACATGATTATATCTACATTTCTAATATTAGTCAGAAATTCAGGGTTTGCTGATTTCAAACCAAAAACTGAAGAGGATAAGCCCTGAATGTTCCAGCTACTTATCGAAAAAGATGTTATTTCCTTTACCTTAACAGAATAGTGTACCACCAGAAAAAATACCTGATTTACAAGCAAAATAAATGTAATGTGATGAAAAAATGTTAAGTGATGATGAATTATTCAGAGTGTTGTTCTACATTCCATTAGCTCAGTAATTTAGTATAGAGTAGTTATAGTGACTTGGTTGAGCAAAACAAAACAAAAAACAAATCCTATAAGCCACTATAAGGGGCTGCTACACCAACACTTCTGTGTTGACGCGTCCGTCTTCCGTGGCGTATCTAATGAATGAGACTGAGGAACGTCCATGCAATGATCAAAGATTTATTCCTTATCTTCCATTTAAATTACATGTGGACCACGCTGAACTGTGCACACACTTATGTACATACCAATAACTTGTGTGCAGATCAACAAATCACACATTTAACACCAATACGATGACAGATAATGACGGTCAAAAACTGTTGGCTTCTACCGGTTAACAACAACACACCTGTGTAATCACCTCTTCTTCTACTTATACTTTCCTGCACCCTGCCGCTGCTTCTGCCAACTGTATTGTTCCTGGAGAGCTTGAGGATATAGAACAAACTGCAGTTCAGTTTTGTTGGTGGTGTGAGGTGTTGATCCGTTGCGGTCTAGAGCTGTATCTTTAATGTCTTTGATGAACAGTCGCACTCCGCTCTGGTTTAGATGTAGGCCGTCATACAGGTGCTGGTAGAGGATCTCTGCGTGATGTGCCATATGGACGTATGGTATTCCTGTGCAGGCTTTGGATATTTCAGCATTGATTTTGTTGATCTCATGCTGAGGAACGTCTCTTCTGGGTAACAGGGTGGATATGGTTACCTTGGCTGTGGGAGCCGCTGAGGTTGCTCTCTCTGCCACCTGTCGCAGTGAGGTATGTTCTTGTTGTGTGTGAGATCATTAGTCCCAGTGTAAATCAGGATGTGTTTAACACCCTGGAGGTCTGTAGTGGCAGCTTCTTTATAGCCTCTGAGGTGGTGGGACTCCAAATCATCTTGGATCTTCTGCCTGGGAAGAGACGTTTCATACTGATGTACTTTCCATTGGAATCACACAGAAATATTATTTCTGTGTTGTTGTGTGAAGCAGGTTCTGGCCTCCTTCTCTGGGGTCCCCTGGTCTGTGGTGTCCAGAGGGGAGGAGGAGGGAGGCTGAAGATGTCTGGGTGGCAGACGGCTCTCGTTTCCTACCCTGGGTCTCCTGGTGCAGGGACTGTTGGGTCTCCTGGTGCAGGACTGCTGGGTCTCCTGGTGCAGGGACTGTTGGGTCTCCTGGTGCAGGGACTGTTGGGTCTCCTGGTGCAGTGACTGTTGGGTTTCCTGGTGCAGGGACTGTTGGGTCTCCTTGTGCAGGGACTGTGTTGGGCTGGAGTGGTGGGCTGATGCCAGCTCCTCTATCACTCTCTTGAGTTTCCTCTCAGTGAACGGTTGTCTTCTTCCAGTTCTCAAACAGCCTGCTGGAGTTCATCTATCTGGTATCTCTGGTGTTGAACTGTGGAGTACATCTCCTCCACCAAATGGCTGTCATCAGACCTCTGAAGACAGCTCAGTGTCTTCTCTCTGAACTCTATGAACTCTCGCTCGAGTACCGAGGTACCTTCCTACAGGACTCTGAGATTGCTGCAAAGTTTGGGTGATTCAGAGTAAGGTGTCGGTGGAGGTCTGCTAGAGATGGGCGACCTGGTCTGGAGCTCTTGTTGAGGAGAGGAGAGACTTTTGATGCTGCCACAGTTTTCAGTGTTTGGAAGCTGTTCCCAAACTTGTCCGGACTCTTCTCGGATCCCTGGATCATAACTGTTCCATTGTGGTATATGTTCACAGTTAAAATGGGTCTTGAGCGGTCTGCATCTTCATAGGCAGTAATCTGTCTGCCTTTACTCATCCCATTCTTCTTAATGTGAGTAAACTGCTCACATACTGCTGTGTGCCAGTTTTCAGGATGCTGAGTGAAGAACAGTAGGTTGCATTTTACCTTGCAGTTGTTCTTCTTGCTGAAGTCTGCTACCAGTGTCTCTGGGTTGGCACGTAGCACATTCATTTTGAAGTCTTTCTTCTGCTGTGCTGTAATGACTTGTTCAGGATATTGTATTTCACAGCCAGCGATCTGTCCTGGTTGCCTCTGTGTTGCTACAGTTGATATATCTGTAGACATCTTCATCAGTTGCTGCTGCTCAGCTGTTGCTCCAGTGTTCCATTATCATGGTGGGTTTCAACTGACAGTTGCTTCACTGTTGGTAGTTTCTCAACAGTTATCTTGACAGAGACACCTTATTTTTCAGTCCTGGTCCTGGTGATGTCCCCAAAATGTTGCCAGTCCAGTTGTGATTGGAAAATCTTCTCTCTTTTTTGAAGTTCTCCTCTCTGTAGTTTTTCCTCAGACCTTTGTTGCTGTTGTTGTTGTTGTTGTTAGCTAACTGTCAGTTGCACAGTAGCAGTAAAATTCTTTTCCTCCAGCTAGCTAGGTAGCAACTTCTTTTGGTAAAAAACTACATAAAAATCTTAGAAAAGTCTGGTTTTCTTCTCTTAAGTAGTTGAGTGCACTTTCCAACCACTTGATGTTGTATATTTACGTTGTTAATCAGACACTTTAAAGTGAAAACACAATAAAATAGTGAAAGGTTTCAGGAGCTCATAATCTTTGCTGCCAAGCTCTTTCGTTGCCAAGCAACTCTCTTCTTTGCTCACACTCATGTCCTGTTACGCATCTCGCTAACTCGGCTCTACTGCATGTGACTAACTCGGCTTCTCCACCGGAGCCTTTGTCATACGGATTACTGTTCATTATCATGTTGATCTGTTCTGTACGACATCTATTGCACGTCTGTCCGTCCTGGAAGAGGGATCCCTCCTCAGTTGCTCTTCCTGAGGTTTCTACCATTTTTTGGGGAGTTTCTCATTATCTGCTGTGAGGGTCCAAAGGACAGAGGGATGTCGTATGCTGTAAAGCCCTGTGAGGCAAATTGTTATTTGTGGTATTGGGCTTTATAAATAAAATTGATTGATTGACTGAGAGATTGAGATTATTTCTGTATGAGTCTATACACTGTTTTGAAGGAAGATCCTGCAGAGTTTATCTTTAAGGTTTTAGCTCCACATTGCTCTGCCACAGTCAATGGATTAAACCACTGAACAAGACAAATAGACTTCATTGTGGATCAGTATAATATCAGCCTGATGTCTGCAGTTTAGTGTCAACACAACTTTCACATCATAATAATCTCAGCACAGGAAGAAAAAATGGTGTCTGACCTCAGAGTCTCCAGTTTACAGTGTGGACTCTCCAGAAAATCACACAGCTGCTTCACTCCTGAATCCTGCAGCTTGTTGTCACTCAGGTGCAGCTCTCTCAGATGGGAGGGGTTGGACTTCAGAGCTGAGGCCAGTGAAACACAGCTGATCTCTGACAAACTGCAGTAACTCAGTCTGAATGAAGAATAAATGATGCAGATAAAAATCATTAATAATACAATCAGATGTGTTCAGGTGTTAAATGTGTAGCTCAACATTACTATGTCCTGATCAATGAGCTTTGCCCTAAACTGAGTAGAGTGACTTTGTTATTGTGTTATTGTGGATCATCATGATCATCCAAATGTCACCACAACATTCATTCACCTGTTCATATCAACACAGATTAACAACATGCTGCTGATCTCAGTCAAGTCTGTATTTAGAGGATCAATATCAAATCAGACACGTTGGACTAAAACACTGTTCGTTCATTCATTTCTTACATGACCTTCATACTGTATTTGTATATGGAATAAAAAGCAGAGGGACACATTTGTTCAAGTTTGTTCAACAGCCACATGCACATTAAAAGAGTTATTGGTGGCAGTAAATATTCCTCCTGTCCATACTGAGTGTGAAGTGGTCTCTTCTTAACTCAGCTACACTGTAAGAAATGTCTTCATAAGTTCAGATGAAACTAATATGAAGCTTCAGCAGTCTGAGTTATCCAAATCAAGAGGGTGTGGACCAAAGTTACACACTGTTTAGCACCAAACTCCCTCTTTGAGTTACTGTTCCTCCTCTGCAGCTCAACAAGAAAAACACTGTCAAACACTAAATACTGACTGTAACTCAGACGTCTGAAGCCTCATATTAGTTGAAACTGAACTTTGACACAGAACAAGACTGTGGATTTTGTCCTTCAACCAGTGCACATAAACAAGGTAAATAACATCAATACAATATTTGCTTTCTTTCAGGGGGGGGTGGATCCCACTGATAGAGGAAACACTTGATAGCAACTGGGATTGTTCCACAGCACATCAGTCAACACATGGATGCATTGGGAAACAGGAGCCAGTGAATGGTTGTCATTTAGAAATGAGATCACATAGACGTATGAATCCATGTTACGTCCCCCGGCCGCCTGTGTATTCATTATGTGTATGTGCATTTAATCTCTATGTTTAGTGGAGAGTCAGACCTCTTTCTGTTCCGAGATCGTGCTTTGTGTAAACAGGTGTGCTGGTGATTCGCTCAACGATCGTGACGTCACTACAGCTGGATTGGCTGAGCAAGAGGCTCGGCCTTCTTAATGCCGGCCACACAGAAGCTGCGAGACCACATGGCAGCAGCGTATCGTTCTCTTTGGTTTTGTGATTGATAAGTACTTTACTGTGAGACAATCGTATGTGATCGTATTCAGCTTGCCTTGCTAAATATTGCATCTTTTCTTTAGACCAGTAGTGATGGTGAGATGAAGCCTCATGAAGCATTGAAGCTTTCCAGCAAATTGGTTCAGAAAAGGGTTCATTTCTCCAGGCTTCATGTGCACACGAAACCACCTGCTGGCCAAAGTGTGTAAAACAGGCAGCTGTGATCTTAACCATGTAATCTGTGATACACGGTATTTTGTGTCAGTAATGGCTGTTGGGAATGACTATTAATAATCATAATAATAATAATAATAATAACAAAATATAATAAAAATATATGACCATATAACTTTATATAGTATATTATGACTATACTGTATCAAATACATGTACAATAAACTGTTATTGTTTTGTGAATGCATCCTGTGTATATACCAATCATTAGGCCAAAGATTGTATTGTGGTGTAGTGTCATATAATATAGTAATGGCAAAAGGGGTAATATTCGTGTTCTGTGTCACTTCTGTGCAAAACTCACACCAAGATCTAAACCGCTTCCTGAACCAGTCACATGATACAGCCGGGCAGCAAGGCTTCGGACGTCATCGATGACGTCACTCGTCTGAGTGATACAAGCCTCGATACGCGCATCGCGGAAACACTTCCTGGATTACTGGACACACGCTTCGAAGCATCGGCACAGCACGTAACATCACTATAGACCAGTGCCTTAGGGCCAACTGAGTCGCCTGTGTACATATATATGTTGTAAATAGTCACTGTCACGTATCGTTGTTTGCACGGAGCGTAGGGGTGAGCTGCTGTTTTTGTTGTACCTGTTTTCTCATGTTTTTCGTTAGCCTAGGGAGTTAGGCCTGATATTGTATTTTGGTTTCTTTTATTTTGTTAGGAATCACTTATTCGCCGGTCGGTAGACAGGTTGCTTTTTGTTTGTTGTTTTGGCCTGGGTTCACCCTGACGTCATTTGCTCCTTGTGTGCGATTGCTTGCTTGTGTTTTTTTGGAGTGTGTAGCAATAAATTGCTCACCTGTACATTTATTCTCGTGTTCCTGTGTATCCTTATGTTACGCACCCACACTCCTAGACCGGGGCGGAACAATCCAGATCATTAATGGTGCAGTCCTAATGGGCGTGTGAGTGTGAAAGAATATCAACCTGTCCTTAAGTCCAAGATGTTCCAGTGCAGACTATTTATTTGCTTATTGTTGCAGTCTAAAGGTCTGTGACTTCAAATGATTATGTGACGTTAACATGAAACAAAGAAACCTCAGAACCTCAGGAATCTTAAATTCTGTTTGGATAAATCTCAAACTTGATGGTGTCTAAATGTTCGAAATCATCATTTCTCTGCCTTTCATAACCAACTGTTCAGCAATTTGGAAAGACACAACATTTCTGAAAACACTGAAAGCTTTATAACCTCAGTCAAGGATTTATATTATATATATATATCCAAAAACAAACAAACAAACACCTACATAAGCAAGTGAACTGACCTCAGAGTCTCCAGTCTACAGTTTGGACTCTGCAGTCCAGCACTCAGCTGCTTCACTCCTGAATCCTGCAGGTACCTGTTTCCACTCAGGTCCAGCTCTCTCAGATGGGAGGGGTTGGACTTCAGAGCTGAGGCCACGACTTCACATTGAGTCTCTGAGACTCCACACACAGTAAATCTGACATGACACATATATTACAAAATGTGTTATTGTCAAAGAGACACTTTATATTTACTTTATGGATTTGATGATAAAACAGTTTGAAATATCCTGTTTTGATGGACTGAAAATAGTTAAGAATAAAAAAAGAACACAAAGAATTCAAACTAATTACAAGCTGATTCATGAGCAGAATTACTGCCTCATGGTCGTATGCTTCACCAGTCAAGTTACACTTACAGTTTACATCCATGTCTGTCCAGACTCATATGTGTCCATGACAGCAGACAATGATTCAAATATGGATGTTGCTGCAAAGAAGCTACTTATTCTAAAACACAGACGCTTCACACACATCTTCAACCCGACAGCACAGATGACGTTTAATAATGACCAGAAACATGTTTCCACAAAACATGCTGATGTCACACTGAAGGTGACCTTTGACCTTTAGGGTTTAAAATCTCATGACTTCATTATTTTATCCTGTTAGACATTAGTGTGAAGATTTGTCATAATTAGTGAATGAATTCTTGAGTTATGGCCAAAAACATATTCTGTGAGGTCACAGTGATCTTGACCTTTGACCACCAAAATCTGGACGTTTGTGCCAAATGTGAAGAATTTCTCTCAAGATGTTCTTGAGATGTCGTGGACAGACTGACAACCCAAAAACATGATGCCTCTGGCCACGACTGTCGCCGGCGCTGAGGCGTGAAAAAAGAGACAGCAACAACTGGATAAAAGCAGTTTTTAGGACTTCAGAAATCTCCTTTGGCAAATGATACAGATCTTATTTTAAACTTTTAAGCACAGTGGTGAATAAACTCAGGTATTATCTGCATGTCTGATTCTATAAAACACCTCACAGAACCTTCTTATGGAGTAAGAACTTTACTGCTTTCACTCAGAACCATCAAATACTGCCATGCTGTGATGAAATGCTGCTGTGATTAAACCTCAACAACAACCTCTGAAGTCCATCATTTGTTTTATCAGGTTCACCTCCATCACACAAAGCTGAAAAACTGTAAAATATTAAATGATCATAAATAAATAGAAGAACTGTGTTGATGAACTCAACAGCCATAAACACAACCAACTGAAACATCTACATGTTTTGCACTCACAGCATTTGAAACAGCTCAAGAACATCTGTGACAAACTACAACAGACACATCATTTTAACATTTTATGAATAATAAGAATTTCACAGTGTGTATATTTGAAGAATTAAACTACTAATCTACAATGATTTATGATGTTAATCACATCTGGACTTACCGAGCCTTTCTGCAGTTCCTCACAGCTGGAATCAGTCTCCGTCGTCCCTCGTATGTTGTGTTGTATTTCTCCACGTCCAACTCATCCAGAACCTCCTCTGACATCTGCAGCATGTAGGCCAGAGCTGAGCAGTGGATCTCTGAGAGTCTCTTCTCTGATCTGTTCTCTGACTTCAGGAACTCTTGGATCTCCTGATGTACTGAGAGGTCGTTCATCTCCAGCAGACAGTGGAAGATGTTGATGCTTCTGTCAGGAGAGATCTTGCTTGTGTTCATCTTCTTCAGGTTGTTGATGGCTGTCTGGATGATTTCTGGACTGTTGTCTGTCCAACCCAAAAGGCCTCCTAACAGTCTGTGGTTGGACTCCAGAGAGAGGCCATGAAGGAAGCGGACAAACAGATCCAGGTGACCATTTTTACTCTGCAGGGATTTCTCCATGGCTCTCTGTAAGAAGACATCCAGGAATCTGTAATTATCCTGGTCTGTCCCCAGGAAGTCCTCCAGTACCTTTGTGTTCCTGTTGGTGAAACAGTGGAACAGGTAGACTGCAGCCAGAAACTCCTGAACGCTCAGATGAACGAAGCAGTAGACTGTTTTCTGGAAGATCACAGACTCTCTTTTGAAGATCTCTGTACAAACTCCTGAGTACACCGAGGCCTTTGTGACATCAAGACCACAGCGCTCCAGGTCTTCTTGGTAGAACATGATGTTTCCTTTCTCCAGATGTTCAAACGCCAGCCTCCCCAGCTTCAGAAGAACGTCCCTGTCAGCCTCCGTCAGCTCCTGTGGACTGGTCTCATGTCCCTCATCATACTTGTGCTTCTTCCTCTTTGTCTGAACCAGCAGGAAGTGTGAGTACATGTCAGTCAGGGTCTTGGGCAGCTCTCCTCTCTGCTCTGTAGTCAACATGTGATCCAGAACTGTAGCAGTGATCCAGCAGAAGACTGGGATTAGACACATGATGTGGAGGCTCCTGGATGTCTCCATGTGTGAGATGATCCTGCTGGACCGCTCTTCATCACTGACTCTCCTCCTGAAGTACTCCTCCTTCTGGGCGTCAGTGAAGCCTCGTACTTCTGTTACCCTGTCAACACATGCAGGAGGGATCTGATTGGCTGCTGCAGGTCGGGAAGTTATCCAGACGAGAGCCGAGGGAAGCAGCTTCCCCTCGATGAGGTTTGTCAACAGCACGTTGACTGATGACTTGTGTGTGACATCAGTCACAACCTCATTGTTGTGGAAATCCAGAGCCAGTCTGCTTTCATCCAGGCCGTCAAAGATGAACAGAACTTTACAGACAGCGAGCTCCTCTGCTGTGACCTTCTGTAATGTTGGATGGAAAACACGGAGCAGAGTGACAAGACTCAACTTCTCATCTCTGATCAAGTTCAGCTCGCTGAACGAAAGCAGAATCACCAGACTGACGTCTTGGTTTTCCAAACCCTCGGCCCAGTCCAGAGTGAACTTCTGCACTGTGAAGGTTTTTCCAACGCCAGCGACGCCGTTGGTCAGAACCACTCTGATGTGTTTCTGTTGGTCAGGTGAGGCTTTAAAGATGTGCTGACACTTGATTGGAGTTTCATGGCGGGTCTTCATCTTAGAAGCTCTCTCAAGCTGCTTCACCTCATGTTGGGTATTAACCTCTTCACTCTGTCCCTCTGTGATGTAGAGCTCAGTGTAGATCCTGTTGAGGAGGGTTTCACTTCCTGTTTCATCACTTCCTTCAGTCACACGTTCACATCTCCTCCTCACACTGATCTTATGTTCATCTAAAACCTCCTGCAGACCACTGTCTGCTGAAAGAGAAGCAAACATGAGAGACTATAGAAATAAATCTAAAATCTTAAGATTATATTGTTGATCGACATTAAAACAAGCAACCTGAAAAAAATGAAGGTTTTATACATTAGTTTTATAAAATCTTTCATGTCTACACTTTACAACACAAATAAACCAAGAAGAATCCTGTTTTCAGACATGATGACATCAGCAGACAGATGGACAGTCTTACTTTGTACAGTGCTGGTCTGACTGGCTGTCTGCAGTCCAGCTCTTGTTCTGGGTCTTTTTCCACACTGGGGACAGGAGGAGTCTCCTGATGAAGCAGACTGGTCCCAGTATGAGCTGATGCACTGTCTGCAGAACCAGTGTCCACAGCTGGTAGAGACTGGATCCTTCAGGACGTCCTGACACAAACTACAGCAGGACGGCTGCTCCTCCACACAAACATGACTCCTCTTCTTCTCTCTGTGGAGATGAACACATTATTTAGATCTCGTCCTGCAAACTGTGCTGAAAATTATTTGCTTTGTTCACACACTCAGTCACAGGCAGTTCAAATATCTCATGGTGCAAAAAGCTCCCTCATGTTTTTCAACAGGCTCTTACTTTGTGTCTGAGGGTCCAGGTTCATTACTGAAGTTTAGAGGAATACTCATGGACCAGTCACTCTTCATAGACACACAGCTGGACACTGGAGACTCTGATCTGTCCCCGTCTGCCTCCAAATCAGCCATCTTCCCAAATCTGAGAGAACTGTAACACACATACACAGTGTGATGAAGTCACTAACTTCTTATTTATAGGACATGATCACATATTGGCTGGGTATTTCTATGACATACAGCAGGGGAGAGCGGGGTCAGCTGGGACACTTTTGTATTGACACTAAATAACCACAAAATAAAAATAATAGTGGTGAAAATAATTTGATCTCTGAACAGATACAGGCGTCTGCTAACAATCAGGTTTTTTAGAGCCCAACCCAAACGTGAAAGGCACAGTTTAGTTAAAGCAATACTTAAGAACTTTCAGTTTTGGTTGATTTTAGCGGCGCCAGTGGACCAAAGCGGTAGTGTTTTGCCTGAAGGAAGACCACATTTCCCATGAGGACCAGCGCATAGCGTCGTAAAATCCCTGATCTCCCGGTCGCCTGCAGTTAGTTTGAAACAATACATTTCTGTTTCCAGTGTCTGTGTGAAGGATGAATAGCAATGATGTAATGAATCTAATTGTGGCTAAACAATATCATATGACGATGCTGAAAATAAGAAACGTTTAACTTTGGTTTAGTACCTTATTCCCCCAACGCCCCCGCCCCCGCCCCCCCCACCCCCGACTCGTCAGCGGTGAGCGGCTGACGAGTTTAGAGCCTACAGTAAACACACATATCGATACTGGCAGGAAGGTGCCGCATTGCCTGAATATCAACCCTGCACAATTCGCACGAATATACAGTTTCAGTCTCTCAGGGAAAGTACTACTATTCATTCTAAACAGTTTCTTCACATTGAATTGTTTCCTATACTGTTATAATTCTATTATTAGGATTCTATATGGAGAATTATACATACATTTATTACTAAAATTACTCTATGCGAGTCTGTTATTGTCACTGTCATTTCTGAATTACTAAAAGCCAAGACGAATTCCTGTATGTCCTTGGCAATAAAGTTCAATATGATTCTGATGCTTATTGAACATCAAAAATGTTTACATTTGTAACATAACATTTCTGTCTGTTTTATCAGGAATTTGCTGTCCAGGACACTACCTCCACCAGTTTGAGCCCCCACACACTAGTGCTGGCAGAGGCAGGGGCAGAGGGGGGAGGGGAGTAGGCAGGCAGAGGTAGAGGTAGTGGGAGAGGGAGGGGAAGAAGTAGGACACCAGAGGACTTGAACCCCGAGACCAGACAGACCCAGACAAACTTTTATTTATACACCCTCTTTCACAGTTTTCAAAATTCAAGTACTTTGTCACATTCAACACATTCAAATTGTTATTTTGCCACTTGTCCCTTCACAGTAAAGGAAGTAACAAGTAAAACATACGACCTAGAGAAAAAAAGAAAAACATTTCCAGGCACATGCACAGTGTTACGCAAGAAATATCATGAAAAAAGAGTGGCATAAATGCAATGTACATTTTTGCAATGACGGGATATGTGTATGATTTGAATAAATAAATGGCACAACAACACTGTATTACAGTGGTAGTAAATGAACGACAATGACAGTTGAAAAAAATTACTGTGAATTAAAAAACAAAACAAAAGGGGAGTGTGATGCATGTACATGGATAAATAGAGCAGGATAAAAATAAACTATGACAGTTAAAATAAGAAACATTGAATAATCTGTGTGACAATGTTAGAAGTTATCTGGAGTCATCTGGAGAGTCATGCCGCTCTTCTTCCTCCACAACACTCAGAGAATGCATGCTGCAGATAGAGTAGATTGTAAGATTCTGCCCTAGCGCCTTCTTCCAGGTTCTCCGGTTCTCCCCTGAGTCAAAACAGAAAATAGGACATGTTGAAAAATACTAAACGTTGCCCAAAACAAACAAATGCAGGCCCTGGGAAACACAAGTACCTAACATGGTCCGACTCTTCTGTAAAGCTGGAAACTATAGGCTCTAGCAGTTGGAGGTGTTGCTTGTGGGGAGTAGACGTTACTTGCTTCTTTTGATAGCTGTAGAGAAATAACGTAAGAAAATTTATATGGATCAAGAGTAATGCAAGAGAAACACAAAAGTATACACACTGGAAAAAAAAGGCACTATAAAACATCACACAATGTAATAAAATGCATCATCTATGTTATACTAGAGAATTACAAGACAAGAATAACAATAATTAGCAATACAACATCAAATATAAAAAGACAATAACATGAAAAAAATAAATATGGAACAACACCGTACACCTTACACAACATAATGTCCAATAGACACATAACAATAACAAAAATCTTGTTATCAGACTGACTTGAAGATGTCAAGTTTACTGGCTAACTGAGATTGTAACCTTCAAAGTTAGGTGCTTGGTGCTACTGAAGTGAGCTACACACAGACCCTTCAGGACTGACTAAATAAACGTTACATGTAGAATTTTAAACATGCAACAATCCCTGTAGTTTTAGCTACACTCAGCACAAGGTGCTATTGATAAGCAGGACTATGAAAAGTCATAACTCAATGCACATTGCACACGGGTTTTGTTTTACTGATTATTTATAGCAAGCAACACGGATTGACTTCTTTAGCAATCACTGTAGTCAACTCAACAAAAACACGACAAGAATCCCGTTTTTCTCTGAAACTATTACATAACAATCATCAGAAACTGTCACGTACATACAAACTGACATGATAACACCACAATGATTCAGTATGACTGATCTTTCCACAATAGGAACCTACATATTTTACTCAAACTCTATATTTGCGGTTTGTCATCGCATTGCTTTTTCTTTATACAGTACTTTTGAGTTTGTTGCGTGGCTGGTCGTGTCAGTGTGGAACTATTTATTGCTACCACGCATATTTCCGATAGCTAACATCAGCATTATCATTTTGATTTCAGCATTGTAAGCTACTTACTAGTCCAGCAGGAACAGAGCCAAAGCAGCATCGGTCGGAAATCCCTCCTCGTCTTTGAGCTCACGCCAGCGAGTGAAAGCCGGGCCAATGTTGATCCTTCACTGTCCTTTTATCCGGGTAGCCTCCCTTTTTCTTTTTTTTGTCTCCTCAGACAAAACTTTTCGTTTCTTTGGTTGTTTTGCAGCTTCTGCCATGATAGCAGTAATTGCGCGTAAGCGTTCGCATCGACTTCCGTCTTTGTAACAAATGGGGAAAGGGGGAAGTGACGTATGCCGTAAAGCAGTCAACACATTTGTAGTTTTTTGTGTGGCAGGGTTCCTGCCACCCTCCTCGAAGTTGCTTAGTGCCAGTGAAAGCAATACAGACCCCCTCAGGCCATGACAGAGGTGTCATTCAACTAGTTGTAAGTCGATGTATCATCACAAAAGTTATGAAAATATTTTATGAAGGTTGAAAAGTTACTTAGTGTTAGTTTAAATGTCAAGTATTTAACATCACACAGACTGGTGGTGATTGTTAAACTAACATGTGCACAGATGTGAAGCCCTGACTGTATCTGACTGATCTTTAATGAAAGCTGTTGTCTTGTATCAAACATGAAGCTCATAGTCTCACACACTTTATTCAGCCTGTGTAGTTGAGGGGACAGGTCAAACTGATATGATGCTGATTTACAGGAGAATTCATATAAATGGAGGTTGAACCATGAACATAAACTACAGATCGCCTGTAAAGCATTTTAATAAATCAGTCTATCAGAATTAAAACAACTGGAGACTGACAACAAACTGATATATGAGTCTGATTAGATTTGAATAAATCACCATCATGTCTGACAAGATGTGAGTGTTCCTGTGACTTCCTGTACAGACTGAAGGCTGCTGGGAACTCTCCAGGCGAGGCGCACTTCATCTGCAATGAGCCTAAAGTTTAGGGAGTGTCCGCGCACTGATCTGATCTGAGGGTGGAAACCAAAACTCAAGTGTTGTGACGTTCACGAACAAACCGATTCTATTGAACGGCTCGTTAACATGAACGATGGGAACCGAGTCACAGCTGGGAACTGTTCTTTTTTTTTTTTTTTTTTATATCACTGTGTGCTCCTCCCCTGAGCAAAATTCATTGTAACCTGCTTTGTTTTTTAATGTTTATTTCTATGTGTTAAGGTCACGGTGTTGCATATGGTAGCTTTACACACATGCAAACAATTTGTACAAAGGGCAAATCCAAAATAGTGATGTCACTGTCAAAGCAGAGTGATATGGTGCAACCTTGTGGAATATTTACAGTGAATCCAGATCAGACTTTAAAATCTAGTGAGGTTATAAATGAGGTTATAATCAACATTTCAGAATAATTCAAACTCAGATATTGGTGGGATATTTAATTTTGTATTATTTTGTTCCAAATCTCACCCCATCATACCTCCCAGTGATTATTTCCAAGATAAAATGAGTTACCACCAGGCTGGCTTCTTAAAACTTAATAAATATAAAAATCAGTCAAATGAGCCAGTTTTTTGAACGACTCTTTGAAAGGAACAGCTCACCAAGATCCGGCTCCCCTCAAAGAGCCATAAATCCCATCTCTATCCTCTACAACAAAACTGCGCCACAACCCCTCGGCAGAGTCCCCCTTTTCTCTCTGTGCGTCTAGAAACTAGAGTTTTTCACTGTGACGCACATTCAAAGAGTTGACACAAGTGCGCACCCGAAGCACCGGAGCGCGCAGATCCGTAGTTGCGCGCAGGCCTCGTGTTTAACAGGAAAAGCCTGGTTGTAAAAACAGCGTCAGATGATGGTGGTGGTAAAAGCAAGTGTGATGATGAAGCTGTGAAGATGTGGCACTGAGCCAACCGACCCTACTCTCCCCTAGAACACACTAAACAATGAAGAAACATCAACACTCACCGTGTCTCACACCACCTGTCTTCCTCTCACTGCTCTGCGCACTTTAAAATAGAGTCTGACTTTACACTTTCACTTTCGCTGCTCCTCCCTGTTGGCACCTCCCCCCTTTGACTGGAGAGTAAGACGGACTGTATGGAGTTAAATTTGTCTCATTAGTACCTGTAAATGATCTGCACACGTGTTCTGCTGTCCACAAATACAAACTTCTAATTTAACAGCTCGTGAGTCACAAAAACACGCCTCATCCTCACCTCACTGCACCCTTCTCGTCAGTAGGTGGCAGTGTTTGCAAGTGGCTGAATGGTTTTCACTTGACCCCTTAGAGAGCAAAACAACACATTTTGCCTGCTGCCCACTAGTTTAGGACAAGCTACAGAAACACACTGCCGCTCCAAAATGCCGGACAGTTGTTGTGTGGTCGGCTGCACAAATCCTGCTACTACCATCATGAATGACCACCTGAATAGCACAAAGACAAGATGTTACACTTGTGTTTAGAATAATGCTCTTTGTTTTTCATGCTTATATATTTGATCCTTTGTTTTTATTTACGTTTTCATAGCATTCCATCGTTTATAAAACTGAGGCTGTAATGAGTTAAAATGAAAGGAAATGCTGATTTTATGTTTGAATAGTATGGACAGTTAGCAGTTGTTCCTCTCACTGCTCTGCGCACTTTAACATGGAGTCTGAACACACCATTGACTTTACACTTTCACTTTCGCTGTTCTTCTCTGTTGGCACCTCCCCCCCTTTGAGTCATGGGAAATTATTTATTGACAATAACACAGAGACTTGAGACTCTGCTTAGAGTTTCTGCTCTGCTTATTTTATGGACTCTGTTGCTTTGCTTTCATCTTTAATAAACCAAATCTACCAGCACAGAAGCTCAACAATGTGCTGATGTGGACAGCGTCACTTTAAAACATCACTATCAGTGTAAATGTAGGTTATATCTGAATATTTGCTCTGCTTTACCTCACACATGAACCAATCGACTCTGCAGCAGAGCAGCAGCTCAGTGATCTGCTCAGTTAGATTTCTGTGACAGCAGGGTAAAGTGGTGAGAACACTCTAAATATAGCGCACACTTCAACTGCTATAGATGTTTTGTGGGCCTTTCTAGGTGGTTCAAAACTAATAACTGAGGCAGAGTTTGTTTAGCGCAGTCGGTTTGATTCATGGACGTGACACGAGGATTTCATCATGTCATCATGTCAATATGGACCAAAGTCTCTGAGGAATGTTTCCAGCACCTTGTTGAGTCTGTGACACCAAGAATTCAGGCAGCTCTGAAGGCAAGTGGCCGGTGTGTATATCTATGTAGATATGTGTGAATGTATTTGTACAGCATGATGTAGTTTGTCATAAGATCCCTGTAGTTCTGACTCACTATGCTGATGTTTATAGTATTTGCTTTTGTCTTGTTTCAGTGTTTTTACCGGTTTAAATCACCTGGTCCATTTGTTTTGGAGAGGAAGAGACCTCTGTGGATAATATGGCTCACGGTAAAAACCTCATCAACAATCAACACTGAAGGAACTCTAACTGAGAGAAGTTTCAGCTGGTTGCAGTCTGCAGTCATCACCACTACAGACACATTTAAGTCTTTAACACTGAACCTTTAAGATTAAAACTCAAAGAAAAACTTCAAATGTTCTCACAAGTCTGTTGTGGTCTGGCTGTGTCACAGGACGCTGTGTAAGAAAATAAAACACAATGTGAATGGAACTGAAGTAATAAAATCAGCAAACAAACTGAGCCTGACAAACTCAAATTGATCCTCAAAGAGTAAATGAATGTAGTCAGTGAACATTATTCCTCACTATGATAAGCCAGTAAGCCTGTAACAAACATTCAAATATTCAGTAATGCATTCATACAAGTCAAGTTTAGTAACTGTCATCATTCAGTTTTAGGCAAGTGCATTTCAAATGTTGCCTCAAACTCACCTTTACCCACAACCTTGGTAAATTAATTCAGTATGAGAGTTACAATTCAAACACATGCAGGTTAATTATTTGCTGTGCTGCCTCTGAGCCTTTGAACATGTAGGCTACAGTAGCTACAGGAAGTAGGAGGGACAGGACTTGTTATTTACATTTAGCTCCACTAGATGGCGCCACAGAGCCATTAAACTGCAGCAGCATCTCAGACCAAGTCTTTCATCAGGTTGATAAACTGACCTGCATCAACAGGGATCTTTTTGACTATGTGACTACTGAATAAAAGATAGAAGTGACACCATCCAACCTGCTGTTCCTCATCAGTCTGTGAAGATACAGAAATGTTTGATATCACTTGGAGAGAGAGGGATGGAGCATTGAAACAGGAAGTAACAACTGACAGGGACTGTGCCACCATTCTCTGCTGCGTGTGACACTGACTATGACCTGGAATAAGATTACTAAAGAGATTGACACTAGAACCATTTGTGTGCACAGTTTTAGGAGCTGTTTTTACATGTTTTGCATTTTCTAATTGCATTTTTAACATCATCTTAGTTGGAGGTATAATGGTACATGTATGAATTTGTCCAAAACTCTTTCATTTTTCTATCGTCTTTAGTTTAGTGTGCCAGCAATAATGAAGTGTCACTATCATGTGGTCCAAGTAATTACTGTTGAATTGGCCTAATACACTCCAATAAGGTCCACGTCTTAGCATGTGTGGAACGTGAGTGACAGAGACAAGAGAAAGTTCACAGGACAGAGAGTGGTGGATGGTGCAGACCGTGTTCATTTGAAGTTAGGTCAAGTTATTTCTCTGGAAACACAAACATTTTATGAGGGATGCATGATAATATGGGCACATCATCAGTACTGCTCCATATTGGCTTTAAAATGAACTATTTGAATCAGCCAACATGCTTTTTTATTTTGCACAATGAATAAATATCACATACGTTGAAGAGTACTGTATTTCATGTCTCCATCTGCTGGTGGGCCGTAACTATAAGAGCATGCATGTATAATATGAGGTTAATTCCACCACAGAAGAGACTTGATGATCACCAAAATTAGCTGCTGAAGAGTGGATCGCGATTGATTATCAGTCAAATGAGTTGTTACATATCAGCATAGCTGATATCGGCAAAACAATCCAATATTGTGCATCCCTATCTTGAATGCATATACAAGGCTTCAGCCCTGCTAAAATATTCATCTTGTTTTACAGTTTTGATGCCTCCTCATGGGCGATAGCTGCGGCCAGAGGCATTATGTTTTTGGGTTGTGCTTCCATACGTCTGTCTGTGCCAGCGTGTGTCCGTCAGTCCCATCCTGGAGGAGAAACTTGAGAAAATGAGAAGAAAGTACAGAACTAATCCTGGCCATCGGGAGCAGAAACTTGAAAAAAGTAGAGAAAGTTACAACACAAATCCTGAACACAAGGAATATAAGATTGCAAGTCGTAAATTTATATTACGACAATAATAATAATATTTTAAACAAGCTTAAAATAATAACAATGTTGTTTATGCAGTTAAAAAGGTTGCTAAAAAACTTGGTTATATATGTTGTGTTTGTCACAGCGTGTTGTTCAGGAACCGAGTCGTTCAGTGTAAAGTGGGTTCATATAGAAATAACAGTGAAACTGCTGCATTAGCCACCAAATGTATCACAGCTACATACTTGCATAAACAAAATGAAGAATGTGATGCCTAATGTAACCCCTGCAGCTGGGAGAGAGACAAATTGTGGATTTGTCGTATGTGCCATGGAAAGCTACAGAATGGAAAAATGCCTGAAGGAAGTGCTGCAAATGGTCTTCATCTAGAACCGATTCTGGTAGAGTTAAAATGCTTGAATTGTCTTGAAGAACACTTGGTAGCGTTGAAAATCCCATTTATGAAACTTGTTCCTTTGCCTAAATCAGGACAGAATGGGGTTCTTGGTCCTGTCGTTTGTGTGTCTTCTAACATCAATGATGTCAGTATTCTACCAAGAGAAGAACAAAGCAATTTAATTATTAAAGTCAAGCTCAAAAGAAAATTATCATACAAAGGACATTACCAATATCAGTTTGTTAGAACAAAACATGTAAAAATGGCTTTGAAGTATTTTATTAAAAACAACATATTGTATGCAGATATAACTGTGAATGACCAATGGGTGAACCCTCTGGAGGAAAATGAATCAGTGGAAGATGAATGTGATGAAGCTGAAGACATGCCAACTGAAGGTGTATTGCAAAACACTGATATGGATGAAAATGAAGACTCAAGAATATAAAACAACCACAGTGGAGTGGATTAGGTTGAGGAGACTTTGACTTACACTGAGCAACAACACGGAATCTTTCTGGATACACGTTTACAACCTGTTGATATTGGCCAAGAAATTTTGGATCATCATTTTGATGACGTGTTTTGCCTCGCTCCAGCTGAAGGAAGGAATCCTGTCCATTTGTTAAAAGACGTGTCCAATGAAGCTAAATGTTTTCCATCTTTATATCCAACAGAAGGTCCAACTTTCTCTGACAAAAGACCACTGAGAATTGCACTTGCAAATTATTCTGAAACACAGAATCTTAAATGCTGATGGAAGGTTCACTCAAAATATAGACTATATATTCTATGCTCAATGCATTTCTGAACTTGAACAAATTCTATCAAATGTTTCAATTGCTTTGAGGAAGAATCTAACTGCATTAGGAATGTCACTGCAAGCAAGTTGACAAATCAAAAATCTCTCCAAGAGAAATTAAAATTTGATCAGGGTTACAAATTCTTAAAGCCTATCCGTGGTACTCCTCCTTTCTGGCAATCAGTACAAAAAGATATATTGCGATGCTGAGACAACTTGGTTTACCAACCTGGTTCACTTGTTTCTCATGTGCTGAAATGAGATGGACAGAATTCTTGAAGACAATTATGACACAAGAAGGCATAAACAAAAGTATGGAGTATGAAATGGATTGGTTGGAAAAGAATGATTTGTTGAAACGAAATCCAGTAACTGCAGCAAAAATGTTTGATCATCGTTTTCAAACATTTTTAAACAAACTTATCTTTTCAGATGCTAACACAATTGGTAAAATAAAGGACTACTTTTATCATATTGAGTTTCAACACAGAGGATCTCCTCATGCTCACTGCCTGTTTTGGGTACAAAATGCTCCACAGATTGACAAAGATGAAGACAGGGATGTTGTTCAGTTTGTAGATCAATATATTACTTGCAAAAGACCATCAATGATGCAGACTTGGAAGAGAAAGTCACAAGTGTTCAAAAACACAGCAAAAGGCATTCAAAAACATGCAGGAAAAAGGGTATAACATGTCGATTTAATTTCCCACGTGAGCCCTCTTGCAGAACATTTATCTGCAGAAATGCTAAAGCAAATGAAAATGAAAAGGAGTCCAAGGATGCTTCAAATATAACTAAAGCTGAAATGTCAGAAGAAGCAGCCATTGCTACATTGCATAACCTAAAACTCTCATTGCTTAAAGATGACGTTGAAGCCTTAACGAAGGCTTTTTTTAAATTGGAATATCTCAAGGACAGTTGGAAAAAGCTCATGCCAGACTAAGCAATAAAACTAGTATTGTTCTCAAAAGAGAGATGAATGCTCTGTGGATGAATCAATACAACAAAAATCTCGTACGGGCCTGGAATGTAAACATGGATATTCAGTATGTGATAGTTGCTTATTCTTGTGTTGTATATACCATATCATACATTTCAAAGGCTGAGAGAGAAATGGGATTGCTACTGGAGCGTACCTAAAGGGAGGCAAGAAATCAAGAAAACCATGATGCAGGACAAGCCTTGAAAGAACTCGGTACAGTGTGTGCTCAAGAAGCTGTATATAGATTGACTGGCATGCCGCTTAAAATATGCTCACGGAAGGTACGGTTCATTCCAACTGGAGAAAATCCTGTGAAAATGAGTAAACCCCTCCACCTTTTGCAACAACGGACCCAAGAGGGAACCACTGAAGAAAAAGAACTGAGGATGGTCAGCTTGTCAGACAGATATGGAAATAGACCAAACACTCTAACCTCAACCTGCTGTTGTTGTTACATATCAAGTTCCCTGAGAATAATTTGAATGTTGCTCTTTTATACAGACCAGGCACATACTCAGTGAGTGTGTTCAAGAGGAATTTGACATGTCTTATCAATGATTTGGAGATGGAAGATGGTAGTAAAATCATAATGGGAGATGTCAATGATAATATTTTGACTTCATCATCATTTCTGAATATGATGAGTAAATATGGTTACAGGCAACATGTTTTAAATGTTACTACTGAGGATGGCACTCTGATTGATCATATTTATATGAAATCTGTGCAGAATGTTGACATAGCTGTAATGCCAACATATTACAGTTTTCACAATGCAATTTCTTTAACATTTTTTGAGTAATGAGTAAAAAAAGGAATCTCATATTTGTCTCAAATTTGAACTCTCTCTCATTTTTTTCCTTTTTACAGTTGGACTCAACTGAGAAGTAAACCAGACTGACCTGAACAGTACTGACTTGAATACTACCCCCTACATGTAGGTCAACCATGAACTTTGTAAACAGTGAACTATCATGTTTAATTTTACAGTTGAACTCGACTGGAAACTGAACCATACGGACATGAACAGAACTGACTTTAATGCCACCCCCTTCATGTAGGCGTACCATGAACCTGAACTGAACTGACAAACCAACCTGAACTGACTTGAAAGAAATATGATGAAAGAAATTTGATGAAACTTGGTGAACTTCCCTCTGAATCCCCTTAAAATGGATCAGGATGCACAGTGATTACTGACGCATATTTCTTTCAGCTTACAAACAGCTGACTCAATCTTCTGAGTGCACCTGAATTGGATTGTTTTAATCCTGAATTAATCCAAGGTATAGATTTTGTTGTGAAATCTACCAAGTCCTGTAAAGTAATATAAATCCTGTATGTGTATCATTTGGTAAGTATAAAAGTAGACCAAGTGGTGTTTTTAAATATTTTGTTGTTGTTTGTTTTCTTTGATTTATTACTTTGGAAATAAAGACTAAAAGGTCCACATGATAAATTGTGAGTGTCTATTGTGTAGTGCTTTCCATTGATGCAAAAGAGTAATTTGTGAATTCACCCCATTGTTCAGCCATTTTTACTGTTCAGTTGTTGTAGTGCAATTTTCAGATGATGTAACACAAATCATAAAATGAGATCAGTAACGACCTATACTATAAACTTTACCAGGTATGTTGGTTGTGTGGTCACCTGGGGGAAAAGTTTTACTTTTACTTCTTGGATATTTTAGACAACTGGAGACCTTCCCTTATAGTGTATATATGTTTTCAAGACAGGGGTACATCTTTGATCCAAGGTTAAGACTTTTAATCTGCCATTGCACTACCTTATACAAAAAGAACAGTTTTTCCTAACAAAGAGGTGCTTATCTCATAACTGAGAAAAGGCTTTAGAGCATCGAACTCCTAGGTGGAATTCATTGATAAAACTGTTTTTAGGACAGAAGCTACTTTTCAGAATGGATTGGTGAGACTTGCCAAATTACTCTTTCTAAATCCCATACTGATGTTTCTTTTTTATAAAATATGTTTGTTATTCGGTTCCCTGTAGCTTCAACAACATTGTTAAACACTGATGTCTGACCCAGCACTAAACCAGCAGCTCATTAGTCCCTTTCTTAAGAAGTCATAATCTATTTCATCATAAAACACTGAATGTGTGGTAAATGTAAAAGCCCATGTGGAAAATGTAATACACACACTGTTCTGGCTACTCTTGCGTTAAAAAAAATGTAAAAATAGCAGAGTAGTCTTCTGAGGAGGAGGTCTATGACTCGCTAAATAATAAGCACTCGCGGAGATCTTTCCAGGTTCAAAAGAGGTGGTGAATTTATTTACATAAACAAAAATAATTTCTGTGGTTTACTTCATACAATAAACAAAACAAAAGGTTAATTTAGCGGTAGATACAATGTCTCACTCCTCACTCCTTCAACACAAAAAGCCGACAGCGGAGGACCCAGCTGTACTCTATCCTTAATCATAGGAGGAGGAGGGCCGTGAGCAGCAGAAAACAATCAGAATAAATGATCATTTATCTGCAATATATAATGTACCACTTCCAATAATTAATCAACATTATTGACAGCATTATTATGATTTCCAAAAAATTAATAAATATGAAAAAATATGAATAGGCTCCAACACACACACACACACACACACACACACACACACACACACACACACACATACACTAAAACAAAGCATATCACAACATAGAAGTTACATCATATAATTATGGCATGCCCTTCAAATTGTGGATGAGTGGCTGAAGTGATCAGACTCATAATATACAAAGGAAAGAAAAAACTCAAGAACAAGAAAGTAAGAATAACATTAAAAATTTAAAATGTAAAAGTAGCTATTGGATAGACTCTGCATATTTCCTGATAGCTAAGCCAAATAAACAGGGAAAAGAGACAAGAGATAATAGGGAAAAGTGTTGATAAAGAGTATTTGTCTCTCCACAAAACTGCCTGGATCATAATTATTATGGTCTCTAATCCACATAGCATGATGTCTGAACATAGGACTTTCATATTAGAATGTCCGTTCTGCCTTAGCTGAGGCTTGAACTCACAACTTCTGAGACTGAGGTCTGTCTTCTATCTCACTGAGCTAATTGGCAAGTAATAGTTCATGTGTGGCTTCACAAATTGACTAAGCCAAGCATCAGGGTGCCAGACAGTAGCCAGCCATGCCATGGAAAAGCAAATTTCAAAGGTAAAGTTCCAAAGCTGTAGCACATATGGTTGATTTGTTTTGAATTTTTAAAGTTTTGAAATTTAGAGTCTTGCTGTAGCGCCACCATCAGGACTATTGTCTTGTGTTTCCAGTTGAGGACATCTGGCATGGGACTGGACCTTTATGAAGAGTTTGGCTAGATTTCTCATATGGAAATGTTGCATGAGCTGAAGCTTGAACTCACAATCTTCAACACCAAGAACCATCCGCTATCTCACTGAGCTAACTGGCAAACAGAAACGTCACATGTAGCTTCACAAATTGACTAAGCCAGTCACCTGTGTGCAAGACAGCAGCTGTTAGTGTGTAAAGGCAAATTTCAAACAGCTGTCAAAAATTCAGTTATTAAGACAAAAATCCGAAAATACAAAAATTGCATCTAGACAGCATGGAGATGTTGGTAATTTGTTTTTAACAATGATTTATTGGCTCCATAAGTGGAAAACTGATGTCTTAAAATGCCATTTTTGCATTGACTCCAATTGTTTGCATGAGAGCGAAATTCAAAATGCTGTAAAAAAAAATTCTGTTTTTGAGATAAAATTCTGATATTTTCCAAATATTGTCTACCATGACTCCAAAATGTGTCTCTCTGACTCTTGGTCTGCAGCTCAGAGTCACATCACACAGAGGGAAATACATGACTTTATGAACACACTTTATGTTTCTCACCATGAATATGATAATCCAGCTGAATGGTGGACACGCAGAGTCCAGAGTGCTGCTCAGAAAAGTCTCAGAAACGTACACAGAACACAACAAGACAACAAGGATCTGACAGGAACTTATTAAACTCACTGACTGCTCATGGAAATTAAATTAAATACTGATCAACTCCATGCAAACATTCAAAACATTCAGACTCAAATGATCAGATGACTCAAGATGATGGAACAAAGCACTGTTAGATTTAAATATTAAAGTAAAGCTCATCAAAAACCTGAGATGATGTACAGATGGTGAAAGGTACGTGGAATAAAAGTATAAAGTCAATGGAAAGTACAAGGAGCTCAAAATGTTGCTCAAGTACTTAGTTACATCCCACCACTGCTGTGTGAGGACGTCCACATACTTTTGTCCAGATAGAGAAGTTATGAGTTTTTGAAATGTAATGATTTATTTTCTGAACCCACTAGATGCTCTTGGTTTGCTCTTGGAGCTGCAGAGGTGAAGCCTGACGATATTCAGCTCTGGAGGAGCTCAGTGGTTAAAACCACAGATGATTTGTTGTATGTGGCTCCAGCAGATCGTCATGACAACAGTAGTCTGAGTGGGCGGAAGTTGGCTGCATAGATCAGCCTCTCATTGGGTGGAATGAGCAACCCGCTGAAGTCCCGCCCTACCACCTCCGGTTGTGTAGCAGTTTTCAACACGTCCTTTACTAACTTCTGCAGTGTTTGATCTTGTGGGAATGTAGCTATTTTTCTGCCATGGTTCGCGTCCTGTAGGCGATATTTTGAGGGCATATTACACCAAACCTGTTTCCCCCTGGCAATATTTTTGCAAGCGCACCGTTGCTCTGGCACAGCCAAGAACGAGACTAAAAAACAGACAATAAAAACAAAGTCTACACACATATACATATGTGCGCGCACACACACACACACACACTGATGCTGCTGCTTCAACGTCTCTGGATCATCAGGACACAGCTGATCCTCTCTACAGATCCATTATATTTGGCCTCCATCTGATGAGAGAAGAAGACAAGAGATGTTATAAACCAGCTGTCAGTCAGTGATGCAGCACATCCAGTATAAAGACCAGTAGGCACTTCCTGTTCAGAGCAGAGTGGAGCGGCTGTGTAGCGTAGTCGGCTTCCTTCCAGCTCTCATGTTAACGTGTTGGAGTGAACACACTGAGCTGGAAGCTCACAGACCTGCAGAGACTTTGGGCATCAAGTCTGTTTACTCTGCAGATTTCACTCAAGTACACAGTGTAAATAAACTGCTGAGAGTCCTGAACGCATCATGGCTGCACAAACAGAGGGATTCACTTTAATGATGGATTTACTGAGTCTGTTACAACTAATGACTGAATGAAGAACAAATACCAACATCCTTCATTATAACACTATAACACACACACACACACACACACACACAAAAAAACACACACTATCTAACACACACACACACACACACACACACACACACACACACACACACACACACACACTAACAGGTCCCCTGTTATCAAGGTCAGATTTGATGGTGTGACAGTTTGATGAAGGAGGACAGCTGCCTCTATACATGTTGTGATGCTGTCAGCTGTAATCCAGCTTCACTTCCTGTAGACATGAACACAACAACAGTCGTCTTCACATCAACTTAAATACATGATCTCAACAAGCTTCTCTCTGATCTGATTGGCTGACTGTTCTCTCTGTCTGTCTCTCTGTCCTCTCCTGAAGACTGTCACCATTCCCCTCTTTGAGCCACTGAGAAGGTCTGAGGTTTACAGGAAGTCCTGGATCTTTGCTCTGATACTAACTGTGTTTAATATAATACTGCTGAAACCAGCATGGACCCACTCCAACCCTCTACTTACTCCAGAGTCTCCAGTTTACAGTCTGGACTCTCCTTCAGATCACACAGCAGCTTCACTCCTGAATCCTGCAGCTTGTTGTAGCTCAGGTCCAGCTCTCTCAGATGGGACGGGTTGGACTTCAGAGCTGAGGCCAGTGAAACACAGCTGATCTCTGACAAACTGCACCAACTCAGTCTGAATAAAGAATAAATGATGTAGATAAAAATCATGAATAAAACAATCAGATGTGTTCAGGTGTTAAATGTGTAGCTCAACATTACTATGTCCTGATCAATGAGCTTTGCCCTAAACTGAGTAGAGTGACTTTGTCATTGTGTTATTGTGCTGATCCCAACAGGATGCAGGTTAAAGACTGGAAAATACAAAAAGTGAAAAACAGCTCTCATAAATATCATTGACAACGTGTTGCTACTTCAATAAAGATGTAGTGACTTCACCTCTTAAACTCTGCCAGCTCCACCAGTGGCTCCATCATCACTAACTCATGTTGTGCAGCCAAACACAAATCACTTATTTAAAGAATCATCAGGGTCAATTTAAGCTCTCCCTAACTTACAATTATACTATTGGTCAGCTCAGCTCAAAATGATGTCAGACTGGTTTACGTATAGACAAGAAGCTTTATGGCTTAGTCTTGAGTCTCTAGCATGTTATCCCAGAAGACTTAAATCTCTACCTTTTATCAATAATATAGACCAAATAAATTCCCTTGATCACAACATAATCATTTACACACATTATTGGTGTGGAAGGATGTGAGAAAACACTTAGATATCCCGTCTGTCATTTCTGTTGAGTCTCCCCTAACGTTTAACCCTGATGTCCTGCTGCAGATCAGGAGCATTGGTTTATTTGTTTATTTTGTTTATTTGTTTATTAAGATCCCCATTAGCTGCAGCAACGCCACAGCTATTCTTCCTGGGGTCCAACAGTATCAAATATACAAATATAATATTATATATATATATATATAATATTATATTATATATCAAATATAATATTGAAAAACAAAACATAAACATTATAAAAATTTAAAACAAAAAAAACAAGTGAGCGATATGCTTAACCTAACAAAACAAAAACAGAATAAGTGTTTACATTTCTTAACTGTGCTTCATTCATTCTTTGTTATATTAATTGTTCACATACTAATCCGATTACCCACATTTCTACATATCATATATTTATACATCATTCCACATCACACATCATACTTGTATATACATTCATTCTACAGAATATACATTATAATAACACATATCATATATCCATCGAAATATACTCCATATATAAATATACCATGTTGTCTTACTTTGATAAATGCTGTTTTATTAATATTTTGAATTTCTTTGTGTTCGTGGTGAGTTTGATATTTCTCGGCAGTGAATTCCATTCTTTCATACCTCTATACAACACCGTACGCTTGATGGCGTTAGATCTTGCTTTAGGTAATGTAAAGTTTCCTACAGCTGCATGTCTGGTGATATATTTATGACTCTCTGCACTAAAAGCGAGGTTTTTAAACAAGATAACAGGTGTTTTTAGGACAGATATATTTCTAATAACAACAAACAGTGAGTACAATAGTCTGTCTTTGACCAGTAACCAGTTAAGTTTCTTGTGCATAGAAATTATCCTTGTCCTGTAGTCACACTTAAGTATTGTGCGGCAGCTCTATTCTGTATGCATTGTAGTTTATTTAACATGTCTCCAGTGGCATTTGACCAAACTGCTGGGCAATAGTCGAGATGTGATAATATTATCGATTGGATTGCTGTTTTCAGGATGTTTATATTTATAAAAGTTGCATGTCTTCTTAGAATTGATATACCTCTACCCATCTTTGCAATCATATTATTAATGTGTTTTTTCCATGATAATTTGTTGTCAACTGTCACTCCCAGCAATTTGGTCTCATGTACCTGGTCTATAGTGATATCTTTGATTTTAATATTTAATACAGGATTTCTATCAATATTATGATTTGAGCCTACAATCATGCACTTGGTTTTAGATATGTTTAGGACCAGCTTGTTTTCTTTAACCCATTCAGCCACACTTTCTAGTTCCTTATTCATAATAGTTTCTAATACATTATTAGTAGATGCTGATGTATATATGGTTGCGTCGTCCGCATACATAACTGTGTTAGCCTTCTCTAATACATACGGTAAATCATTGTGAAAATACTGAATAATAAAGGACCAAGGCAGCTCCCTTGAGGTACTCCACATGTCGTGGTTTTGGTTTCTGAGTAGCTGCCGTTAAAAAATACTGTTTGTGTCCTGTTTGATAGATAGCTATAAAACCAATTAAGTGCAGATTGCTCAAAGCCATAGCAGGACAGTTTTGTTAGTAGTAAGTGATGATCAATTACATCAAAAGCAGCTGAGAAATCCAGAAATACAACACCAACCATATTTTTGTTATCAATTGCTCTAAGCCAATCATCAGACATGCTAGTCAGCGCCGTTGCCGTGGAGTGAGCCCTTCTATAAGCATGTTGAGAGTTACAGATAATGTTATTAGCAGATAAATAATTATTAATTTGTTCAAATACAATCGTTTCCATTATTTTTCCTAATACTGGTAATAAACTTATAGGACGGCTATTTGAGCTGGAAAAGGGCATTCTCTTGTTTTTTCTGGTTTGACAGGGTGGTCGTCCAATGGCTGACTCAATTTTGTGGGCCTGCTGATCTAGGATTCTCTGAAGTCATATAAAATCAAGCAAATTAGAACAGATTTTAATATTATTTCGTTATTCTACAGAATCTCTTTCAAGGAAGAATAAGATTCGTTTCAAACTGTCTGAGTTAGAAGACATATTGGTTTCAGCCAGGTCTCCCAAGGGTGTAATTTCAAAGCTTTATACTCTGTTGTTTCACCCTGACTCATCTGTGTATGATTCCCTGAAGCTGTTGTGGGAGCGTGACCTGGGGGTAACATTAAGCTCTGCTGATTGGACTAAACTCTGCAAGAGGATCTTTCGGAAATGCACTTGTTTTTCTACACATGAACAAAATTTTAACTTTTTTCATGGGATTTATTATACACCTGTCCGCCTCCAGGAAATGTTTCCGAAAAGCTCAAACTTTTGTTTTTAAGGTAAAACACACAAAGGTATATTTTTTCATGTGGTCTGGTCAAGACAGTGTCTCCAAATTTTTTGGAAAGGGTTCATTCTGTAGTTCAGGAGGTTACGGTCAAACGGTTGTCAGTGACTCCTTCATTCTACTTGTTGCACCATATTTTAGACAATTTCTTTGATAAGGATGTTAAATCTCTGTTCACACTTCTTTTATACTTGGATAAAAAGTACATCTGGCTGCGATGGTCTGCTCCACAGGTCCCCACGGTTGGCATGTGGTTATCGCAGATATCAGCTGTGTTTCCTCTGGAGAAACTGAATAATCTTGCCTAGGATTATGGACTTTTGTCAATTCTGGTACTTTGAGAGCAAGTCTACCGGAGTCCAATTACCTGTATGTACACACGCACTTGGCCAATAAAACTGATTCTGATTCTGATAATTCGGACAATTTCTGGCAATTTGGAAACCAATAAAATTTTCCCACCAGAAACTATGACCTGCTTATTCCCAGAGGGTAGTAACTGATTGCTCCATCTGTTAATGTCAGTGTCATATTTCTGTACAATCTCCTTCTTCAAAACGTATTAGCTTGTTGATTCTTAGTTGTAATAACCTGCAGCATTTGTTCTTTTGCTGTTGTTTTGCATGGATATTCTCCTCTATACTTTTCAGTCTTGTCTGTGTTTATGTCTCGGTGTTGTTTATGTTGGTTGGCTTTGTTTGTTCATATAGGTGTGTGCTTCAAAATCTAATGAAAAGAAATGAAAAAAAGTAAAATATGAAAGAGCTGATAATGAAGAAGCGTATTGATCCAATGGTCTTGATTAATTTTGCCCCAGGCTGTTTAATACTGGGTCTCAGTATCAATCCCTACCTGAGCCACTCCTAGGGTTGCTTCTGGGCCAGATATATCCTGCAGGGCGCCAAGTGAGTAGGCCTGGTTTACAGGTTTGGGGTGAATTTTCAAGTCATGTTTCCTACTTAAATTAAAGTTATGCTATGCGGGATTGTTGGTTACAGTTTGTAAACACACTTGCCAGTGAAAGTGAAAGTAAAAGCCAACCCCAGATTCATTCTTGTTTGGCATTTCGTCTCACTATATTGGCATTTTGGAACCTGGTCACCACCTTTTTATGAAGCCCTGACCTCACCTGAGCGCTGTGGGGGTACACGCTCAGAAACTTCCCAAACACAGAAAAAAAGAACGTAAGAAAACACATGTGGAGAGGGCAGAGTCTCTGCAGATAAATACACCACCACACACAGAGTGGCTCATATGTGATGATTGAGAGGGATTATTTCTATAAGAGTCTATACACTGTTTTGAAGGAAGATCCTGCAGAGTTTATCTTTAGGTTTTAGCTCCACATTGCTCTGCCACAGTCAATGGATTAAACCACTGAACAAGACAAACAGACTTCATTGTGGATCAGTATAATATCAGCCTGATGTCTGCAGTTTAGTGTCAACACAACTTTCACATCATAATAATCTCAGCACAGGAGGAAAAAATGGTGTCTGACCTCAGAGTCTCCAGTTTACAGTGTGGACTCTCCAGAAAATCACACAGCTGCTTCACTCCTGAATCCTGCAGCTTGTTGTTACTCAGGTCCAGCTCTCTCAGATGGGAGGGGTTGGACTTCAGAGCTGAGGCCAGTGAAACACAGCTGATTTCTGACAAACTGCAGCCCCACAGTCTGAATGAAGAATAAATGATGTAGATAAAAATCATTAATAATACAATCAGATGTGTTCAGGTATTAAATGTGTAGCTCAACATTACTATGTCCTGATCAATGAGCTTTGCCCTAAACTGAGTAGAGTGACTTTGTCATTGTGTTATTGTGCTGATCCCAACAGGATGCAGGTTCAAGACTGGAAAATACAAAAAGTGAAAAACAGCTCTCATAAATATCATTGACAACGTGCTGCTACTTCAATAAAGATGAAGTGACTTCACCTCTTAAACTCTGCCAGCTCCACCAGTGGCTCCATCATCACTATCTCATGTTGTGCAGCCAAACACAAATCACTTATTTAAAGAATCATCAGGGTCAATTTAAGTTGAAATCAAGTGTTTAAAGCAGGGCTGTTCAATTACAAATTCAACTGGGCCAGATTTTAAACCAGAAAATGTTGATGGGCCAGACATTTTCAGTCCACAGGTAGGCTGTCTCAGCTACATTTTAAGATAAGTGACAAACTAAGTTCAACAGACTACATACACACAACTTTCATTTTACTTTGTCTTTAACTATTTGCTATTGGTCCCACTAGTGTGATGTGCTTGTGTAAACCATGATTGTAAACCATAGCGGCGGTGAATGAGGGACAGAGCAGATTGAAATATGGCTTTCTACATGCTGAACACGTGTATTGATAAAGCACTGGCTTTTTACTGCTCAAGGCTTTATTGCACTTATTTATAGTAACAAGCGTACTTGTTGTCAACTAACGGATGACAACAATGTCAAATAACGGATGAGGGTCTCAGATATCTGGGTGTTTTCATCATTCTTGATTTGAAAACTGATTTGAGACAAATTACTCTCCATTAACTCAAAAACTTAAGATAGATTTGAAGACATGGACCTCCTTACTGACATCGTTCCTCTGAAGGATCAGTGTCATTAAAATGAACATCCTTCCCTCATTAAACTACTTATTCCAAAATCTTCCATGTTATCTGACGCCAGCATTTTTTAAGTCACTGAATTCTGATATTTCTCATTATGTTTAGAACAACAAACACCAAAGGGTTAAGTTCTCCAAACTGACTAAACCGAAGGAATTAGGAGGTTTATCTCTCCCTAACTTACAATTATACTATTGGTCGGCTCAGCTCAAAATGATGTCAGACTGGTTTACGTATAGGCAAGAAGCTTTATGGCTTAGTCTTGAGTCTCTAGCATGTTATCCCAGAAGACTTAAATCTCTACCTTTTATCAATAATATAGACCAAATAAATTCCCTTGATCACAAAATAATCATTTACACACATTATTGGTGTGGAAGGATGTGAGAAAACACTTAGATATCCCGTCTGTCATTTCTGTTGAGTCTCCCCTAACGTTTAACCCTGATGTCCTGCTGCAGATCAGGAGCATTGGTTTGACAGGGTGGTCGTCCAATGGCTGACTCAGTTTTGTGGGCCTGCTGATATCTCTCTCTCTCTCTCTCTCTCTCTCTCTCGCTTTCTCTCTCCACAGATATGATTATTGTCACATACATATACTGTCATATATTAATATATACCTACAACATATTGTACCACAATAGCTGTAATTATTAGTGTAATATTATTACTTAAATGAACATTGTTGTAAGCTATTATCATTACTGTCTGTCCTGCATCTCTCTCTGTCTCTGTCTCTCTTTATGTCTCATTGTGTCACACGGATTACTGTTCATTTATCATGTTGATCTGTTCTGTACGACATCTATTGCACGTCTGTCCGTCCTGGAAGAGGGATCCCTCCTCAGTTGCTCTTCCTGAGGTTTCTACCATTTTATGGGGGAGTTTTTCCTTATCCGCTGTGAGGGTCCAAAGGACAGAGGGATGTTGTATGCTGTTAAGCCCTGTGAGGCAAATTGTCATTTGTGGTATTGGGCTTCATAAATAAAATTGATTGATTGATTGATTGATTGATTGAGAGGGATTATTTCTGTATGAGTCTATACACTGTTTTGAAGGAAGATCCTGCAGAGTTTATCTTTAAGGTTTTAGCTCCACATTGCTCTGCCACAGTCAATGGATTAAACCACTGAACAAGACAAACAGACTTCATTGTGGATCAGTATAATATCAGCCTGATGTCTGCAGTTTAGTGTCAACACAACTTTCACATCATAATAATCTCAGCACAGGAGTAAAAAATGGTGTCTGACCTCAGAGTCTCCAGTTTACAGTGTGGACTCTCCAGTCCAGCACACAGCTGCTTCACTCCTGAATCCTGCAGCTTGTTGTGACTCAGCTCCAGCTCTCTCAGATGGGAGGGGTTGGACTTCAGAGGTGAGGCCAGTGAGTCACAGCTGATCTCTGACAAACTGCAGCCCTCCAGTCTGAATGAAGAATAAATGATGCAGATAAAAATCATTAATAATACAATCAGATGTGTTCAGGTGTTAAATGTGTAGCTCAACATTACTATGTCCTGATCAATGAGCTTTGCCCTAAACTGAGTAGAGTGACTTTGTCATTGTGTTATTGTGGATCATCATGATCATCCAAATGTCACCACAACATTCATTCACCTGTTCATATCAACACAGATTAACAACATGCTGCTGAACTCAGTCAAGTCTGTATTTAGAGGATCAATATCAATCAGACACGTTGGACTAAAAACTGTTCATTCATTCATTTCTTACATGACCTTCATACTGTATTTGTATATGGAATAAAAAGCAGAGGGACACATTTGTTCAAGTTTGTTCAACAGCCACATGCACATTAAAAGAGTTATTGGTGGCAGTAAATATTCCTCCTGTCCATACTGAGTGTGAAGTGGTCTCTTCTTAACTCAGCTACACTGTGAGAAATGTCTTCATAAGTTCAGATGAAACTAATATGAAGCTTCAGCAGTCTGAGTTATCCAAATCAAGAGGGTGTGGACCAAAGTTACAGACTGTTTAGCACCAAACTCCCTCTTTGAGTTACTGTTCCTCCTCTGCAGCTCAACAAGAAAAACACTGTCACACACTAAATACTGACTGTAACTCAGACGTCTGAAGCCTCATATTAGTTTAAACTGAACTTTCACACAGAACAAGACTGTGGATTTTTTGTGTGTTTTCCTTCAACCAGTGCACATAAACAAGGTAAATAACATCAATACAATATTTGCTTTCTTTCAGGGGGAGGAGGATCCCACTGATAGAGGAAACACTTGATAGCAACTGGGA
Organism: Epinephelus cyanopodus; assembly: GCA_026686955.1. NCBI lineage: Eukaryota > Metazoa > Chordata > Actinopteri > Perciformes > Serranidae > Epinephelus > Epinephelus cyanopodus. The sequence goes on along the minus strand of CM048934.1, from coordinate 7,470,857 downwards.
TTGTTCCACAGCACATCAGTCAACACATGGATGCATAGGGAAACAGGAGCCAGTGAATGGTTGTCATTTAGAAATGAGATCACTTAGACCTATGAATCCATGTTACGTCCCCCGGCCGCCTGTGACGTTACTACGGCCGGATTGGCTGAGCAAGAGGCTCGGCCTTCTGTTTGTTTGTTGTTTTGGCCTGGGTTCACCCTGACGTCATTTGCTCCACTTGTGTGCAATTGCTTGCTTGTGTTTTTTTGGAGTGTGTAGCAATAAACTGCTCACCTGTACATTTATTCTCGTGTTCCTGTGTATCCTTATGTTACGCACCCACACTCCTAGACCGGGGCGGAATAATCCAGATCATTAATGGTGCAGTCCTAATTGGCGTGTGAGTGTGAAAGAATATCAACCTGTCCTTAAAGTCCAAGATGTTTCCAGTGCAGACTATTTATTTGCTTATTGTTGCAGTCTAAAGGTCTGTGACTTCAAGTGATTATGTGACGTTAACATGAAAACAAAGAAACCTCAGAACCTCAGGAATCTTAAATTCTCTTTGGATAAATCTCAAACTTGATGGTGTCTAAATGTTCTAAATCATCATTTCTCTGCCTTTCATAACCAACTGTTCAGCCATTTGGAAAGACACAACATTTATGAAAACACTGAAAGCTTTATAACCTCAGTCAAGGATTTATATTATATATATCCAAAAACAAACAAACAAACACCTACATAAGCAAGTGAACTGACCTCAGAGTCTCCAGTCTACAGTTTGGACTCTCCAGTCCAGCACACAGCTGCTTCACTCCTGAATCCTGCAGGTTGTTGTGACTCAGGTCCAGCTCTCTCAGATGGGAGGGGTCGGACTTCAGAGCTGAGGTCACGACTTCACAGTCAGTCTCTGAGAGTCCACACTCAATAAATCTGACATGACACATATATTACAAAATGTGTTATTGTCAAAGAGACACTTTATATTTACTTTATAGATTTGATGATAAAACAGTTTGAAATATCCTGTTTTGATGGACTGAAAATAGTTAAGAATAAAAAAAGAACACAAAGAATTCAAACTAATTAAAAGCTGATTCATGAGCAGAATTACTGCCTCGTGGTCGTATGCTTCACCAGTCAAGTTACACTTACACTTTACATCCATGTCTGTCCAGACTCACATGTGTCCATGACAGTAGACGATTCAAATATGGATGTTGCTGCAAAGAAGCTACTTATTCTAAAACACAGACGCTTCACACACATCTTCAACCCGACAGCACAGAAGATCTATACAATCAGCACAGTTTCAAGATCAGTGTCACCAACTCAGTCTCTGACCAAATGTCTCCCCTTCTGTTCCTGAGATATGACGTTTAATAGTGACCAGAGAAGTGTTTGATGCAGAACATGATGATGTCACAGTGAAGGTGACCTTTGACCTTTAGGGTATAAAATCTCATCACTTCATTATTTTATCCTGTTAGACATTAGTGTGAAGTTTTGTCATAATTAGTGAATGAATTCTTGAGTTATGGCCAAAAACATATTCTGTGAGGTCACAGTGATCTTGACCTTTGACCACTGAAATCTAATCAGTTCATTCTTAAGTCCAACTGGACGTTCGTGCCAAATGTAAAGAAATTCTCTCAAGGTGTTCTTGAGATGTTGTGGACAGACTGACAACCCAAAAACATGATGCCTCTGGCCACGACTGTCGCCGGCGGCAAGACATGAAAAGAGAGACAGCAACAACTGGATAAAAGCAGGTTTTAGGACTTCAGAAATCTCCTTTGGCAAATGATACAGATCTTATTTTTAATTTTTAAGCGAAGTGGTGAATAAACTCAGGTATTATCTGCATGTCTGATTCTATAAAACACCTCACAGAACCTTCTTATGGAGTAATAACTTTACTGCTTTCACTCAGAACCATCAAATACTGCCATGCTGTGATGAAATGCTGCTGTGATTAAACCTCAACAACAACCTCTGAAGTCCATCATTTGTTTTATCAGGTTCACCTCCATCACACAAAGGTGAAAAACTGTAAAATATTAAATGATCATAAATAAAAAGAAGAACTATGTTGATGAACTCAACAGCTATAAACACAACCAACTGAAACATCTACATGTTTTGCACTCACAGCATTTGAAACAGCTCAAAAACATCTGTGACAAAATACGACACATAATTTTATGAATGATAGGGATTTTACAGTGTGTATATTTGAAGAATTAAACTACTATTCTACAATGATTTATGATGTTAATCACATCTGGACTTACTGAGCCTTTCTGCAGTTCCTTACAGCTGGAATCAGTCTCCGTCGTCCCTCGTATATTGTGTTGTATTTGTCCAGGTCCAACTCATCCAGAACCTCCTCTGACATCTGCAGCATGTAGGCCAGAGCTGAGCAGTGGATCTCTGAGAGTCTCTTCTCTGATCTGTTCTCTGACTTCAGGAACTCTTGGATCTCCTGATGTACTGAGAGGTCGTTCATCTCCAGCAGACAGTGGAAGATGTTGATGCTTCTGTCAGGAGAGATCTTGTTCATGTTCATCTCCTTCAGGTTGTTGATGGCTCTCTGGATGATTCCTGGACTGTTGTCTGTCCGACCCAAAAGGCGTCCTAACAGTCTCTGGTTGGACTCCAGAGAGAGGCCATGAAGGAAGCGGACAAACAGATCCAGGTGACCATTTTTACTTTGGAGGGATTTCTCCATGGCTCTCTTTAACAAGACATCCAGGGATCTGTAATTATCCTGGTCTGTCCCCAGGAAGTCCTCCAGTACCTTTGTGTTCCTGTTGGTGAAACAGTGGAACAGGTAGACTGCAGCCAGAAACTCCTGAACGCTCAGATGAACGAAGCAGTAGACTGTTTTCTGGAAGATCACAGACTCTCTTTTGAAGATCTCTGTACAAACTCCTGAGTACACCGAGGCCTCTGTGACATCAAGACCACAGCGCTCCAGGTCTTCTTGGTAGAACATGATGTTTCCTTTCTCCAGATGTTCAAACGCCAGCCTCCCCAGCTTCAGAAGAACGTCCCTGTCAGCCTCCGTCAGCTCCTGTGGACTGCTCTCATGTCCCTCATCATACTTGTGCTTCTTCCTCTTTGTCTGAACCAGCAGGAAGTGTGAGTACAGGTCAGTCAGGGTCTTGGGCAGCTCTCCTCTCTGCTCTGTAGTCAACATGTGATCCAGAACTGTAGCAGTGATCCAGCAGAAGACTGGGATTAGACACATGATGTGGAGGCTCCTGGATGTCTTCATGTGTGAGATGATTCTGCTGGACCGCTCTTCATCACTGACTCCCCTCCTGAAGTACTCCTCCTTCTGGGCATCAGTGAAGCCTCGTACTTCTGTTACCCTGTCAACACATGCAGGAGGGATCTGATTGGCTGCTGCAGGTCGGGACGTTATCCAGACGAGAGCCGAGGGAAGCAGCTTCCCCTCCATGAGGTTTGTCAACAGCACGCTGACTGATGACTTGTGTGTGACATCAGTCACAACCTCATTGTTGTGGAAATCCAGAGCCAGTCTGCTTTCATCCAGGCCGTCAAAGATGAACAGAACTTTACAGACAGCGAGCTCCTCTGCTGTGACCTTCTGTAATGTTGGATGGAAAACACGGAGCAGAGTGACAAGACTCAACTTCTCATCTCTGATCAAGTTCAGCTCCCTGAACGAAAGCAGAATCACCACACTGACATCTTGGTTTTCCAAACCCTCGGCCCAGTCCAGAGTGAACTTCTGCACTGTGAAGGTTTTTCCAACGCCAGCGATGCCGTTGGTCAGAACCACTCTGATGTGTTTCTGTTGGTCAGGTAAGGCTTTAAAGATGTGCTGACACTTGATTGGAGTTTCATGGAGGGTCTTCATCTTAGAAGCTCTCTCAAGCTGCTTCACCTCATGTTGGGTATTAACCTCTTCACTCTGTCCCTCTGTGATGTAGAGCTCAGTGTAGATCCTGTTGAGGAGGCTTTCACTTCCTGTTTCATCACTTCCTTCAGTCACACGTTCACATCTCCTCCTCACACTGATCTTATGTTCATCTAAAACCTCCTGCAGACCACTGTCTGCTGAAAGAGAAGCAAACATGAGAGACTAAAGAAATAAATCTAAAATATTAAGATTTTTTGTTGATCTACATTAAAACAAGCAACCTGAAAAAAATGAAGGTTTTATACATTAGTTTTATAAAAACTTTCATGTCTACACTTTACAACACAAATAAACCAAGAAGAATCCTGTTTTCAGACATGATGACATCAGCAGACAGATGGACAGTCTTACTTTGTACAGTGCTGGTCTGACTGGCTGTCTGCAGTCCAGCTCTTGTTCTGGGTCTGTCTCCACACTGGGGACAGGAGGAGTCTCCTGATGAAGCAGACTGGTCCCAGTATGAGCTGATGCACTGTCTGCAGAACCAGTGTCCACAGCTGGTAGAGACTGGATCCTTCAGGACGTCCTGACACAAACTACAGCAGGACGGCTGCTCCTCCACAGAAACATGACTCCTCTTCTTCTCTCTGTGGAGATGAACACATTATTTAGATCTCGTCCTGCAAACTGTGCTGAAAATTATTTGCTTTGTTCACACACTCAGTCACAGGCAGTTCAAATATCTCATGGTGCAGCTTCATGAAAACCTCCTGAGTAATGTTGTGCTCCACTGTGAGACGACTTTCAAAAGGCAAAAAGCTCCCTCATGTTTTTCAACAGGCTCTTACTTTGTGTCTGAGGGTCCAGCTTCATTACTGAAGACTGGAGGCTCTTCTTTGGACCGGTCACTCTTCATAGACACACAGCTGGGTACTGGAGACTCTGCTCTCTGTCTGTGGAAACAACAAATGTTTGACACATATTATTAGTCCTTGTAAAGACCAGAGGAAACATTACAACAAGTCCTCCAACCCATATGAGAGAGTTACTGAGCTGAGATGGATCGGCAGTTTGGTGCAGCGTGACGTGCGAAGGATGAAGGATGATTGTTCAGAGCTGTTTCCAACTGATTCGGTGTGTAGACTAGTATACTGTTGTATGCGATCAATCTGCGATAAAAGTAATCCTGTTGGCTGTAACTTATTATGTAACATTACAACAAGTCTATATACATACATACACACATATAAATATGTATATACAGTATATATACATCACTTCAAACTCAACACTTCCTGAAATTGTTCAAATTAAAAGCCCCTTATAACCTCGGCTAGAGAATCCCTCCATTTTCTAAATAGGCTTTTATTGTGAAACATTTGTAGGAACTTCCTGTGGAGGATTCAGTAGCTTTTATGTTTGCGTACGGTGCTTCAAATGGAGCTCCTGCCATCTGCTGACACTTTTAGGTGACTACAACAACATTTCAGCTGGCACATGAACAGACAGTGACTCACATGATAGTAAAAGTAATAAATAGGACAAGAATATTGATTGATTGAGTGATTGATTAATTTCTGGAAGATGATAAGACAGTAATCCAAAGGCTGACATGCTAAAGTAAAATACTTACATAAATACTACATCACATAAAACAAAATAAATAAGGAAACAAAACTGCTGTAAAAACTATCCAGTTCATCAATAAATATCCACCTTGTTCCATAAAATCTGCTTGACCTGTCCTTTAAAAATCCCTCGTGATGACAAACATGATGACATGAAAGACGACTGGGGATAATTGGTGAGAACCATCGTGTAGTGTGTCATGTCTGTCGGCCAAGTCACGGCACGATTTTATGGCTCCACAGTCGCGTAATGTCACATAGTGACTTTCATATATATATATATATATACATATATAAGCATACGTAGACACCACATATACACATACAAACGAGAGGATCACACACACACACACGGCTCAGGCAATCAAACCACACAACAGTTAAAAACAGTTACATTCAAGAGTGTAGTAGTTTGTAATCATGGTTTTAAACTGGCCTGTAGATACAAGTGCATATAGCTGTAGTGTTTGCTGTAAGGTGTTCCATGTATGTGCAGCACAAACACTAAAGGCAGTTTTCCCAAGCTCAGTATTTGCACGGGGGACTTCAAGTGTCAGCCAATCACTTCATCGCGAGTGGAATAATGACTATTGGACCAGTTTAATAAGGATGACACAAAAACAGCTGGAAATAAATGTGGAATTATGAAATAAAAGTCCTGCAAAAATAAAAAAGGCCTTTGAAAATGAAAAATAAATAAATGCATGAAAACAGTTTTGTCTTCAGGTCAGTTTACAATAGAAACAGTCTCTTACTTTGTGTCTGAGGGTCCAGGTCCATTACTGAGGTCTGGTGGACGATCCATGGACCAGTCACTCTTCAAAGACAGCTGACAGCTGGACACTGGAGACTCTGATCTGTCCCCGTCTGCCTCCAAATCAGCCATCTTCCCAAATGTGAGAGAACTGTAACACACATACACAGTGTGTTTGAATTATTGAAGTATTTAACATCACACAGACTGGTGGTGATTGTTAAACTAACATGTACAGATGTGAAGCCCTGACTGTATCTGACTGATCTTTAATGAAAGCTGTTGTCTTGTATCAAACATGAAGCTCATAGTCACACACACTTTATTCAGCCTGTGTAGTTGAGGGGACAGGTCAAACTGATATGATGCTGATTTACAGGAGAATTCATAGAAATGGAGGTTGAACCATGAACATAAACTACAGATCGCCTGTAAAGCATTTTAATAAATCAGTCTATCAGAATTAAAACAACTGGAGACTGACAACAAACTGATATATGAGTCTGATTGAACAAATCACCATCATGTCTGACAGGATGTGAGTGTTCCTGTGACTTCCTGTACAGACTGAAGGCTGCTGGGAACTCTCCAGGCGAGGCGCACTTCATCTGCAACGAGCCTAAAGTTTAGGGAGTGTCCGTGCACTGATCTGATCTGAGGGCGGAAACCAAAACTCAATCTAACAAAGAGCAGGGAGAGCTGACTGTACACTCAACATCTTCCTCTACAACAAAACTGCGCCACAACCCCTCGACAGAGTCCCCCTTTTCTCTCTGTGTGTCTAGAAACTAGAGCTTTTCACTGTGACGCACATTCGCACCGGAGCGCGCAGATCCGTAGCTGCGCGCAGGCCTCGTGTTTAACAGGAAAAGCCTGGTTGTAAAAACAGCATCAGATGATGGTGGTGGTAAAAGCAAGTGTGATGATGAAGCTGTGAAGATGTGGCACTGAGCCAACCGACCCTACTCTCCCCTAGAACACACTAAACAATGAAGAAACATCAACACTCACCGTGTCTCACACCACGTATCTTCCTCTCACTGCTCTGTCCAGTTTAACATGGAGTCTGAACACACCACTGACTTTAGACTTTCACTTCCGCTGTTCCTCTCTGTTGGCACCTCCCCCTTTGACTCAAGGGAAATTATTTATTGACAGTAACACAGAGACTTGAGACTCTGCTTAGACTTCCTGCTCTGCTTATTTTATGGACTCTGTTGCTTTGCTTTCATCTTTAATAAACCAAATCTACCAGCACAGAAGGTCAACGATGTGCTGATGTGGACAGCGTCACTTTAAAACATCACTATCAGTGTAAGTGTAGGTTATATCTGAATATTTGCTCTGCTTTACCTCACACATGAATCAATCGACTCTGCAGCAGAGCAGCAGCTCAGTGATCTGCTCAGTTAGATTTCTGTGACAGCAGGGTAAAGTGGTGAAAACACTCTAAATATAGCGCACACTTCAACTGCTATAGATGTTTTGTGGGCCTTTCTAGGTGGTTCAAAACTAATAACTGAGGCAGAGTTTGTTTAGCGCAGTCGGTTTGATTCATGGACGTGACACGAGGATTTCATCATGTCATCATGTCAATATGGACCAAAGTCTCTGAGGAATGTTTCCAGCACCTTGTTGAGTCTGTGACACCAAGAATTCAGGCAGCTCTGAAGGCAAGTGGCTGGTGTGTATATAGCTATGTAGATTTGTGTGAATGTATTTGTACAGCATGATGTAGTTTGTCATAAGATCCCTGTAGTTCTGACTCACTATGCTGATGTTTATAGTATTTGCTTTTGTCTGGTTTCAGTGTTTTTACCGGTTTAAATCACCTGGTCCGTTTGTTTTGGAGAGGAAGAGACCTCTGTGGATAATATGGCTCACGATAAAAACCTCATCAACAATGAACACTGAAGGAACTCTAACTGAGAGAAGTTTCAGCTGGTTGCAATCTGCAATCATCACCACTACAGACACATTTAAGTCTTTAACACTGAACCTTTAAGATTAAAACTCAAAGAAAAACTTCAAATGTTCTCACAAGTCTGTTGTGGTCTGGCTGTGTCACAGGACGCTGTGTAAGAAAATAAAACACAATGTGAATGGAACTGAAGTAATAAAATCAGCAAACAAACTGAGCCTGACAAACTCAAATTGATCCTCAAAGAGTAAATGAATGTAGTCAGTGAACATTATTTCTCACTATGATAAGCCAGTAAGCCTGTAACAAACATTCAAATATTCAGTAATGCATTCATACAAGTCAAGTTTAGTAACTGTCATCATTCAGTTTTAGGCAACTGCATTTCAGATGTTGCCTCAAACTCACCTTTACCCACAACCTTGGTAAATTAATTCAGTATGAGAGTTACAATTCAAACACATGCAGGTTAATTATTTGCTGTGCTGCCTCTGAGCCTTTGAACATGTAGGCCACAGTAGCTACAGGAAGTAGGAGGGACAGGACTTGTTGTTAGCATTTAGCTCCACTAGATGGCGCCACAGAGCCATTAAACTGCAGCAGCATCTCAGACGGAGTCTTTCATCAGGTTGATAAACTGACCTACATCAACAGGGATCTTTATGACTATGTGACTACTGAATAAAAGATAGAAGTGACACCATCCAACCTGCTGTTCCTCATCAGTCTGTGAAGATACAGAAATGTTTGATATCACTTGGAGAGAGAGGGATGGAGCATTGAAACAGGAAGTAACAACTGACAGGGACTGTGCCAACATTCTCTGCTGCATGTGACACTGACTATGACCTGGAATAATATTACTGAAGATACTGATAATAGAACCATTTGTGTGCACAGTTTTAGGAGCTGTTTTTACATGTTTTGCATTTTCTAATTGCATTTCTAACATCATCTTGGTTGGAGGTCTAATGGTACATGTATGTATTTGTCCAAAACTCTTTAGTTTTTCTATCTTCTTTAGTTTAGTGTGCCGGCAACAATGAAGTGTCACTATCATGTGATCCAAGTAATTACGGTTGAATTAGCCTAATACACTCCAATAAGGTCCACGTCTTAGCATGTGTGGAACGTGAGTGACAGAGACAAGAGAAAGGTCACAGGACAGAGAGTGGTGGATGGTGCAGACCGTGTTCATTTGAAGTTAGGTCAAGTTATTTCTCTGGAAACACAAACATTTCATTAGGGATGCATGATAATATGGGCACATCATCAGCACTGCTCCATATTGGCTTTAAAATGAACTATTTGAATCGGCCAACATGCTTTTGTATTTTGCACAATGAATGAATATCACATACGTTGAAGAGTAATGTATTTCATGTCTCCATCTGCTGGTGGGCCGTCACTATAAGAGCCTGCATGTTTAATATGATGTTAATTCCACCACAGAAGAGACTTGATGATCACTAAAATTAGCTGCTGAAGAGTGGATCGCTATCGGTTATCAGTCAAATGAGTTGTTACATATCAGCATAGCTGATATCGGCAAAAAAATCCAATATGGTGCAACCCTATCTTGAATGCATATACAAGGCTTCAGCCCTGCTAAAATATTCATCTTGTTTTACAGTTTTGATGCCTCCTCATGGGCGATAGCCGCGGCCAGAGGCATTATGTTTTTGGGTTGTCCTTCCATACGTCTGTCTGTACCAGCGTGTGTCCGTCAGTCCCATCCTTGTGAATGTAATATCTCAAGAATGCCTGAAGGGAATGCCCTCAAATTTGGCACAAACGTCCACTTGGACTCAATAATTATTAAATTAGAATTTTTTGGTCAAAGGTCAAAGGTCACTGTGACCTTACAAAACATATTTTAGGCCATAACTAAAAATTTCACAAGATAATTATGACAAAATTTCACACTAATGTCCGACAGGATAAAATGATGATTTTTATATATCTCCAAAAGGTCAAAGGTCATGCCAGTGAAATGCAATCTGGGCAGTTAAAAAAACTCTCCCAGCAATCCGGGCTACCCTGCGTGACATCATCAGTCAGTCAAACCTGCACCGGAGGATGAAGGCAAGAGCTATCAGTGCAGTCACTGATGAGAAGTTTGTTTTGCATCTCATTCTGTTCCAGGATGTTTTCACAGCAACCAAATTCATGTCGGATCAGCTGCAGTCCCCCAATTTTGATCTGGTAGCAACTCTCTTTCTGAGCACTCTCAGAAAAGCGCACAGAGGACACATGGAAAAAAATCCGAAAGCAAGCATAAGGCCTGTGTGGAAAGACAGGAATTGCAAAACAGACACCACCACGTGAGAGAAGACCGTCCCAAACAGCTCGACATCTGGAGGATTTTATTGTGGAGGCCCCGTTAGAAAGAGCACGCGTAGACGGCATGGACCACCTGAAAACGCACTCTTTCTATCCTGTTATAGACAGGTTGTTAATGGAGATGAAACGGCGGTTTTCAACAGATACAAATGATGTACTGAGAGGTGTGCCAGCCCTGTGTCCCAAACACACATCTCTCTGTACAAAACATGCATACTGCCCATGGCCCGTCATTATGGAATAAGTGAGGAGAACTTGTCTGCAGAGCTCCAGTTTGTTTGTGCCACAATAGGACGGCCTGGAGGGTTGGTGAGTGATGTATGTACCTTGGGTAAAGTTTATATTACAGACTGTATTGGATGCTTCAAGAAAAGTATATTCTGATTCAGAAATCCAGCCTCTCTTTTCCAAATCTTCAAGCAAAGAGAGTATTTCCTGCTGGAGAGAGAAGGTTGGGTCATAGTTTAGTTTTTTGTCAATTCTGGCATTCGACACTTGAAAATAATTCCGTTCCTGTCATTATTATAAAATTATAATAATGACAAAAAATAATATGACACTAAGTTATTAACTAACTATCACAAATATATTTTATTTACAATGTACTGGTAACGATAACTTTATTTGTCTTGGAAACATTAACGCCCCCTCTCTATTTAAGTAAAATGGTTCAGTCCGACTGGATCAGCTGCAGTGCGCCAGTAATTTGTCACAGACAGCGGGAAAGGAGGCGGAGACGGCAATATGCCTCACAAATCAGGTGGCCACAAAAGGAAAGAAAGGAAGCTAAGAGAGGAGAAAACAGCAAAGGGTCGACAGCATGTCACCCACTATTTCAAAAAGCAAGGTGGGTTTGTTAGTGGTGCATGTGGTGGAAAGTTATGGATTATTAACTTTGTCCCTGGGCTATAAGCAGCTTATAGGAGAGGAAAATCAATATAATAAAATCAGAAAAGCAGTTGTGAGTCATCTGAAGCAAAATCACTTGACATTTACTCCTTATTTACAAAATGAGTATTCTTCAATGGATAATTATCTGGTGTCTTCTCGCATGAAGAATGTTGGCTCATAGGCTACGGAACTGGAGATTCTAGCCACAGCTGACTTATTCAATATCAACATTTTACTTACAATGCGAACAGGTGGAACTTGTACACATGTGAACAGCATGTTACTCATGTGCCTTCCAAATGTGGTGCAATATATTTGAAGCGCTGCAATAGAAATCATTATGAAGTTGTTACTTGTGTAAAGCATAAAAATGATTCAGCAATTTGTGCCGGAATTTGCAAAAAAGAAAATGATGGTTTTCAGCACAAAACACGATTGTGGCAAGTCACCAGAACCCAGAGACTCAAAAGGAAACCTGAAATGGACCCTGATTATGAGGAGAAACTTGAGAAAATGATTAGAAAGTACAGAACTAATCCTGGCCATCGGGAGCAGAAACTTGAAAAAAGTAGAGAAAATAATGCTGATTCAGACTACTGGGGGAAAAAAAAACTTGAAAAAAGTAGAGAAAATTATGCTGATCCTGACTACCGGAAACAAAAAATTGAAAAAAAATAGAGAAATTTACAACACAAATCCTGAACACAAGGAATATAATATTGCAAGTGGTAAATTACAATATTTAAAACAAGCTGAAAATGATAAGAATATTGTTAATGCAATTAAAAACTTCTATAATACAGTTGCTAAAAATCTTGGTTATATATGTTGTGTTTGTCACAGACTGTCGTTCAGTGTAAAGTGGGTTCATATAGAAAGAACAGTGAAACTGCTGCATTAGCCACCAAATGTATCACAACTACATACTTGCATAAACAAAATGAAGAATGTGGTGCCTAATGTAACCTCTGCAACTGGGAGAGAGACAAATTGTGGATTTGTCGTACGTGCCATGGAAAGCTACAGAATGGTAAAATGCCTGAAGGAAGTGCTGCAAATGGTCTTCATCTAGAACCGATTCTGGTGGAGTTAAAATGCTTGAATTCTCTTGAAGAACACTTGGTAGCGTTGAAAATCCCATTTATGAAACGTGTTCCTTTGCCTAAATCAGGACAGAATGGGGTTCTTGGTCCTGTTGTTTGTGTGTCTTCTAACATCAATGATGTCACAAGTATTCTACCAAGAGAAGAACAAAGCAATTTAATTATTAAAGTCAAGCTCAAAAGAAAATTATCATACAAAGGACATTACCAATATCAGTTTGTTAGAACAAAACATGTAAAAATGGCTTTGAAGTATTTTATTAAAAACAACATATTGTATGCAGATATAAATGTGAATGACCAATGGGTGAACCCTCTGGAGGAAAATGAATCAGTGGAAGATGAATGTGATGAAGCTGAAGACATGCCGACTGAAGGTGTATTGCAAAACACTGATATGGATGAGACTTAAGAATACAAAACAACCACAGTGGAGTGGATGAAGTTGAGGAGACTTTGACTTACACTGAGCAACAACACGGAATCTTTCTGGATACACGTTTACAACCTGTTGATATTGGCCAAGAAATTTTGGGTCATCATTTTGATGACGTGTTTTGCCTCGCTCCAGCTGAAGGAAGGAATCCTGTCCATTTGTTAAAAGACGTGTCCAATGAAGCTAAATGTTTTCCATCTTTATATCCAACAGAAGGTCCAACTTTCTCTGACAAAAGACCACTGAGAATTGCACTTGCAAATTATTCTGAAACACAGACTCTTAAATGCTGATGGAAGGTTGACTCAAAATATAGACTATATATTCTATGCTCAATGCATTTCTGAACTTGAACAAATTCTATCAAATGTTTCAATTGCTTTGAGGAAGAATCTAACTGCATTAGGAATGTCACTGCAAGCAAGTTGACAAATCAAAAATCTCTTCAAGAGAAATTAAAATTTGATCAGGGTTACAAATTCTTAAAGCCTATCCGTGGTACTCCTCCTTTCTGGCAATCAGTACAAAAAGATATATTGCGATGCTGAGACAACTTGGTTTACCAACCTGGTTCACTTGTTTCTCATGTGCTGAAATGAGATGGACAGAATTCTTGAAGACAATTATGACACAAGAAGGCATAAACAAAAGTATGGAGTATGAAATGGATTGGTTGGAAAAGAATGATTTGTTGAAACGAAATCCAGTAACTGCAGCAAAAATGTTTGATCATCTTTTTCAAACATTTTTAAACAAACTTATCCTTTCAGATGCTCACACAATTGGTAAAATAAAGGACTACTTTTATCGTATTGAGTTTCAACACAGAGGATCTCCTCATGCTCACTGCCTGTTTTGGGTACAAAATGTTCCACAGATTGACAAAGATGAAGACAGGGATGTTGTTCAGTTTGTAGATCAATATATTACTTGCAAAAGACCATCAATGATGCAGACTTGGAAGAGAAAGTCACAAGTGTTCAAAAACACAGCAAAAGGCATTCAAAAACATGCAGGAAAAAGGGTACAACATGTCGATTTAATATCCCACGTGGGCCCTCTTGCAGAACGTTTATCTGCAGAAATGCTAAAGCAAACGAAAATGAAAAGGAGTCCAAGGATGCTTCAAATATAACTAAAGCTGAAATGTCAGAAGAAGCAGCCATTGCTATATTGACTAAGCTAAAACTCTCATTGCTTTAAGATGACGTTGAAGCCTTAACGAAGCCTTTTTTAAATTGGAATATCTCAAGGACAGTTAGAAAAAGCTCATGCCAGACTAAGCAATAAAACCAGTATAGTTCTCAAAAGAGAGATGAATGCTCTGTGGATGAATCAATACAACAAAAATCTCTTACGGGCCTGGAATGTAAACATGGATATTCAGTATGTGATAGATGCTTATCCTTGTGTCGTATATACCATATCATACATTTCAAAGGCTGAGAGAGAAATGGGATTGCTACTGGAGCGTACCTAAAGGGAGGCAAGAAATCAAGAAAACCATGATGCAAGACAAGTCTTGAAAGAACTCGGTACAGTGTGTGCTCAAGAAGCTGTATACAGATTGACTGGCATGCGCTTAAAATATGCTCACGGAAGGTACGGTTCATTCCAACTGGAGAAAATCCTGTGAAAATGAGTAAACCCCTCCACCTTTTGCAACAACAGACCCAAGAGGGAACCATTGATGAAAAAGAACTGAGGATGGTCAGCTTGTCAGACAGATATCGAAATAGACCAAACACTCTAACCTCAACCTGCTGTTGTTGTGTTACATATCAAGTTCCCTGAGAATAATTTGAATGTTGCTCTTTTATACAGACCAGGCACATACTCAGTGAGTGTGTTCAAGAGGAATTTGACATGTCTTATCAATGATTTGGAGATGGAAGATGGTAGTAAAATCATAATGGGAGATGTCAATGATAATATTTTGACTTCATCATCAATTCTGAATATATGATGAGTAAATATGGTTACAGGCAACATGTTTAAATGTTACTACTGAGGATGGCACTCTGATTGATCATATTTATATGAAATCTGTGCAGAATGTTGACATAGCTGTAATGCCAACATATTACCGTTTTCACAATACAATTTCTTTAACATTTTTTGAGTAATGAGTAAAAAAGGAATCTCCTGTTTGTCTCAAATTTGAACTCTCTCTCATTTTTTTCCTTTTTACAGTTGGACTCAACTGAGAAGTAAACCAGACTGACCTGAACAGTACTGACTTGAATACTACCCCCTACATGTAGGTCAACTATGAACTTTGTAAACAGTGAACTATCATGTTTAATTTTACAGTTGAACTCGACTGGAAACTGAACCATACGGACATGAACAGAACTGACTTTAATGCCACCCCCTTCATGTAGGCGTACCATGAACCTGAACTGAACTGACATACCAACCTGAACTGACTTGAAAGAAATATGATGAAAGAAATTTGATGAAACTTGGTGAACTTCCCTCTGAATCCCCTTAAAATGGATCAGGATGCACAGTGATAACTGACGCATATTTCTTTCAGCTTACAAATAGCTGACTCAATCTTCTGAGTGCACCTGAATTGGATTGTTTTAATCCTGAATTAATCCAAGGTATAGATTTTGTTGTGAAATCTACCAAGTCCTGTAAAGTAATATAAATCCTGTATGTGTATCATTTGGTAAGTATAAAAGTAGACCAAGTGGTGTTTTTAAATATTTTGTTGTTGTTTTTTTTTCTTTGATTTATTACTTTGGAAATAAAGACTAAAAGGTCCACATGATAAATTGTGAGTGTCTATTGCGTAGTGCTTTCCATTGATGCAAAAGAGTAATTTGTGAATTCATCCCATTGTTCAGCCATTTGTACTGTTCAATTGTTGTAGTGCAATTTTCAGATGATGTAACACAAATCATAAAATGAGATCAATAACGACCGATGCTATAAACTTTACCAGGTATGTTGGTTGTGTGGTCACCTGGGGGAAAAGTTTTACTTTTACTTCTTGGATATTTTAGACAACTGGAGACCTTCCCTTATAGGGTATATATGTTTTCAAGACAGAGGTACATCTTTGATCCAAGGTTAAGACTTTTAATCTGCCATTGCACTACCTTATACAAAAAGAACAGTTTTTCCTAACAAAGAGGTGCTTATCCCATAACTGAGACAGTTTTAGAGCATCGAACTCCTAGGTGGAATTCATTGATAAACTGTTTTTAGGACAGAAGCTACTTTTCAGAATGGATTGGTGAGACTTGCCAAATTACTCTTTCTAAATCCCATACTGATGTTTCTTTTTTATAAAATATGTTTGTTATTCGGTTCCCTGTAGCTTCAATAACATTGTTAAACACTGATGTCTGACCCAGCACTAAACCAGCAGCTCATTAGTCCCTTTCTTAAGAAGTCATAATCTATTTCATCATAAAACACTTAATGTGTGGTAAATGTAAAAGCCCATGTGGAAAATGTAATACACACACTGTTCTGGCTACTCTTGCGTTAAAAAAAAATGTAAAAATAGCAGAGTAGTCTTCTGAGGAGGAGGTCTATGACTCGCTAAGTAATAAGCACTCGCGGAGATCTTTCCAGGTTCAAAAGAGGTGGTGAATTTATTTACATAAACAAAAATAATCTCTGTGGTTTACTTCATACAATAAACAAAACAAAAGATTAATTTAGCGGTAGATACAATGTCTCACTCCTCACTCCTTCAACACAAAAAGCCGACAGCGGAGGACCCAGCTGTGCTCTATCCTTAATCATAGGAGGAGGAGGGCCATGAGCAGCAGAAAACAATCAGAATAAATTATCATTTATCTGCAATATATAATCTACCACTTCCAATAATTAATCAACATTATTACCAGCATTATTTTGATTTCCAAAAAATTACTAAATATGAAAAAATATGAATAGGCGCCAACACACACACACACACACACACACACACACACACTAAAACAAAGCATATCACAACATAGAAGTTACATCATATAATTATGGCATGCCCTTTAAATTGTGGATGAGTGGCTGAAGTGATCAGACTCATAATATACAAAGGAAAGAAAAAACTCAAGAACAAGAAAGTAAGAATAACATTAACTGCTAGCAATTATGAACAAACTGACCTGATCTAGCTTAAAGCTAAACATTATCCATGGTGACAAAGATGAAAACATTTTTAAAATGTAAAAGTAGCTATTGGATAGACTCTGCATATTTCCTGATAGCTAAGCCAAATAAACAGGGAAAAGAGACAAGGGGATAACAGGGAAAAGTGTTGATGAAGAGTATTTGTCTCTCTCCGCAAAACTGTCTGGATCATAATTATTATGGTCTCTAATCCACATAGCATGATGTCTGAACATAGGACTTTCACATTAGAATGTTCGTTCTGCCTTAGCTGAGGCTTGATCTCCCAACTTCTGAGACTGAAGTCCATCTTCTATCTCACTGAGCTAATTGGCAAGTGACAGTTCATGCGTGGCTTCACAAATTGACTAAGCCAAGCATCAGGGTGCCAGACAGTAGCCATCCATGCCATGGAAAAGCAAATTTCAAAGTGAAAGTTCCAAAGCTGTAGCACATATGGTTGATTTGTTTTGAATTTTTAAAGTTTTGAAATTTAGAGGCTTGCTGTAGCGCCACCATCAGGACTATTGTCTTGTGTTTCCAGTTGAGGACATCTGGCATGGGACTGGACCTTTATGAAAAGTTTGGCTAGATTTCTCATATGGAAATGTTGCGTAAGCTGAAGCTTGAACTCAATCTTCAACACCAAGAACCATCCGCTATCTCACTGAGCTAACTGGCAAACAGAAACATCACATGTAGCTTCACAAATTGACTAAGCCAGTCACCTGTGTGCAAGACAGCAGCTGTTAGTGTGTAAAGGCAAATTTCAAACAGCTGTCAAAAATTCAGTTATTAAGACAAAAATACGAAAATACAAAAATTGCATCTAGACAGCATGGAGATGTTGGTAATTTGTTTTTAACAATGATTTATTGGCTCCATAAGTGGAAAACTGATGTCTTAAAATGCCATTTTTGCATTGACTCCAATTGTTCGCATGAGAGCGAAATTCAAAATGCTGTAAAAAAAAAAATTCTGTTTTTGAAATAAAATTATGATATTTTCCAAATATTGTCGACCATGACTCCAAAATGTGTCTCTCTGACTCTTGGTCTGCAGCTCAGAGTCACATCACACAGAGGGAAATACATGACTTTATGAACACACTTTATGTTTCTCACCATGAATATGATAATCCAGCTGAATGGTGGACACGCAGAGTCCAGAGTGCTGCTCAGAAAAGTCTCAGAAACGTACACAGAACACAACAAGACAACAAGGATCTGACAGGAACTTATTAAACTCACTGACTGCTCATGGAAATATCTGCTTTATTAAATACTGATCAATTCCATGCAAACATTCAAAATCAGACTCAAATGATCAGATGACTCAATATGACAGAACAAAGCACTGTTAGATTTAAATATTAAAGTAAAGCTCATCAAAAACCTGAGAAGATGTACAGATGGTGAAAGGTACGTGGCATAAAAGTATAAAGTCAATGGAAAGTACAAGGAGCTCAAAATGTTGCTCAAGTACAGCACTTAGTCACATCCCACCACTGCTGTGTGAGGACGTCCACATACTTTTGTCCAGATAGAGAAGTTATGAGTTTTTGAAATGTAATGATTTATTTTCTGAACCTACTAGATGCTCTTGGTTTAAAGAAAACAGCTCAAGGACAGACAGTCCAGTGTGCCTGTAACCTTTTGTTGAACAGAGAGCGCCATCTAGTGGGCTCAGAAGATAAAGACAAAGCTTCACGAGGCTTCATTTGGTCATCACTAATTGTTGCCTACTTTGAGTATTTCCATTTTCTGCTAGTTTATACGTCACTTTTTACTCCACTATACTTATTTGATAACTTCAGTTTGTAGATTATTAACACAAAATGCCATCGACTAATAAATGATGTTATTATAGATTAAACTACGCAGAAGTTTGTAAAGTCATGAAAATAAGCTCCATCTTTACCAGCTGCAACATTAAAGTGTGATTCAACTTTCAGAATCAGAAATACTTTATTGACCCCCGAGGAGAAATTGTGATTCTTTACAGCAGCTCTGACGTAAAGACTAAAGAATTATAAGTAAAAATAGGAGTATGAAATAGAAGTATGTGAATATAAAGTAATACAATTCAATAAAATAGTAATAATAATGTTTAACACTAGTACTTAAGACAGTAAGAATAAAATATCTTCAGTGTGCTGAGTCTGTAAAAATATACAAATATGTGCACTGTGCTACATTACATTGTATAAAATAGTGTTACATTCAGAAATATAAAATATGTATTGTGCTATAATGGTTACTACAATATATACATCCATAGAATAAAGACAAGAATAAGAATAAGAGCTCTAGAGGTGAAGCCTGACGATATTCAGCTCTGGAGGAGCTCAGCGGTTAAAACCACAGATGATTTGTTGTATATGGCTCCAGCAGATCGTCATGACAACAGTCGTCTGAGTGGGCGGAAGTTGGCTGCATAGATCAGCCTCTCATTGGGCGGAATGAGCAACCCGCTGAAGTCCCGCCCTACCATCGCCGGTTGTGTAGCAGTTTTCAACACGTCCTTTACTAACTTTTGCGGTGTTTGATCTTGTGGGAATGTAGCTATTTTTCTGCCATGGTTCGCGTCCTGTAGGCGATATTTTGAGGGCATATTACACCAAACCTGTTTCCCCTCTGCAATATTTTTGCAAGCACACCATTGCTGTGGCACCGCCAAGAACGAGACTAAAAACAGACAATAAAAACAAAGTCTACACACATATGCATATGCGCGCACACACACACACACACACACACACACACACACACACACTGATGCTGCTGCTTCAACGTCTCTGGATCATCAGGACACAGCTGATCCTCTCTGCAGATCCATTATATTTGGCCTCCATCTGATGAGAGAAGAAGACAAGAGAAGTTATAAACCAGCTGTCAGTCAGTGATGCAGCACATCCAGTATAAAGACCAGTAGGCACTTCCTGTTCAGAGCAGAGTGGAGCGGCTGTGTAGCGTAGTCGGCTTCCTTCCAGCTCTCATGTTAACGTGTTGGAGTGAACACACTGAGCTGGAAGCTCACAGACCTGCAGAGACTTTGGGCATCAAGTCTGTTTACTCTGCAGATTTCACTCAAGTACACAGTGTAAATAAACTGCTGAGAGTCCTGAACGCATCATGGCTGCACAAACAGAGGGATTCACTTTAATGATGGATTTACTGAGTCTGTTAGAACTAATGACTGAATGAAGAACAAATACCAACATCCTTCATTGTAACACTATAACACACACACACACACACACACACACACACACACACACACACACACACACACAGAAACAGGAAAGCATAACAGGTCGCCTGTTATCAAGGTCAGATTTGATGGTGTGACAGTTTGATGAAGGAGGACAGCTGTCTCTATACATGTTGTGATGCTGTCAGCTGTAATCCAGCTTCACTTCCTGTAGACATGAACACAACAACAGTCGTCTTCACATCAACTTAAACACATGATCTCAACAAGCTTCTCAACAAGCTTTTCAAAATTAAAGCCCACAACATGCTGCCTTGATATTCTGCCTTCAAACTTTTTTAAAACCATTTTTAACTGCATAGCTCCAGATGTACTGCAGATAATAAATACTTCTCTTATAGCAGGCCAGTTTCCCTAGGCCTTGAAAACTGCAGTAATAAAACCTCTCCTAAAAAAATCAAATCTGGATGCCACAACAATTAGTAACTATAGGCCAATATCAAATCTGCCATTTTTGGGGAAAATCATTGAAAGGGTTGTCTATCAGCAAATCCATACTTTTATGATGCAAAACAATCTTTTTAACACATTTCAGTCTGGATTTCGGCCACATCACAGCACTGAGACTGTACTTATCAAAGTCTTAAATGATATTCATCAGAACAATGATGCATGCAAATCCTGTGTCCTGGTATTACTAGATCTCAGTGCTGCATTTGATACAGTTGATCACAATATACTACTTAGCAGATTGGAAAAGTGGGTGGGACTCACCGGCACTGTGCTACAGTGGTTCAAATCTTACTTACAAGACAGGGACTTTTTTGTGTCAATTGGTAACCATGAATCTGAGCGAAGTACGATCAAATGTGGGGTTCCTCAAGGGTCCATTCTCGGACCACTTCTATTCAACATCTATATGCTACCCCTGGCCCAGATTATGGAACATCACAACATCTCCTATCATACGTATGCTGACGACACACAACTCTATATCTCAGTGTCATCACACGACTATAGTCCCTTACTCTCACTGAGTAACTGTATTCATCAAATCAATGACTGGATGTGCCAGAATTTTCTCCAGCTAAATCCAGAAAAGACAGAGGTATTAATTTTTGGCCCTAGAAATGAAAGGGCAAAGATCAGCGCCCACCTTGGCTCTATGTCATTGACAGCTACAAATCAAGCCAGAAATCTTGGTGTTATTATTGACTCAGACCTGAACTTCAACAGCCATTTAAAGTTTATTACTAAATCTGCCTATTACCACCTGAAAAATATAGCTAAAATTAAGGGGTTTCTGTCTAAACAAGACATGGAAAAACTTATTCATGCATTCATTTTTAGTAGGTTGGATTATTGCAATGGCTTACTTACAGGCCTTAACAAAAAATCAATTAGACAGTTGCAGCTGATTCAGAACGCTGCCGCCAGAGTCCTTACAAACACCAGGAAACTGGACCATATTACACCGGTCATTAAATCGCTACACTGGCTTCCTGTGAGTCAAAGAATAGATTTTAAAATCTCACTGCTGGTCTACAAAGCCCTCAATGGTCTCGGACCAAAATACATGCTTGATCTACTGGTTCCCTACGAAGCATCCAGACCCCTTACGACATCTGGAACAGGTTTGTTGTGTGTTCCAAGAACAAGAACCAAGCAAGGTGAGGCAGCATTCAGTTATTATGCTCCTCACCTGTGGAACAAACTTCCTGTAGATCTGAGGTCTGCTCAAACTGTCAGCTCCTTTAAATCAGGGCTAAAAACACTATTGTTTACTGAAGCGTACTCTTAGATTAAATACTTACCTGCTGTATTCTACCGCCTGTACTTTTTAACTACACACTGCTGATTTATGTCTTTTATTATTTTACTTCTTTTCTTATCCTGCCTAAATGTATTGAGCCTGCTTTTATTTTATGTCACTGTATTTTATTATTATCTCAATTTCTATTTCCCTTTTTAATCGAATGTTTTTATTGTTTTAAATTGTGTCTTGTTGCTTTTAATGTCTCTGTAAAGCACTTTGAATTACCTTGTGTTGAATTGTGCTATATAAATAAACTTGCCTTGCCTTGCCTTGCCTTCTCTCTGATCTGATTGGCTGACTGTTCTCTCTGTCTGTCTCTCTGTCCTCTCCTGAAGACTGTCACCATTCCCCTCTTTGAGCCACTGAGAAGGTCTGAGGTTTACAGGAAGTACTGGATCTTTGCTCTGATACTAACTGTGTTTAATATAATACTGCTGAAACCAGCATGGACCCACTCCAACCCTCTACTGACCTCAGAGTCTCCAGTTTACAGTGTGGACTCTCCTTCAGATCACACAGCTGCTTCACATCTGAATCCTGCAGCTTGTTGTGACTCAGGTCCAGCTTTCTCAGATGGGAGGGGTTGGACTTCAGAGCTGAGGCCAGTGAAACACAGCTGGTCCCTGACAAACTGCACCTCCACAGTCTGAATGAAGAATAAATGATGTAGATAAAAATCATTAATAATACAATCAGATGTGTTCAGGTGTTAAATGTGTAGCTCAACATTACTATGTCCTGATCAATGAGCTTTGCCCTAAACTGAGTAGAGTGACTTTGTCATTGTGTTATTGTGCTGATCCCAACAGGATGCAGGTTAAAGACTGGAAAATACAAAAAGTGAAAAACAGCTCTCATAAATATCATTGACAACGTGCTGCTACTTCAATAAAGATGTAGTGACTTCACCTCTTAAACTCTGCCAGCTCCACCAGTGGCTCCATCATCACTAACTCATGTTGTGCAGCCAAACACAAATCACTTATTTAATGAATCATCAGGGTAAATTTAAGTTGAAATCAAGTGTTTAAAGAAGGGCTGTTAATATACTTTGATGCAGTAGAGATGCTTGATTATCAGAATGGTGTCGTATGAAATGTCCTGAACACAAGTATTTCAGATATTGTCAGGAATTAAAGAGCAACTTTTCTTCTTTTTCTTTGTTTTTGATGGCACTTCCAGTTGTTTAGATTTCCAAGGTAGAAATGTGGGACTTTTACTCTGGAATATCTCAAAATACTGATACAGTAAAAATACTTGAGTTCTGTGTCTGTATGTTGTCAGACATGTCCTCAACATCAGGAATAATCTTTTTCATTTTCATTTCCAGCAACCCAAAAATCAAAGAATAAAGACATTTCCCTCACAAGTTAGTGGTATTTACTTTTTCATTTATAAGGGACACTGGTAATTAATTTGACTCTTATTCTGAATATAATTCAATTAATTGTATTTCTATAATGTTATGTATTTTATAACGCTTAATCTGAAAATCAAAAGTCATCATTCTGCTAACTTTGCTAAGTCTGTCACTAGCTCCCCCCATCAGCTCCATCTGGGCTGTTTGAAGGCATTATTCAATGTAACACATATTAATGTCAGTACATGGATGCACTACAGTTGTAGCATTAGCTGATGTCACCATGGAGATTAGAGTGACTGCCAGCTTGACTGTAGTTCACTCTGCTACATTACTAACTGTACTGACTAGCTGTAGCTGGGTAGCTACCTCGCTAACACTGCAAACAGATATGATAAACATGAGTAACATGACAGCTGTCAGCGGCAGGATTATATTTGACTTTTAATCAAACTTAACCAGTGTTTAACTTTTCAGCAATGTACCTCATAGTTTGCAACTATTACTGTGAGCACACCGCCTGACTCTGCTCCACCTTTTTAACTGTGATGCCTACCTTGGTGCCGGTGCTGAGAGTCTAGAAACAATGGCAGCGCCCTCATTTCCCATCATGCCTGTCTAGTGCTCATCTAGTGTTTATTTACAAGTATTGTGTTTTCTGTCAGGCCTATATGCTCCAGAATGCAAATGTGACTGTGTATTAATACAAAGCCATAGTGTTTATAATGTGTCTGTTCAGAACATGGTGGCTTATGTTCCTAATTGTCATTTTTGTGCTGGTTTAGAGTTTCAACCAATAGAGAGGTGGCTGTTACATTTCTTGAGACCAGCTGTACTTTCTAACATAATCTGAACAAATGTAATGTTGGGACTTATAAAGAGCAACTATTGCATTAAGTATCAAATAAAACCCTGTAAGAATATTATGATGGGATATAAACAGCTGTTGACATTAGCTGACAAGAATATTGAAGGTATGATTGTCTCTTTCATTCAGCCAGCCGGAGAACCAGGTGAGCTCCTCTGGTGTGTCGGTTTGGGCCCACGGGCAGTACGTTTGACACCCCTGGTTTACAGGTTAGGAGTGAATAATCCAGTCATTTTTCTGCTGAAATTAAAGTTATGTTATGCAGGATTGTTGGTTACCGTTTGTAAACACGTTCAACAGCTCAGGGGTCCGTTTCAGAAAGGAGGTTCAACAAACTCTGAGCCTAACCCTGAACTCTGAGTTGAGTAACGCTGAGATGGGAAACTCTGGGTTACGGGTTTCAGTACAGGTGATTTCAATCGGTTCAATCAAAACAGAGTTTGTTCACTCTGAGTCAAGCGCGTGCACCACGACTTTAAAAAGCCGTCATCAATGGAGCCCCGATACCACAATTCACCATGGCAACAAGCTACAAGAAAAGGTCTGCATTTTTTTACTCCTCTGGAGTTGAATATTTTAATGCGCTCATACAGCGAATTTGAAGCTGTTTTCAGGAAGAAGAGTAACACGGCTGCAGCAGCGAAGGAACGGGAGTCGACATGGGAGAAAATTACTGCTCGAGTCAATGCGTAGCCTAAGTTTAGATGTATTTTATACATTTATGCAATCACAATAATGTTAGCCTACAGATGCAAACAAGTGGAATGGTGTTAAAGCTAAAATTTAGTTCACTTAGATGCATCACACCTCATTATTTTTCAAGTGAAAATGGTCTAAAAACAAGTTACTTTTAGGTGTGACTTGTTTTGACTAGAAATGAGACATTTTGACTAGAAATGAGACACATATTCTTGGTATGATTTTGAGTTTTTGCAGTGTGATGCAGTCTGACATTTTGAGACAGTCAATCTACCTGCACATTAATGCTGTGAATGGACTTCATATTCACATAGTCTCCTTCATTTTGTGAAGGAGCAATGATGGGAGTGTGGGTTCCATCAATGCACCCTATCACACCGGGAAATCCTAAAAGAAATTAAAATGACTAATCCCAGTCTGAGGTTGCAGCACCATGTCATTAACTGAATATGATTTATAATCATACATTTTAACTGATTTCTACATCATTCACCTGCAATCCTGTGGAGCTCCTCCTTGATGACCCTCACAGGTTTATGTCCAGGGAACACAACAAAAGAGTTTAATAGACGTTTCAGAGCTAGGGACACTTTTCTCACGGCTCTGCAGACAGTGGCCTTACTGATATATTCTGCATCTCCGATATTATACAGAAAACTCCCGTTTGCAAAAAAACGAAGAGCAACACAAAGAATCTGGATAGATGAACGTGCACGTCCACGGTTGGTGACGTTGGTTATGTCACGACGGATGAGGTTATGGATATAAATGATGGACTGTGATGTGAAACGGTACCGTTCAAAAAGAAAATGTTCTGGAAATGATAATACGTCAGTTCTGGGCCTGTGATTAATCTCCTGGCGAATGCGTAACTCCCTCCTCAGTAACCCTGCCTCTTCGTCCACAGGGTCCTCCAAGAACGGACATGTTATGGTCGAAAAAAGTAGATTTAGAACTAGAACACACTTTAGGATCCAACTTTACCTTGAGGACAGATGATCAAACTCGCTGAAACCCGCGTGACACTAAACGAATGAATGAATGAATCACACTGCGTGTGTGGCGTAAGAGGGAGGAGACAGCTAGAAACTCAAGGTTCATTGAAGAAAACCTGCTCCCAAACAGGTTAGGTTCACAGAGTCAGTTGCCATAGTAACTAACACCGAGCTTCAGTTACCTCTCTTTCTGAAACGGGCTGGAGTTACTCCGCTTTCTCTGGTTTAAGTTACCTCCCTTTCTGAAACGGAAAACCCAGAGTTTCCCTCATTTCAGGGTTAACAGACTCAGAGTTTTCACTAAACCTGCTTTGTGAAACGGACCCCAGGTGAAGGTAAAAGCCAACCCCAGATTCATTCTTGTTTGGCATTTCTTCTTGCTAAATTTGCATTTCTTTCAGTGTTGTATCTCTTTGATTCCTGCTGCTTACAGTCTGGCATCTGGTCACCACCTTTTTATAAAGCCCTGACCTCTCCTGAGCGCTGTGGGGGTACACGCCCAGAAACTTCCCAAACACAGAAGAAAGTAAGAAAACACAGGCAGAGGGCAGAGTCTCTGCAGATGAATACACCACCACACACTGAGAGTGACTCATAAGTGATGATTGAGAGGGATTATTTCTGTATGAGTCTGTTCTGAAGGAAGATCCTGCAGAGTTTATCTTTAAGGTTTTAGCTCCACATTGCTCTGCCACAGTCAATGGATTAAACCACTGAACAAGACAAACAGACTTCATTGTGGATCAGTATAATATCAGCCTGATGTCTGCAGTTTAGTGTCAACACAACTTTCACATCACAATAATCTCAGCATAGAAGTAAAAAATGGTGTCTGACCTCAGAGTCTCCAGTTTACAGTGTGGACTCTCCAGAAAATCACACAGCTGCTTCACTCCTGAATCCTGCAGGTTGTTGTAGCTCAGGTGCAGCTCTCTCAGATGGGAGGGGTTGGACTTCAGAGCTGAGGCCAGTGAAACACAGCTGGTCCCTGACAAACTGCAGTCCCTCAGTCTGAATGAAGAATAAATGATGTAGATAAAAATCATTAATAATACAATCAGATGTGTTCAGGTGTTAAATGTGTAGCTCAACATTACTATGTCCTGATCAATGAGCTTTTCCCTAAACTGAGTAGAGTGACTTTGTCATTGTGTTATTGTGCTGATCCCAACAGGATGCAGGTTAAAGACTGGAAAATACAAAAAGTGAAAAACAGCTCTCATAAATACCTTTGACAACGTGCTGCTACTTCAAGAAAGATGTAGTGACTTCACCTCTTAAACTCTGCCAGCTCCACCAGTGGCTCCATCATCACTAACTCATGTTGTGCAGCCAAACACAAATCACTTATTTAAAGAATCATCAGGGTCAATTTAAGTTGAAATCAAGTGTTTAAAGCAGGGCTGTTAATATACTTTGATGCAGTAGAGATGCTTGATTATCAGAATGGTGTCGTGTGAAATGTCCTGAACACAAGTATTTCAGATATTGTCAGAAATTATGGAGCAACTTTTCTTCTTTTTCTTTGTTTTTGATGGCACTTCCAGTTGTTTAGATTTCCAAGGTAGAAATGTGGGACTTTTACTCTGGAATATCTCAAAATACTGATACAGTAAAAATACTTGAGTTCTGTGTCTGTATGTTGGCAGACATGTCCTCAACATCAGGAATAATCTTTTTCATTTTCATTTCCAGCAACACAAAAATCAAAGAATAAAGACATTTCCCTCACAAGTTAGTGGTATTTACTTTTTCATTTACAAGGGACACTGGTAATTAATTTGACTCTTATTCTGAATATAATTCAATTAATTGTATTTCTATAATGTTATGTATTTTATAACAGCTTAATCTGAAAATCAAAAGTCATCATTCTGCTAACTTTGCTAAGTCTGTCACTAGCTCCCCCCATCAGCTCCATCTGGGCTGTTTGAAGGCATTATTCAATGTAACACATATTAATGTCAGTACATGGATGCACTACAGTTGTAGCATTAGCTGATGTCACCATGGAGATTAGAGTGACTGCCAGCTTGACTGTAGTTCACTCTGCTACATTACTAACTGTACTGACTAGCTGTAGCTGGGTAGCTACCTCGCTAACACTGCAAACAGATATGATAAACATGAGGAACATGACAGCTGTCAGCGGCAGGATTATATTTGACTTTTAATCAAACTTAACCAGTGTTTAACTTTTCAGCAATGTACCTCATAGTTTGCAACTATTACTGTGAGCACACCGCCTGACTCTGCTCCACCTTTTTAACTGTGATGCCTACCTTGGTGCCGGTGCTGAGAGTCTAGAAACAATGGCAGCACCCTCATTTCCCATCATGCCTGTCTAGTGCTCATCTAGTGTTTATTTACAAGTATTGTGTTTTCTGTTAGGCCTATATGCTCCAGAATGCAAATGTGACTGTGTATTAATACAAAGCCATAGTGTTTATAATGTGTCTGTTCAGAACATGGTGGCTTATGTTCCTAATTGTCCTGTTTTGTGCTGGTTTAGAGTTTCAACCAATAGAGAGGTGGCTGTTACATTTCTTGAGACCAGCTGTACTTTCTAACATAATCTGAACAAATGTAATGTTGGGACTTATAAAGAGCAACTATTGCATTAAGTATCAAATAAAACCCTGTTAGAATATTATGATGGGATATAAACAGCTGTTGACATTAGCTGACAAGAATATTGAGGGTATGATTGTCTCTTTCATTCAGCCAGCCGGAGAACCAGGTGAGCTCCTCTGGTGTGTCGGTTTGGGCCCACGGGCAGTACGTTTGACACCCCTGGTTTACAGGTTAGGAGTGAATAATCCAGTCATTTTTCTGCTGAAATTAAAGTTATGTTATGCAGGATTGTTGGTTACCGTTTGTAAACACGTTCAACAGCTCAGGGGTCCGTTTCAGAAAGGAGGTTCAACAAACTCTGAGCCTAACCCTGAACTCTGAGTTGAGTAACGCTGAGATGGGAAACTCTGGGTTACGGGTTTCAGTACAGGTGATTTCAATCGGTTCAATCAAAACAGAGTTTGTTCACTCTGAGTCAAGCGCGTGCACCACGACTTTAAAAAGCCGTCATCAATGGAGCCCCGATACCAAAATTCACCATGGCAACAAGCTACAAGAAAAGGTCTGCATTTTTTTTACTCCTCTGGAGTTGGATATTTTAATGCGCTCATACAGCGAATTTGAAGCTGTTTTCAGGAAGAAGAGTAACACGGCTGCAGCAGCGAAGGAACGGGAGTCGACATGGGAGAAAATTACTGCTCGAGTCAATGCGTAGCCTAAGTTTAAATTTATTTTATACATTTATGCAATCACAATAATGTTAGGCTACAGATGCAAACAAGTGGAATGGTGTTAAAGCTAAAATTTAGTTCACTTAGATGCATCACACCTCATTATTTTTCAAGTGAAAATGGTCTAAAAACAAGTTACTTTTAGGTGTGACTTGTTTTGACTAGAAATGAGACAGTTTGACTAGAAATAAGACACATATTCTTGGTATGATTTTGAGTTTTTGCAGTGTGATGCGGTCTGACATTTTGAGACAGTCAATCTACCTGCACATTAATGCTGTGAATGGACTTCATATTCACATAGTCTCCTTCATTTTGTGAAGGAGCAATGATGGGAATGTGGGTTCCATCAATGCACCCTATCACACCGGGAAATCCTAAAAGAAATTAAAATGACTAATCCCAGTCTGAGGTTGCAGCACCATGTCATTAACTGAATATGATTTATAATCATACATTTTAACTGATTTCTACATCATTCACCTGCAATCCTGTGGAGCTCCTTGATGACCCTCACAGGTTTATGTCCAGGGAACACAACAAAAGAGTTTAATAGACATTTCAGAGCTAGGGACACTTTTCTCACGGCTCTGCCTTACTGATATATTCTGCATCTCCGATAGTATACAGAAAACTCCCGTTTGCAAAAAAACGAAGAGCAACACAAAGAATCTGGATAGATGAAAGTGCACGTCCGCGGTTGGTGACGTTGGTTATGTCACGACGGATGAGGTTATGGATATAAATGATGGACTGTGATGTGAAACTGTACCGTTCAAAAAGAAAATGTTCTGGAAATGATAATACGTCAGTTCTGGGCCTGTGATTAATCTCCTGGCGAATGCGTAACTCCCTCCTCAGTAACACTGCCTCTTCGTCCACAGGGTCCTCCAAGAACAGACATGTTATGGTCGAAAAAAGTAGATTTAGAACTAGAACACACTTTAGGATCCAACTTTACCTTGAGGACAGATGATCAAACTCGCTGAAACCCGCGTGACACTAAACGAATGAATGAATGAATCACACTGCGTGTGTGGCGTAAGAGGGAGGAGACAGCTAGAAACTCAAGGTTCATTGAAGAAAACCTGCTCCCAAACAGGTTAGGTTCACAGAGTCAGTTGCCATAGTAACTGACACCGAGCTTCAGTTACCTCTCTTTCTGAAACGGGCTGGAGTTACTCCGCTTTCTCTGGTTTAAGTTACCTCCCTTTCTGAAACGGAAAACCCAGAGTTTCCCTCATTTCAGGGTTAACAGACTCAGAGTTTTCACTAAACCTGCTTTGTGAAACGGACCCCAGGTGAAGGTAAAAGCCAACCCCAGATTCATTCTTGTTTGGCATTTCTTCTTGCTAAATTTGCATTTCTTTCAGTGTTGTATCTCTTTGATTCCTGCTGCTTACAGTCTGGCATCTTTTTATAAAGCCCTGACCTCTCCTGAGCGCTGTGGGGGTACACGCCCAGAAACTTCCCAAACACAGAAGAAAGTAAGAAAACACAGGCAGAGGGCAGAGTCTCTGCAGATGAATACACCACCACACACTGAGAGTGGCTCATAAGTGATGATTGAGAGGGATTATTTCTGTATGAGTCTATACACTGTTTTGAAGGAAGATCCTGCAGAGTTTATCTTTAAGGTTTTAGCTCCACATTGCTCTGCCTCAGTCAATGGATTAAACCACTGAACAAGACAAACAGACTTCATTGTGGATCAGTATAATATCAGCCTGATGTCTGCAGTTTAGTGTCAACACAACTTTCACATCATAATAATCTCAGCACAGGAGGAAAAAATGGTGTCTGACCTCAGAGTCTCCAGTTTACAGTGTGGACTCTCCAGTCCAGCACACAGCTGCTTCACTCCTGAATCCTGCAGCTTGTTGTCACTCAGGTGCAGCTCTCTCAGATGGGAGGGGTTGGACTTCAGAGCTGAGGCCAATGAAACACAGCTGACCAAACCGCACATCTTCAGTCTGAATAAAGAATAAATGATGTAGATAAAAATCATGAATAAAACAATCAGATGTGTTCAGGTGTTAAATGTGTAGCTCAACATTACTATGTCCTGATCAATGAGCTTTGCCCTAAACTGAGTAGAGTGACTTTGTCATTGTGTTATTGTGCTGATCCCAACAGGATGCAGGTTAAAGACTAGAAAATACAAAAAGTGAAAAACAGCTCTCATAAATATCATTGACAACGTGCTGCTACTTCAATAAAGATGTAGTGACTTCACCTCTTAAACTCTGCCAGCTCCACCAGTGGCTCCATCATCACTAACTCATGTTGTGCAGCCAAACACAAATCACTTATTTAAAGAATCATCAGGGTCAATTTAAGTTGAAATCAAGTCTTTAAAGCAGGGCTGTTCAATTACAAATTCAACTGGGCCGGATTTTAAACCAGAAAATGTTGATGGGCCAGACATTTTCAGCAGCAGGCAACCTATTGGAAACTTTTTTGTTTTAGCTATTGGTGATGACACATTTCTAAACAGGTGCAAATTACTGTAGTAAAAGTAGCAATGTTTTTAGTGTCACATTTGAAATAATAAAAAAAAACAGAAGTCACATATCTGACAGAGAAACATCACATAATGCAGAAACAGAATAAAAAAGAGCTGTCAATGCACAGAAGCATAACAAGTGACATTAACAGTAACGAATAACACACTCTATCTCTCTACACCCCCCCCACACCCACACACACACACACACACTTCCTGACGTTTACCTTTAAGGTCAAGTGTCTATGAAAATCCACAGGACATAGTTTTATACAGTCTCTGGCAGCAACAGTCATGTTTACAACAACAAAGTCACTATATAAACTCAATAATATCTCACTGGAAACAAACCTAACATGTCAATAAAATAAATATTACTCCTGACATCACAACACTGAGTTACGTTATATAAGCATGAAGAACAGACATCAGTATCAGTCATTCATCCTGCTCTCTGTCCCACCTCTACTGAGGACACTCACTGTCCACAGGTAGGCTGTCTCAGGTACATTTTAAGATAAGTGACAAACTAAGTTCAACAGACTACATACACACAGCTTTCATTTTACTTTGTCTTTAACTATTTGCTATTGGTCCCACTAGTGTGATGTGCTTGTGTAAACCATGATTGTAAACCATAGCGGCGGTGAATGAGGGACAGAGCAGATTGAAATATGGCTTTCTACATGCTGAACACGTGTATTGATAAAGCACTGGCTTTTTACTGCTCAAGGTTTTATTGAGTCTGCAGCATGATGATACATGAAACCAAAACTTTACAAAGTAACAATGAAAGAGACGATAACAGCGGAGCTTATTAGTACTACAGTCTTGATTCATTTTGCCCCGGGCTGTTTAATACAGAGTCTCCACACCAATCTCTACCAGCCACTCTGAGGTTGCTTCTGCTCCTGATATAGCCTGCAGGCCGCCAACTGAATAGGCCTGCTTTAAAGGTTAGGAGTGAATTTTCAACTCAGTTTTTCTACTTAAATTAAAGTTATACTATGCAGGATTGTTGCTTACAGTTTGTAAACACACTTGCCAGTGAAAGAGAAAGTAAAAGCCAACCCCAGATTCATTCTTGTTTGGCATTTCTTCTCACTATATTTGTGTTTTCAGGTGTTTGATTCCTGCTGCTTACAGTCTGGCATCTGGTCACCACCTTTTTATAAAGCCCTGACCTCTCCTGAGCGCTGTGAGGGTACACGCCCAGAAACTTCCCAAACACAGAAGAAAGTAAGAAAACACAGGCAGAGAGCAGAGTCTCTGCAGATAAATACACCACCACAAACTGAGAGTGGCTCATAAGTGATGATTGAGAGGGATTATTTCTGTATGAGTCTGTTCTGAAGGAAGATCCTGCAGAGTTTATCTTTAAGGTTTTAGCTCCACATTGCTCTGCCACAGTCAATGGATTAAACCACTGAACAAGACAAACAGACTTCATTGTGGATCAGTATAATATCAGCCTGATGTCTGCAGTTTAGTGTCAACACAACTTTCACATCATAATAATCTCAGCACAGGAGGAAAAAATGGTGTCTGACCCCAGAGTCTCCAGTTTACAGTGTGGACTCTCCAGAAAATCACACAGCTGCTTCACTCCTGAATCCTGCAGGAAGTTGTAGCTCAGGTTCAGCTCTCTCAGATGGGAGGGGTTGGACTTCAGAGCGGAGGCCAATGAAACACAGCTGATCTCTGACAAACTGCAGTAACTCAGTCTGAATGAAGAATAAATGATGTAGATAAAAATCATTAATAATACAATCAGATGTGTTCAGGTGTTAAATGTGTAGCTCAACATTACTATGTCCTGATCAATGAGCTTTGCCCTAAACTGAGTAGAGTGACTTTGTCATTGTGTTATTGTGCTGATCCCAACAGGATGCAGGTTAAAGACTGGAAAATACAAAAAGTGAAAAACAGCTCTCATAAATATCATTGACAACGTGCTGCTACTTCAAGAAAGATGTAGTGACTTCACCTCTTAAACTCTGCCAGCTCCACCAGTGGCTCCATCATCACTAACTCATGTTGTGCAGCCAAACACAAACCACTTATTTAAAGAATCATCAGGGTCAATTTAAGTTGAAATCAAGTGTTTAAAGCAGGGCTGTTAATATACTTTGATGCAGTAGAGATGCTTGATTATCAGAATGGTGTCGTGTGAAATGTCCTGAACACAAGTATTTCAGATATTGTCAGGAATTAAAGAGCAACTTTTCTTCTTTTTCTTTGTTTTTGATGGCACTTCCAGTCGTTTAGATTTCCAAGGTAGAAATGTGGGACTTTTACTCTGGAATATCTCAAAATACTGATACAGTAAAAATACTTGAGTTCTGTGTCTGTATGTTGTCAGACATGTCCTCAACATCAGGAATAATCTTTTTCATTTTCATTTCCAGCAACACAAAAATCAAAGAATAAAGACATTTCCCTCACAAGTTAGTGGTATTTACTTTTTAATGTATAAGGGACACTGGTAATTAATTTGACTCTTATTCTGAATATAATTCAATTCATTGTATTTCTATAATGTTATGTATTTTATAACAGCTTCATCTGAAAATCAAAAGTCATCATTCTGCTAACTTTGCTAAGTCTGTCACTAGCTCCCCCCGTATGTTTGACACCCCTGGTTTACAGGTTAGGAGTGAATAATCCAGTCATTTTTCTGCTGAAATTAAAGTTATGTTATGCAGGATTGTTGGTTACCATTTGTAAACACGTTCAACAGCTCAGGTGAAGGTAAAAGCCAACCCCAGATTCATTCTTGTTTGGCATTTCTTCTTGCTAAATTTGCATTTCTTGCAGTGTTGTATCTCTTTGATTCCTGCTGCTTATAGTCTGGCATCTGGTCACCACCTTTTTATAAAGCCCTGACCTCACCTGAGCGCTGTGGGGGTACACGCCCAGAAACTTCCCAAACACAGACAATAAGAAGAAAGTAAGAAAACACAGGCAGAGGGCAGAGTCTCTGCAGATAAATACACCAGCACACACTGAGAGTGGCTCATAAGTGATGATTGAGAGGGATTATTTCTGTATGAGTCTATACACTGTTTTGAAGGAAGATCCTGCAGAGTTTATCTTTAAGGTTTTAGCTCCACATTGCTCTGCCACAATCAATGGATTAAACCACTGAACAAGACAAATACACTTCATTGTGGATCAGTATAATATCAGCCTGATGTCTGCAGTTTAATGTCAACACGACTTTCACATCATAATAATCTCAGCACAGGAGTAAAAAATGGTGTCTGACCCCAGAGTCTCCAGTCTACAGTTTGGACTCTCCAGAAAATCACACAGCTGCTTCACTCCTGAATCCTGCAGCTTGTTGTCACTCAGCTCCAGCTCTCTCAGATGGGAGGGGTTGGACTTCAGAGCGGAGGCCAATGAAACACAGCTGGTCTCTGACAACATGCAGTGCCACAGTCTGAAACAATCAGATGTGTTCAGGTGTTAAATGTGTAGCTCAACATTACTATGTCCTGATCAATGAGCTTTGCCCTAAACTGAGTAGAGTGACTTTGTCATTGTGTTATTGTGGATCATCATGATGTCACCCTTCTACAGACATCATCCAAATGTCACCACAACATTCATTCACCTATTCATATCAACACAGATTAACAACATGCTGCTGATCTCAGTCAAGTCTGTATTTAGAGGATCAATATCAAATCAGACACGTTGGACTAAAAACTGTTCATTCATTCATTTCTTACATGACCTTCATACTGTATTTGTATATGGAATAAAAAGGAGAGGGACACATTTGTTCAAGTTTGTTCAACAGCCACATGCACATTAAAAGAGTTATTGGTGGCAGTAAATATTCCTCCTGTCCATACTGAGTGTGAAGTGGTCTCTTCTTAACTCAGCTACACTGTAAGAAATGTCTTCATAAGTTCAGATGAAACTAATATGAAGCTTCAGCAGTCTGAGTTATCCAAATCAAGAGGGTGTGGACCAAAGTTACACACTGTTTAGCACCAAACTCCCTCTTTGAGTTACTGTTCCTCCTCTGCAGCTCAACAAGAAAAACACTGTCAGACACTAAATACTGACTGTAACTCAGACGTCTGAAGCCTCATATTAGTTTAAACTGAATGTTGACACAGAACAAGACTGTGGATTTTGTCCTCCATCTGGTAACACTGGAGTCAGGTTATAAAGGGGCTGCTTCACAGACAGTATGGACAGAAGGAATGATGACAGACATCAACTACAAAGTGCCCTCAGTAGAGTGCAGACCTCTGCCAGGCCACTGCATTACAGCTGTGACTCTAGACAACAACACATGCTGCTCAGCTGTGACCGCTGGAGTTGTCCCTCCTGACTTCCTTACAGTCAAGATGGCGGCTAAGATAAAAAAGAAAAAAACAACAACAACAACAACAACAACAACAACAACACAGGACTAAATCATCTCGTATTGTGACCAACCTCAGTGGATCATCAGATATCCTGTATGGAATTAATCTGTAGATGCTCCGTTTCAAAATGAGAGCACAGTTTCCTATCGACCACGAGAGATCATTGAGCATACAGTCATAAATGTCACACAAGATATGTGTCTTCACAATAAAAGTCCCATGTTGTTTTCTTATTTTAGCTTTGTTTAGCTTTTATTGTGAAGCAGCCAAAGCAGAAAATATTGGGTTTTCATCTGCAGTGACTTCATACGAATCTTATCCGTCTGACAGCGAACATGAAACGGTAAAATAAGGCAGATATCTGAAAGTACAAACAGCAACGCAGGAGAGAAACTAAACTTCAAACCACAGAGATTCAGTTCAAAGATACAAAACTTGTGAACACACAGACACTTTGAAAACTCTGGGCTGCTGCACAGACACCAGTTGAGCCTCAACACACGCTTGTTGGAGGGGGCGGAGCCTGTCAGCTTCAGCTCCACTAGTTTGGAGTCCACATGTCTGTCTTTGGTTTTAGGTGGATTACAATAAGAAATGACACGTTTGGAAGATTTTATTCCACTTACAGTGATGTAACCAGAGGCTGTTAACTCAAGTAACGTCACCTGTGTGGGTCGAGGAGGAGGGAGAGAAACGCAGCCCAGCGACAGGAAAACACAGTAAAGACTCTCACACTGAGCTCAAATCAAAGCAGTGCACATAAACAAGGTAAATAACATCAATCAAATATTTGCTTTCTTTCGGGGGGGGGGATCCCACTGATAGAGGAAACACTTGATAGCAACTGGGATTGTTCCACAGCACATCAGTCAACACATGGATGCAAAGGGAAAGAGGAGCCAGTGAATGGTTGTCATTTAGAAATGACATCACATAGACGTATGAATCCAGATCATTAATGGTGCAGTCCTAATGGGCGTGTGAGTGTGAAAGAATATCAACCTCTCCTTAAAGTCCAAGATGTTTCCAGTGCAGACTATTTATTTGCTTATTGTTGCAGTCTAAAGGTCTGTGACTTCAAATGATTATGTGACGTTAACATGAAAACAAAGAAACCTCAGAACCTCAGGAATCTTAAATTCTCTTTGGATAAATCTCAAACTTGATGGTGTCTAAATGTTCTAAATCATCATTTCTCTGCCTTTCATAACCAACTGTTCAGCCATTTGGAAAGACACAACATTTCTGAAAACACTGAAAGCTTTAACCTCAGACAAGGATTTATATTATATATATCCAAAAACAAACAAACAAACACCTACATAAGCAAGTGAACTGACCTCAGAGTCTCCAGTCTACAGTTTGGACTCTGCAGTCCAGCACACAGCTGCTTCACTCCTGAATCCTGCAGGTTGTTGTTACTCAGGTCCAGCTCTCTCAGATGGGAGGGGTTGGACTTCAGAGCTGAGGCCACGACTTCACAGTGAGTCTCTGAGAGTTCACACCCAGTAAATCTGACATGACACATATTACAAAATGTGTTATTGTCAAAGAGACACTTTATATTTACTTTATGGATTTGATGATAAAACAGTTTGAAATATCCTGTTTTGATGGACTGAAAATAGTTAAGAATAAAAAAAGAACACAAAGAATTCAAACTAATTAAAAGCTGATTGATGAGCAGAATTACTGCCTCGTGGTCGTATGCTTCACCAGTCAAGTTACACTTACAGTTTACATCCATGTCTGTCCAGACTCATATGTGTCCATGACAGTAGACAATGATTCAAATATGGATGTTGCTGCAAAGAAGCTACTTATTCTAAAACACAGACGCTTCACACACATCTTCAACCCGACAGCACAGAAGATCTATACAATCAGCACAGTTTCAAGATCAGTGTCACCAACTCAGTCTCTGACCAAATGTCTCCCCTTCTGTTCCTCAGATATGACGTTTAATAATGACCAGAAACATGTTTCCACAAAACATGATGATGTCACAGTGAAGGTGACCTTTAACCTTTTGGATATAAAATCTCATCACTTCATTATTTTATCCTGTTAGACATTAGTGTGAAGTTTTGTCATAATTAATTAGTGAATGAATTCTTGAGTTATGGCCAAAAACATATTCTGTGAGGTCACAGTGATCTTGACCTTTGACCACCGAAATCTTATCAGTTCATTCTTAAGTCCAACTGGACGTTTGTGCCAAATGTAAAGAATTTCTCTCAAGGTGTTCTTGAGATGTCATGGACACACTGACAACCCAAAAACATGATGCCTCTGGCCACGACTGTCGCTGGCGCCGAGGCATGAAAAAAGAGACAGCAACAACTGGATAAAAGCAGTTTTTAGGACTTCAGAAATCTCCTTTGGCAAATGATACAGATCTTATTTTACATTTTTAAGCGAAGTGGTGAATAAACTCAGGTATTATCTGCATGTCTGATTCTATAAAACACCTCACAGAACCTTCTTATGGAGTAATAACTTTACTGCTTTCACTCAGAACCATCAAATACTGTCATACTGTGATGAAATGCTGCTGTGATAAAACCTCAACAACAACCTCTGAAGTCCATCATTTGTTTTATCAGGTTCACCTCCATCACACAAAGCTGAAAAACTGTAAAATATTAAATGATCATAAATAAACATAAGAACTGTGTTGATGAACTCAACAGCTATAAACACAACCAACTGAAACATCTACATGTTTTGCACTCACAGCATTTGAAACAGCTCAAGAACATCTGTGACAAAATACAACACACACATCATTTTAACATTTTATGAATAATAAGAATTTCACAGTGTGTATATTTGAAGAATTAAACTACTAATCTACAATGATTTATGATGTTAATCACATCTGGACTTACCGAGCCTTTCTGCAGTTCCTCACAGCTGGAATCAGTCTCAGTCCTCCCTCCCATGTTGTGTTGTATTTGTTCACGTCCAACTCATCCAGAACCTCCTCTGACATCTGCAGCATGTAGGCCAGAGCTGAGCAGTGGATCTCTGAGAGTGTCTTCTTTGATCTGTTCTCTGACTTCAGGAACTCTTGGATCTCCTGATGTACTGAGAGGTCGTTCATCTCCAGCAGACAGTGGAAGATGTTGATGCTTCTGTCAGGAGAGATATCATCAATGTTCATCTCCTTCAGGTTGTTGATGGCTCTCTGGATGATTCCTGGACTGTTGTCTGTCCGACCCAAAAGGCCTCCTAACAGTCTCTGGTTGGACTCCAGAGAGAGGCCATGAAGGAAGCGGACAAACAGATCCAGGTGACCATTTTTACTTTGGAGGGATTTCTCCATGGCTCTCTGTAAGAAGACATGCAGGGATCTGTAATTATCCTGGTCTGTCCCCAGGAAGTCCTCCAGTACCTTTGTGTTCCTGTTGGTGAAACAGTGGAACAGGTAGACTGCAGCCAGAAACTCCTGAACGCTCAGATGAACGAAGCAGTAGACTGTTTTCTGGAAGATCACAGACTCTCTTTTGAAGATCTCTGTACAAACTCCTGAGTACACCGAGGCCTCTGTGACATCAAGACCACAGCGCTCCAGGTCTTCTTGGTAGAACATGATGTTTCCTTTCTCCAGATGTTCAAACGCCAGCCTCCCCAGCTTCAGAAGAACGTCCCTGTCAGCCTCCGTCAGCTCCTGTGGACTGGTCTCATGTCCCTCATCATACTTGTGCTTCTTCCTCTTTGTCTGAACCAGCAGGAAGTGTGAGTACAGGTCAGTCAGGGTCTTGGGCAGCTCTCCTCTCTGCTCTGTAGTCAACATGTGATCCAGAACTGTAGCAGTGATCCAGCAGAAGACTGGGATTTGACACATGATGTGGAGGCTCCTGGATGTCTTCATGTGTGAGATGATTCTGCTGGACCGCTCTTCATCCCTGACTCTCCTCCTGAAGTACTCCTCCTTCTGGGCGTCAGTGAAGCCTCGTACTTCTGTTACCCTGTCAACACATGCAGGAGGGATCTGATTGGCTGCTGCAGGTCGGGAAGTTATCCAGACGAGAGCCGAGGGAAGCAGCTTCCCCTCCATCAGGTTTGTCAACAGCACGTTGACTGATGACTTGTGTGTGACATCAGTCACAACCTCATTGCTGTGGAAATCCAGAGCCAGTCTGCTTTCATCCAGGCCGTCAAGGATGAACAGAACTTTACAGACAGCGAGCTCCTCTGCTGTGACCTTCTGTAATGTTGGATGGAAAACACGGAGCAGAGTGACAAGACTCAACTTCTCATCTCTGATCAAGTTCAGCTCCCTGAACGAAAGCAGAATCACCACACTGACATCTTGGTTTTCCAAACCCTCGGCCCAGTCCAGACTGAACTTCTGCACTGTGAAGGTTTTTCCAGCGCCAGCGACGCCGTTGGTCAGAACCACTCTGATGTGTTTCTGTTGGTCAGGTAAGGCTTTAAAAATGTGCTGACACTTGATTGGAGTTTCATGGAGGGTCTTCATCTTAGAAGCTCTCTCAAGCTGCTTCACCTCATGTTGGGTATTAACCTCTTCACTCTGTCCCTCTGTGATGTAGAGCTCAGTGTAGATCCTGTTGAGGAGGGTTTCACTTCCTGTTTCATCACTTCCTTCAGTCACACGTTCACATCTCCTCCTCACACTGATCTTATGTTCATCTAAAACCTCCTGCAGACCACTGTCTGCTGAAAGAGAAGGAAACATGTCAGAGTAAAGAAATAAATCTAAAATCTTCAGATTATATTGTTGATCGACATTAAAACAAGCAACCTGAAAAAATGAAGGTTTTATACATTAGTTTTATAAAATCTTTCATGTCTACACTTTACAACACAAATAAACCAAGAAGAATCCTGTTTTCAGACATGATGACATCAGCAGACAGATGGACAGTCTTACTTGGTACAGTGCTGGTCTGACTGGCTGTCTGCAGTCCAGCTCTTGTTCCGGGTCTTTTTCCACACTGGGGACAGGAGGAGTCTCCTGATGAAGCAGACTGGTCCCAGTATGAGCTGATGCACTGTCTGCAGAACCAGTGTCCACAGCTGGTAGAGACTGGATCCTTCAGGACGTCCTGACACAAACTACAGCAGGACGGCTGCTCCTCCACAGAAACATGACTCCTCTTCTTCTCTCTGTGGAGATGAACACATATTTAGATCTCGTGCAAACTGTGCTGAAAATTATTTGCTTTGTTCACACACTCAGTCACAGGCAGTTCAAATATCTCATGGTGCAGCTTCATGAAAACCTCCTGAGTAATGTTGTGCTCCTCTGTGAGACGACTTTCAAAAGGCAAAAAGCTCCCTCATGTTTTTCAACAGGCTCTTACTTCGTGTCTGACGGTCCGGGTTTATTACTGAAGGTTAGAGGAAGGTCTTTACTGTTGTCACTCTTCATAGACACACAGCTGGACACTGGACACTCTGCTCTCTGTCTGTGGAAACAACAAATGTTTGAAACATATTATTAGTCCTTGTAAAGACCAGAGGAAACATTACAACAAGTCCTCCAACCCATACGAGAGAGTTACTGAGCGTGAGATGGATCGGCAGTTTGGTGCAGCATGCAGTGCCAGACTGTGTGTGTGCAGTCTCTTACTTTGTGTCTGAGGGTCCAGGTTCATTACTGAAGGTTAGAGGAAGGTCTTTACTGTTGTCACTCTTCAAAGACAGCTGACAGCTGGACACTGGAGACTCTGATCTGTCCCCGTCTGCCTCCAAATCAGCCATCTTCCCAAATCTGAGAGAACTGTAACACACATACACAGTGTGATGAAGTCAGTAACTTCTTATTTATAGGACATGATCACATATTGGCTGGGTATTTCTATGACATACAGCAGGGGAGAGCGGGGTCAGTTGGGACACTTTTGTATTGACACTAAATAACCACAAAATAAAAATAATAGTGATGAAAATAATGTGATCTCTGAACAGATACAGGCGTCTGCTAACAATCAGGTTTTTTAGAGCCCAACCCAAACGTGAAAGGCACAGTTTAGTTAAATGTCAAGTATTTAACATCACACAGACTGGTGGTGATTGTTAAACTAACATGTGTACAGATGTGAAGCCCTGACTGTATCTGACTGATCTTTAATGAAAGCTGTTGTCTTGTATCAAACATGAAGCTCATAGTCACACACAGTTTATTCAGCCTGTGTAGTTGAGGGGACAGGTCAAACTGATATGATGCTGATTTACAGGAGAATTCATAGAAATGGAGGTTGAACCATGAACATAAACTACAGATCACCTGTAAAGCATTTAAATAAATCAGTCTATCAGAATTAAAACAACTGGAGACTGACAACAAACTGATATATGAGTCTGATTATATCTGAATAAATCACCATCATGTCTGACAGGATGTGAGTGTTCCTGTGACTTCCTGTACAGACTGAAGGCTGCTGGGAACTCTCCAGTACCCCTTTTCCACCAGAGCAGTTCCAGTGCTGGTTCGGGGCCAGTGCTGAATTTGGAACCGTTTTTCCCGTTTCGACCGACAAAAGAACTGGCTCTGGGCCAGAAAAACTGGTTCCAGAATGACACCAGTTCTTTGCTGGACGAGAAGAAAGAACCAATACGGGGTAGATCAGCATGGTAACTTACTCTGAAGGCTATCCTGCTCCAGAGCAGGTAAGTTCAGGGTTGAATCTGATCCTATAAAAAGCACCACCCACTGGCCAATCAGCTGATCGGAAAAAAATGACTTCACTGACAGAAATGCAGCCCAGTCATGACGGGAAGTTTAATTAACTTGATTGATTTTGATTTGAAAGTTTATTTTGACACTATAAAAGAAAAGAGAGCAATGAAAAGATTGTTCACAAAGGAGTGGAAAGAAGTCGAAATCTCATCCCACCCCTTCATAAGAAAGAAACTGATCAATTGCGGACACTTAATAGCACCATTAATTAGTGCCAACATTTTTTGTTGTTGGAGTAAATGGTCCCTGTTAAAGATAATGGGCCTAATTGACAGCTTTTCTGCTGGAAATGTGGAAAGTAGCCTATCATGTCTACACTTCATGGTGTTTTAGGGATTTTCCTTTTTGTTTTTTAAAGAGGGAGACTAGGTATATTTTTGCGCAGCTGCTAATTTCTAACACAGCTCAATATCAGGATGATTTTATTCAGACTATCAGTTTGGCGTTGATATGATTTAATTGTGGCGTCAGCTTTAAGCTTTATTGTAGCATATATAACATTATGACAAAGACCAATTTATCAGACGCAATGATGTTAGACGATAATTGTAATACACACAGTTCATCAGCGCAGCATTGATTTCATGGGATTCAAGGGTGTGATCAGTGTCAGATGTACAGGTACAGGTACTGTAGCTACTTGAACCAGTGATGAGTAATTTAACCTACACATCATTTTATTTGCTATCTTGTATTGTCTTGATTTTTCCCCTCTCTCCTCTCTTTCTTCTTTCCTGACCCGTTTTTTTCCTTCTCTATTATGTGATTTCATTGATGTTTTGACAGGGGAATTTCTTTGATAAGCTTTTAGTGGCTTCTAACCTCTCCGGCACTTTTCTTTTTTTAGCCTTGTAAATTTTATACTGTCTGTTTTTGACATTATGTGCAAATAAACTAAAATAAAATAATACTAAACATCATCTATTCCGTTATTTCCTCCTCCTGCAGCTGCCACGGTGTTGGCCTTTTCTGTAATGTTGCTTTTCTCCTCATATTTTAGCAGAATTAATCTCTGATCCTCACGAGAAATACTTTTCCCCTCACATACGACACTCTGTGAGGACGCTCTGTGACGCTTGTTGTTGTTGTTCGACGTAACTGACGTATACAGTGACGCACATGAAACCACCTCGAGCCGTGGAAAAGCAAATTGGTTCTCAGCTAGTTCGCAAGTTGAACCATCTGATCTGAGGGCGGAAACCAAAACTCAATCTAACAAAGAGCAGGGAGAGCTGACTGAACACTCAACATCTTCCTCTACAACAAAACTGCGCCACAACCCCTCGACAGAGTCCCCCTTTTCTCTCTGTGTGTCTAGAAACTAGAGCTTTTCACTGTGACGCACATTCGCACCGGAGCGCGCAGATCCGTAGCTGCGCCTGGTTGTAAAAACAGCGTCAGATGATGGTGGTGGTAAAAGCAAGTGTGATGATGAAGCTGTGAAGATGTGGCACTGAGCCAACCGACCCTACTCTCCCCTAGAACACACTAAACAATGAAGAAACATCAACACTCACCGTGTCTCACACCACGTATCTTCCTCTCACTGCTCTGCGCACTTTAAAAATGGAGTCTGAACACAACACTGACTTTATACTTTCACTTTCGCTGCTCCTCCCTGTTGGCACCTCCCTCCTTTGACTGGAGAGTAAGACGGACTGTATGGAGTTAAATTTGTCTCATTAATACCTGTAAATGATCTACACACATGTTCTGC
Organism: Epinephelus cyanopodus; assembly: GCA_026686955.1. Taxonomy (NCBI): domain Eukaryota; kingdom Metazoa; phylum Chordata; class Actinopteri; order Perciformes; family Serranidae; genus Epinephelus; species Epinephelus cyanopodus. Next base: position 7,426,197 of record CM048934.1, on the reverse strand, counting down.
TGTCCACAAATACAAACTTCTAATTTAACAAATAGCTCGTGAGTCACAAAAACACGCCTCATCCTCACCTCACTGCACCCTTCTCGTCAGTAGGTGGCAGTGTTTGCAAGTGGCTGAATGGTTTTCACTTGACCCCTTGGAGAGCAAAACAACACATTTTGCCTGCCGCCCACTAGTTTAGGACAAGCTACAGAAACACACTGCCGCTCCAAAATGCCGGACAGTTGTTGTGTGGTCGGGTGCACAAATCCTGCTACTACCATCATGAATGACCACCTGAATAGCACAAAGACAAGATGTTACACTTGTGTTTAGAATAATGCTCTTTGTCTTTCATGCTTATATATTTGATCCTTTGTTTTTATTTACGTTTTCATAGCATTCCATCGTTTATAAAACTGAGGCTGTAATGAGTTAAAATGAAAGGAAATGCTGATTTTATGTTTGAATAGTATGGACAGTTAGCAGTTGTTCCTCTCACTGCTCTGCGCACTTGGAGTCTGAACACACCACTGACTTTATACTTTCACTTTTGCTGTGCCTCTCTGTTGGCACCTCCCCCCCTTTGACTCATGGGAAATTATTTATTGACAATAACACAGAGACTTGAGACTCTGCTTAGAGTTTCTGCTCTGCTTATGTTATGGACTCTGTTGCTTTGCTTTCATCTTTAATAAACCAAATCTACCGGCACAGAAGCTCAACAATGTGCTGATGTGGACAGCGTCACTTGAAAGAATCACTATCAGTGTAAATGTAGGTTATATCTGAATATTTGCTCTGCTTTACCTCACACATGAACCAATCGACTCTGCAGCAGAGCAGCAGCTCAGTGATCTGCTCAGTTAGATTTCTGTGACAGCAGGGTAAAGTGGTGAAAACACTCTAAATATAGCGCACACTTCAACTGCTACAGATGTTTTGTGGGCCTTTCTAGGTGGTTCAAAACTAATAACTGAGGCAGAGTTTGTTTAGCGCAGTCGGTTTGATTCATGGACGTGACACGAGGATTTCATCATGTCATCATGTCAATATGGACCAAAGTCTCTGAGGAATGTTTCCAGCACCTTGTTGAGTCTGTGACACCAAGAATTCAGGCAGCTCTGAAGGCAAGTGGCTGGTGTGTATATAGCTATGTAGATTTGTGTGAATGTATTTGTACAGCATGATGTAGTTTGTCATAAGATCCCTGTAGTTCTGACTCACTATGCTGATGTTTATAGTATTTGCTTTTGTCTTGTTTCAGTGTTTTTACTGGTTTAAATCACCTGGTCCTTTTGTTTTGGAGAGGAAGAGACCTCTGTGGATAATATGGCTCACGGTAAAAACCTCATCAACAATCAACACTGAAGGAACTCTACCTGAGAGAAGTTTCAGCTGGTTGCAATCTGCAATCATCACCACTACAGACACATTTAAGTCTTTAACACTGAACCTTTAAGATTAAAACTCAAAGAAAAACTTCAAATGTTCTCACAAGTCTGTTGTGGTCTGGCTGTGTCACAGGACGCTGTGTAAGAAAATAAAACACAATGTGAATGGAACTGAAGTAATAAAATCAGCAAACAAACTGAGCCTGACAAACTCAAATTGATCCTCCAAGAGGAAATGAATGTAGTCAGTGAACATTATTTCTCACTATGATAAGCCAGTAAGCCTGTAACAAACATTCAAATATTCAGTAACGCATTCATACAAGTCAAGTTTAGTAACTGTCATCATTCATTTTTAGGCAACTGCATTTCAAATGTTGCCTCAAACTCACCTTTACCCACAACCTTGGTAAATTCATTCAGTATGAGAGTTACAATTCAAACACATGCAGGTTAATTATTTGCTGTGCTGCCTCTGAGCCTTTGAACATGTAGGCTACAGTAGCTACAGGAAGTAGGAGGGACAGGACTTGTTGTTAGCATTTAGCTCCACTAGATGGAGCCACAGAGCCATTAAACTGCAGCAGCATCTCAGACCAAGTTTTTCATCAGGTTGATAAACTGACCTACATCAACAGGGATCTTTATGACTATGTGACTACTGAATAAAAGATAGAAGTGAGACCATTCAACCTGCTGTACCTCATCAGTCTGTGAAGATACAGAAATGTTTGATATCACTTTGAGAGAGAGGGGTGGAGCATTGAAACAGGAAGTAACAACTGACAGGGACTGTGCCACCATTCTCTGCTGCGTGTGACACTGACTGTGACCTGGAACATCTAGATAATATAGTTTGGATTCATAAGGTAACGAGGAGAAAACGTCAGTGAGGTTTATTCACTGTAAGCAGCAGAGAATGGTGGACATTGTGACAAGACTTGAGACAAATAATAAAGACATTTATGATAATTATAAGTATTATTTGTTGAGGGTTTTTTTAGACGGCCATTACTGGAAACTTGTCTATGCCAACAGTAAAACCTACGGACTACAAACAGCACACAGCAAACAGCTTGTCCGACTTCTCACAGGGAAACACATGGGATCATAAATGTCTTTATTATTTGTCTCAAGTCTTGTCACAATGTCCACATTCTGACGAAGAACAGGAAGTCGCCATCTTAAATACCCATGACATCATCAAATAAAAGTAAAGAATACATTATACTGGCCATATATTCATCACTAGCAGTCAGTTCATCAGAGATTACTAAAGAGATTGACACTAGAACCATTTGTGTGCACAGTTTTAGGAGCTGTTTTTACATGTTTTGCATTTTCTAATTGCATTTTTAACATCATCTTGGTTGGAGGTCTAATGGTACGTGTATGTATTTGTCCAAAACTCTTTCATTTTTCTGTCTTCTTTGGTTTAATAATGAAGCGTCAGTATCATGTGATCCAAGTAATTACGGTTGAATTGGCCTAATACACTCCAATAAGGTCCACGTCTTAGCATGTGTGGAACGTAAGTAACAGAGACAAGAGAAAGTTCACAGGACAGAGAGTGGTGGATGATGCAGACGGTGTTCATTTGAAGTTAGGTCAAGTTATTTCTCTGGAAACACAAACATTTCATTAGGGATGCATGATAATATGGGCACATCATCAGCACTGCTCCATATTGGCTTTAAAATGAACTATTTGAATCGGCCAACATGCTTTTTTATTTTGCACGATGAATGAATATCACATACGTTGAAGAGTACTGTATTTAATATGATGTTAATTCCACCACAGAAGAGACTTGATGATTACTAAAATTAGCTGCTGAAGAGTGGATCGGTATCGGTTATCGGTCAAATGAGTTTTTACATATCAGCATAGCTGATATCGGCAAAAAAATCCAATATGGTGCATCCCTATGTTGAATGCATATACAAGGCTTTAGCCCTGCTAAAATATTCATCTTGTTTTACAGTTTTGATGCCTCCTCATGGGCGATAGCTGCGGCCAGAGGCATTATGTTTTTGGGTTGTCCTTCCATACGTCTGTCTGTGCCAGCGTGTGCCCGTCAGTCCCATCCTGGAGGAGAAACTTGAGAAAATGAGAAGAAAGTACAGAACTAATCCTGGCCATCGGGAGCAGAAACTTGAAAAAAGTAGAGTAAGTTATGCTGATCCTGACTACCGGAAACAAAAACTTGAAAAAAGTAGAGAAAGTTACAACACAAATCCTGAACACAAGGAATATAAGATTGCAAGTCGTAAATTTATATTACAACAATAATAATAATATTTTAAACAAGCTGAAAATAATAATGTTGTTTATGCAATTAAAAAAGTTGCTAAAAAACTTGGTTATATATGTTGTGTTTGTCACAGCCTGTTGTTCAGGAATCGAGTCGTTCAGTGTAAAGTGGGTTCATATAGAAAGAACAGTGAAACTGCTGCATTAGCCACCAAATGTATCACAACTACATACTTGCATAAACAAAATGAAGAATGTGATGCCAAATGTAAAGCCTGCAGCTGGGAGAGAGACAAATTGACCGATTCTGGTAGAGTTAAAATGCTTGAATTGTCTTGAAGAACACTTGGTAGCGTTGAAAATCCCATTTATGAAACTTGTTCCTTTGCCTAAATCAGGACAGAATGGGGTTCTTGGTCCTGTCGTTTGTGTGTCTTCTAACATCAATGATGTCACAAGTATTCTACCAAGAGAAGAACAAAGCAATTTAATTATTAAAGTCAAGCTCAAAAGAAAATTATCATACAAAGGACATTACCAATATCAGTTTGTTAGAACAAAACATGTAAAAATGGCTTTGAAGTATTTTATTAAAAACAACATATTGTATGCAGATATAACTGTGAATGACCAATGGGTGAACCCTCTGGAGGAAAATGAATCAGTGGAAGATGAATGTGATGAAGCTGAAGACATGCCGACTGAAGGTGTATTGCAAAACACTGATATGGATGAAAATGAAGACTCAAGAATACAAAACAACCACAGTGGAGTGGATGAAGTTGAGGAGACTTTGTCTTACACTGAGCAACAACACGGAATCTTTCTGGATACACGTTTACAACCTGTTGATATTGGCCAAGAAATTTTGGATCATCATTTTGATGACGTGTTTTGCCTCGCTCCAGCTGAAGGAAGGAATCCTGTCCATTTGTTGAAAGACGTGTCCAATGAAGCTAAATGTTTTCCATCTTTATATCCAACAGAAGGTCCAACTTTCTCTGACAAAAGACCACTGAGAATTGCACTTGCAAATTATTCTGAAACACAGAATCTTAAATGCTGATGGAAGGTTTGCTCAAAATATAGACTATATATTCTATGCTCAATGCATTTCTGAACTTGAACAAATTCTATCAAACGTTTCAATTGCTTTGAGGAAGAATCTAACTGCATTAGGAATGTCACTGCAAGCAAGTTGACAAATCAAAAATCTCTTCAAGAGAAATTAAAATTTCATCAGGGTTACAAATTCTTAAAGCCTATCCGTGGTACTCCTCCTTTCTGGCAATCAGTACAAAAAGATATATTGCGATGCTGAGACAACTTGGTTTACCAACCTGGTTCACTTGTTTCTCATGTGCTGAAATGAGATGGACAGAATTCTTGAGGACAATTATGACACAAGAAGGCATAAACAAAAGTATGGAGTATGAAATGGATTGGTTGGAAAAGAATGATTTGTTGAAACGAAATCCAGTAACTGCAGCAAAAATGTTTGATCATCGTTTTCAAACATTTTAAACAAACTTATCCTTTCAGATGCTAACACAATTGGTAAAATAAAGGACTACTTTTATCGTATTGAGTTTCAACACAGAGGATCCCCTCATGCTCACTGCCTGTTTTGGGTACAAAATGCTCCACAGATTGACAAAGATGAAGACAGGGATGTTGTTCAGTTTGTAGATCAATATATTACTTGCAAAAGACCATCAATGATGCAGACTTGGAAGAGAAAGTCACAAGTGTTCAAAAACACAGCAAAAGGCATTCAAAAACATGCAGGAAAAAGGGTACAACATGTTGATTTAATTTCCCACGTGAGCCCTCTTGCAGAACGTTTATCTGCAGAAATGCTAAAGCAAATGACAATGAAAAGGAGTCCAAGGATGCTTCAAATATAACTAAAGCTGAAATGTCAGAAGAAGCAGCCATTGCTATATTGACTAAGCTAAAACTCTCATTGCTTGAAGATGACGTTGAAGCCTTAACGAAGCCTTTTTTTAAATTGGAATATCTCAAGGACAGTTGGAAAAAGCTCATGCCAGACTAAGCAATAAAACCAGTATAGTTCTCAAAAGAGAGATGAATGCTCTGTGGATGAATCAATACAACAAAAATCTCTTACAGGCCTGGAATGTAAACATGGATATTCAGTATGTGATAGATGCTTATTCTTGTGTCGTATATACCATATCATACATTTCAAAGGCTGAGAGAGAAATGGGATTGCTACTGGAGCGTACCTAAAGGGAGTCAAGAAATCAAGAAAACCATGATGCAAGACAAGTCTTGAAAGAACTCGGTACAGTGTGTGCTCAAGAAGCTGTATACAGATTGACTGGCATGCACTTAAAATATGCTCACGGAAGGTACGGTTCATTCCAACTGGAGAAAATCCTGTGAAAATGAGTAAACCCCTCCACCTTTTGCAACAACAGACCAAGAGGGAACCATTGATGAAAAAGAACTGAGGATGGTCAGCTTGTCAGACAGATATCGAAATAGACCAAACACTCTAACCTCAACCTGCTGTTGTTGTTTACATATCAAGTTCCTGAGAATAATTTGAATGTTGCTCTTTTATACAGACCAGGCACATACTCAGTGAGTGTGTTCAAGAGGAATTTGACATGTCTTATCAATGATTTGGAGATGGAAGATGGTAGTAAAATCTAAATGGGAGATGTCAATGATAATATTTTGACTTCATCATCAATTCTGAATATGATGAGTAAATATGGTTACAGGCAGCATGTTTTAAATGTTACTACTGAGGTTGGCACTCTGATTGATTATATTTATATGAAATCTGTGCAGAATGTTGACATAGCTGTAATGCCAACATATTACAGTTTTCACAATGCAATTTCTTTAACATTTTTTTGAGTAATGAGTAAAAAAGGAATCTCCTATTTGTCTCAAATTTGAACTCTCTCTCTATTTTCTTCTTTTTACAGTTGGACTCAACTGAGAAGTAAACCAGACTGACCTGAACAGTACTGACTTGAATACTACCCCTACATGTAGGTCAAGCATGAACTTTGTAAACAGTGAACTATCATGTTTAATTTTACAGTTGAACTCGACTGACTGGAACTGAACCATACGGACATGAACAGAACTGACTTTAATGCCACCCCTTAATGTAGGCGTACCATGAACCTGAACTGAACTGACATACCAACCTGAACTGACTTGAAAGAAATATGATGAAAGAAATTTGATGAAACTTGGTGAACTTCCCTCTGAATCCCCTTAAAATGGATCAGGATGCACAGTGATTACTGACGCATATTTCTTTCAGCTTACAAATAGCTGACTCAATCTTCGACTGCACCTGAATTGGATTGTTTTAATCCTGAATTAATCCAGGTATAGATTTTGTTGTGAAATCTACCAAGTCCTGTAAAGTAAAATAAATCCTGTATGTGTATCATTTGGTAAGTATAAAAGTAGACCAAGTGGTGTTTTTAAATATTTTGTTGTTGTTTTTTTCTTTGTTTTATTACTTTGGAAATAAAGACTAAAAGGTCCACATGATAAATTTTGAGTGTCTATTGTGTAGTGCTTTCCATTGATGCAAAAGAGTAATTTGTGAATTCATCCCATTGTTCAGCCATTTTTACTGTTCAGTTGTTGTAGTGCAATTTTCAGATGATGTAACACAACTCACAAAATGAGATCAATAACGACCGATGCTACAAACTTTACCAGGTATGTTGGTTGTGTGGTCACCTGGGGGAAAAGTTTTACTTTTACTTCTTGGATATTTTAGACAACTGGAGACCTTCCCTTATAGGGTATATATGTTTTCAAGACAGGGGTACATCTTTGATCCAAGGTTAAGACTTTTAATCTGCCATTGCGCTACCTTATACAAAAAAGAACAGTTTTTCCTAACAAAGAGGTGCTTATCCCATAACTGAGAAAAGGCTTTAGAGCATCAAACTCCTAGGTGGAATTCATTGATAAAACTGTTTTTAGGACAGAAGCTACTTTTCAGAATGGATTGGTGAGACTTGCCAAATTACTCTTTCTAAATCCCATACTGATGTTTCTTTTTTAGAAAATATGTTTGTTATTCGGTTCCCTGTAGCTTCAATAACATTGTTAAACACTGATGTCTGACCCAGCACTAAACCAGCAGCTCATTAGTCCCTTTCTTAAGAAGTCATAATCTATTTCATCATAAAACACTGAATGTGTGGTAAATGTAAAAGCCCATGTGGAAAATGTAATACACACACTGTTCTGGCTACTCTTGCGTTAAGAAAAATGTAAAAATAGCAGAGTAGTCTTCTGAGGAGGAGGTCTATGACTCGCTAAATAATAAGCACTCGCGGAGATCTTTCCAGGTTCAAAAGAGGTGGTGAATTTATTTACATAAACAAAAATAATCTCTGTGGTTTACTTCATACAATAAACAAAACAAAAGGTTAATTTAGCAGTAGATACAATGTCTCACTCCTTCAACACAAAAAGCCAACAGCGGAGGACCCAGCTGTACTCTATCCTTAATCATAGGAGGAGGAGGGCGTGAGCAGCAGAAAACAATCAGAATAAATTATCATTTATCTGCAATATATAATCTACCACTTCCAATAATTAATCAACATTATTACCAGCATTATTTTGATTTCCAAAAAATTAATAAATATGAAAAAAATATGAATAGGCTCCAACACACACACACACACACACACACACACACACACACACACACACACATACACTAAAACAAAGCATATCACAACATAGAAGTTACATCATATAATTATGGCATGCCCTTCAAATTGTGGATGAGTGGCTGAAGTGATCAGACTCATAATATACAAAGGAAAGAAAAAAACTCAAGAACAAGAAAGTAAGAATAACATTAAAAATTTAAAATGTAAAAGTAGCTATTGGATAGACTCTGCATATTTCCTGATAGCTAAGCCAAATAAACAGGGAAAAGAGACAGGGATAACAGGGAAAAGTGTTGAAAGAGTTTTTGTCTCTCCGCAAAACTGCCTGGATCATAATTATTATGGTCTCTAAACCACATAGCATGATGTCTGAACATAGGACTTTCACATTAGAATGTGAACTAACCCGTTCTGCCTTAGCTGAGGCTTGATCTCCCAACTTCTGAGACTGAGATCCATCTTCTATCTCACTGAGCTAATTGGCAAGTGACAGTTCATGTGTGGCTTCACAAATTGACTAAGCCAAGCATCAGGGTGCCAGACAGTAGCCAGCCATGCCATGGAAAAGCAAATTTCAAAGTTAAAGTTCCAAAGTTGTAGCACATATGGTTGATTTGTTTTGAATTTTTAAAGTTTTGAAATTTAGAGTCTTGCTGTAGCGCCACTATCAGGACTATTGTCTTGTGTTTCCAGTTGAGGACATCTGGCATGGGACTGGACCTTTGTGCAAAGTTTGGCTAGATTTCTCATATGGAAATGTTGCATGAGCTGAAGCTTGAACTCACAATCTTCAACACCAAGAACCATCCGCTATCTCACTGAGCTAACTGGCAAACAGAAATGTCACATGTAGCTTCACAATTTGACTAAGCCAGTCACCTGTGTGCAATACAGCAGCTGTTAGTGTGTAAAGGCAAATTTCAAACAGCTGTCAAAAATTCAGTTATTAAGACAAAAATCCGAAAATACACAAATTGCATCTAGACAGCATGGAGATGTTGGTAATTTGTTTTTAACAATGATTTATTGGCTCCATAAGTGGAAAACTGATGTCTTAAAATGCCATTTTTGCATTGACTCCAATTGTTCGCATGAGAGCTAAATTCAAAATGCTGTAAAAAAAAAAAAAATTCTGTTTTTGAGATAAAATTCTGATATTTTCCAAATATTGTCTACCATGACTCCAAAATGTGTCTCTCTGACTCTTGGTCTGCAGCTCAGAGTCACATCACACAGAGGGAAATACATGACTTTATGAACACACTTTATGTTTCTCACCTCTGTTCTCATGTGAAATATGAATATGATAATCCAGCTGAATGGTGGACACGCAGAGTCCAGAAGGCTGCTCAGAAAAGTCTCAGAAACGTACACAGAACACAACAAGACAACAAGGATCTGACAGGAACTTATTAAACTCACTGAGTGCTCATGGAAATATCTGCTTTATTAAATATTGATCAACTCCATGCAAACATTCAAAATCAGACTCAAATGATCAGATGACTCAATATGACAGAACAAGCACTGTTAGATTTAAATATTCAAGTAAAGCTCATCAAAAACCTGAGATGATGTACAGATGGTGAAAGGTACGTGGAATAAAAGTATAAAGTCAATGGAAAGTACAAGGAGCTCAAAATGTTGCTCAAGTACAGCACTTAGTTACATCCCACTGCTGTGTGAGGACGTCCACATACTTTTGTCCAGATAGAGAAGTTATGAGTTTTTGAAATGTAATGATTTATTTTCTGAACCCACTAGATGCTCTTGGTTTAAAGAAAACAGCTCAAGGACAGACAGTCCAGTGTGCCTGTAACCCTTTGTTGAACAGAGAGCGCCATCTAGTGGGCTCAGAAGATAAAGACAAACCTTCATGAGGCTTCATTTGGTCATCACTAAGTGTTGCCTACTTTATTTGAGTATTTCCATTTTCTGATAGTTTATAGGCCACTTTTTACTCCACTATATTTATTTGATAACTTCAGTTTGTAGATTATTAATACAAAATACCGTCAACTAATAAATGATGTTATTATAGATTAAACTACGCAGCAGTTTATAAAGTCATGAAAATAAGCTCCATCTTTACCAGCTGCAAGATTAAAGTGTGATTCAGCTTTCAGAATCAGAAATACTTTATTGACCCCTGAGGAGAAATTGTGATTCTTTACAGCAGCTCTGACGTAAAGACTAAAGAATTATAAGTAAAAATAGGAGTATGAAATAGAAGTATGTGAATATAAAGTAATACAATTCAATAAAATAGTAATAATAATGTTTAACACTAGTACTTAAGATAGTAAGAATAAAATATCTTCAGTGTGCTGAGTCTGTGTAAAAATATACAAATATGTGCACTGTGCTACATTACACTGTATAAACTAGTGTTACATTCAGAAATATAAAATATGTATTGTGCTATAATGGTTACTACAATATATACATCCATAGAATAAAGACAGAATAAGAATAAGAGCTGTAGAGGTGAAGCCTGACGATATTCAGCTCTGGAGGAGCTCAGCGGTTAAAACACAGATGATTTGTTGTATGTGGCTCCAGCAGATCGTCATGACAACAGTAGTCTGAGTGGGCGGAAGTTGGCTGCATAGATCAGCCTCTCATTGGGCGGAATGAGCAACCGCTGAAGTCCCGCCCTACCACCTCCGGTTGTGTAGCAGTTTTCAACATGTCCTTTATAACTTTTGCGGTGTTTGATCTTGTGGGAATGTAGCTATTTTTCTGCCATGGTTCGCGTCCTGTAGGCGATATTTTGAGGGCGTATTACACCAAACCTGTTTCCCCTGGCAATATTTTTGCAAGCGCACCATTGCTGTGGCACCGCCAAGAACGAGACTAAAAACAGACAATAAAAACAAAGTCTACACACATATGCATATGCGCACACACACACACACACACACACACACACACACACTGATGCTGCTGCTTCAACGTCTCTGGATCATCAGGACACAGCTGATCCTCTCTGCAGATCCATTATATTTGGCCTCCATCTGATGAGAGAAGAAGACAAGAGAAGTTATAAACCAGCTGTCAGTCAGTGATGCAGCACATCCAGTATAAAGACCAGTAGGCACTTCCTGTTCAGAGCAGAGTGGTGCGGCTGTGTAGCGTAGTCGGCTTCCTTCCAGCTCTCATGTTAACGTGTTGGAGTGAACACACTGAGCTGGAAGCTCACAGACCTGCAGAGACTTTGGGCATCAAGTCTGTTTACTCTGCAGATTTCACTCAAGTACACAGTGTAAATAAACTGCTGAGACTCCTGAACGCATCATGGCTGCACAAACAGAGGGATTCACTTTAATGATGGATTTACTGAGTCTGTTACAACTAATGACTGAATGAAGAACAAATACCAACATCCTTTATTGTAACACTATAACACACACACACACACACACACACACACACACACACACACTAACAGGTCGCCTGTTATCAAGGTCAGATTTGATGGTGTGACAGTTTGATGAAGGAGGACAGCTGTCTCTATACATGTTGTGATGCTGTCAGCTGTAATCCAGCTTCACTTCCTGTAGACATGAACACAACAACAGTCGTCTTCACATCAACTTAAACACATGATCTCAACAAGCTTCTTTCTGATCTGATTGGCTGACTGTTCTCTCTGTCTGTCTCTCTGTCCTCTCCTGAAGACTGTCACCATTCCCCTCTTTGAGCCACTGAGAAGGTCTGAGGTTTACAGGAAGTCCTGGATCTTTGCTCTGATACTAACTGTGTTTAATATAAAACTGCTGAAACCAGCATGGACCCACTCCAACCCTCTACTGACCTCAGAGTCTCCAGTTTACAGTGTGGACTCTCCTTCAGATCACACAGCTGCTTCACATCTGAATCCTGCAGCTTGTTGAGTCTCAGCTCCAGCTCTCTCAGATGGGAGGGGTTGGACTTCAGAGCTGAAGCCAGTGAAACACAGCTGATCTCTGACAAACTGCAGCGACTCAGCCTGAATGAAGAATAAATGATGCAGATAAAAATCATTTATAAAACAATCAGATGTGTTCAGGTGTTAAATGTGTAGCTCAACATTACTATGTCCTGATCAATGAGCTTTGCCCTAAACTGAGTAGAGTGACTTTGTCATTGTGTTATTGTGCTGATCCCAACAGGATGCAGGTTAAAGACTGGAAAATACAAAAAGTGAAAAACAGCTCTCATAAACATCATTGACAACGTGCTGCTACTTCAATAAAGATGTAGTGACTTCACCTCTTAAACTCTGCCAGCTCCACCAGTGGCTCCATCATCACTAACTCATGTTGTGCAGCCAAACACAAATCACTTATTTAAAGAATCATGAGGGTCAATTTAAGCTCTCCCTAACTTACAATTATACTATTGGTCGGCTCAGCTCAAAATGAGTCAGACTGGTTTACGTATAGGCAAGAAGCTTTATGGCTTAGTCTTGAGTCTCTAGCATGTTATCCCAGAAGAATTAAATCTCTACCTTTTAGGTTTTATTGCACTTATTTATAGTAACATGACTGACAGGTGTCAGTCATGGCACAAAGAAAGAAAGAGAGAGAAAGAAAAAAGAATTTTACTGAAGCGGAGATCGAAATAATCTCGGGTGAAGTGGACTTAAGAAAAAACATTTTATTTTCTTCAGTTAGTAATGGTGTGACAGGGACAGGCAAAGCGAAGGCCTGGAGGGAGGTAACAGATGCTGTTAATGTTGTCTCCGTATTACAAAGAACCATGTCAGAGGTGAAGCATTGATGGTTTGATATGAAACTGGAGGCAGAGAAACGCATAAGCACACACAAAATAAGCGGTCACCAAACAAAGAGAATATTCATTTGTGGGGTTTTGAATGAAGTGGGAACGGGAAACCAGAGATGTTTTGTGTGTAATGGATAAACTCTAAATCAGTGATGGCTGTCGGAAAAAAGAGCTATTTAACATTTATATTAACAAATGATACGGATAACATATAGCCTACAGCAGTTTGTATGCATCGTCCTCCAATTATTTGAATCTTAATAGCCAAAAGCTCTGTTTTATACAACGTAAATTAAACATTTTCAAATCAGATTTATTAATTCAAATAATCAAAAAGCCACAAAATAAAAACCGTGTTGTCTCAAATAATTCTTTCAACTGGCGCATGCTCCTTTGTGGCTCCACCACCTGCTGCCCCTGCTGAACCCAGGCACAGAGGCCGAAGAGGCTGTGATCCGGCTGTCCTAATGGATATTTTTACTGTCATCATTCAACATGTAGAAAGAACGTGTAATCTATTGAGTCGATTTACATAGATAATTCACAATCATGAACCTAATCTGGATCTTAAACCTGCTAACTGCCAACTAATTTAACTAAATGTGTTATATTTTTAATATTTTGTTATGTTTAGATTACGTGTTTCAAAGGCATCTGTGTATTGTGTACATAACAGAGCGCAATACAACTTGAAATTTTAATTTCCAATAGTGAAAAGCAATATTTATGTGCTTTACTAAATTTACACAAGCACTACGAGTGGTCAGGAGCAGGAGTAGATTCTGTTAGTAGCTACGAAAAGATCGGAGCTACTAAAATATTGATGAATGCGGAGATGCACGTAAATTTCCGTCTGCAAACAGTTTACACACAAATTTCTTCTGCTCACATTTCATGAATGAGACCCACTGAGAGTGACTCATAAGTGATGATGATTGAGGGACTATTTCTGTATGAGTCTAGACACTGTTTTGAAGGAAGATCCTGCAGAGTTTATCTTTAAGGTTTTAGCTCCACATTGCTCTGCCACAGTCAATGGATTAAACCACTGAACAAGACAAACAGACTCCATTGTGGATCAGTATAATATCAGCCTGATGTCTGCAGTTTAGTGTCAACACAACTTTCACATCATAATAATCTCAGCACAGGAGGAAAAAATGGTGTCTGACCTCAGAGTCTCCAGTTTACAGTGTGGACTCTCCAGAAAATCACACAGCTGCTTCACTCCTGGATCCTGCAGCTCGTTGTCACTCAGGTGCAGCTCTCTCAGATGGGAGGGGTTGGACTTCAGAGCTGAGGCCAGTGAAACACAGCTGATCTCTGACAAACTGCACCTCCACAGTCTGAATGAAGAATAAATGATGTAGATAAAAATCATTAATAATACAATCAGATGTGTTCAGGTGTTAAATGTGTAGCTCAACATTACTATGTCCTGATCAATGAGCTTTGCTCTAAACTGAGTAGAGTGACTTTGTCATTGTGTTATTGTGCTGATCCCAACAGGATGCAGGTTAAAGACTGGAAAATACAAAAAGTGAAAAACAGCTCTCATAAATATCATTGACAACGTGCTGCTACTTCAATAAAGATGTAGTGACGTCACCTCTTAAACTCTGCCAGCTCCACCAGTGGCTCCATCATCACTAACTCATGTTGAGCAGCCAAACACAAATCACTTATTTAAAGAATCATCAGAGTCAATTTAAGTTGAAATCAAGTGTTTAAAGCAGGGCTGTTCAATTACAAATTCAACTGGGCCGGATTTTAAACCTGAAAATGTTGATGGCCAGACATTTTCAGTCCACAGGTAGGCTGTCTCAGGTACAGTTTAAGATAAGTGACAAACTAAGTTCAACAGACTACATACAGACAGCTTTCATTTCACTTTGTCTTTAACTATTTGCTATTGGTCCCACTAGTGTGATGTGCTTGTGTAAACCATGATTGTAAACCATAGCGGCGGTGAATGAGGGACAGAGCAGATTGAAATATGGCTTTCTACATGCTGAACACGTGTATTGATAAAGCACTGGCTTTTTACTGCTCAAGGTTTTATTGCACTTATTTATAGTAACAAGCGTACTTGTTGTCAACTAACGGATGACAACAATGTCAAATAACGGATGAGGGTCTCAGATATCTGGGTGTTTTCATCACTCTTGATTTGAAGAACTTATTTGAGACAAATTACTCTCCATTCACTCAAAAAATTAAGATGGATTTGAAGACATGGACCTCCTTACTGACATCGTTCCTCTGAAGGATCAGTGTCATTAAAATGAACATCCTTCCCTGATTAAACTACTTATTCCAAAATCTTCCATGTTATCTGACGCCGGTGTTTTTTTAAGTCACTGAATTCTGATATTTCTCATTATGTTTGGAACAACAAACACCAAAGGCTTAAGTTCTCCAAACTGACTAAACCGAAGGAATTAGGAGGTTTATCTCTCCCTAACTTACAATTATACTGTTGGTCGGCTCAGCTCAAAATGATGTCAGACTGGTTTACGTATAGGCAAGAAGCTTTATGGCTTAGTCTTGAGTCTCTAGCATGTTATCCCAGAAGACTTAAACCCATAGGTGTTTCTAGCCCATTTTTGGGGGTGCTGAAGCACTGTATGTCCTGTATGTTTTCTTTTAACAAGCTAGAAAGGTGTCAAAACCATACAGTATTTGGTTGAAACGTAATATTTTAACAACAAAAATGCTGCATTTAATCGTAGATCACTGTTCATGTTGTCAGGTAGGAGTTAGCTGACGTTTTTTCTCGCTAGGAAACGTTACAGGTGGTCAGTACCACTGTCCTCTGTTTGAATTGGAATGAGAGAAGCGAGCTGTTGTGTCATGTGCATGTGTTAATATTAAAGCCAAGGTGCTACTGACTAGCTAACTGACTGGATGTCCATTAACATCATAACTCCTATTGAGACAAGAAGGAAAAAGGCAGAGACAAACATTGAAAAAGTCGATTACTGTTATATATATTAATGTTCCTTGTTGTTCATTTCATTTCAAATAAAAGTCCAAAAAATAAGCCCAAGGTCCATTTTTGGTATTTTTGGTGTTCACTATAGGGGGCTGGTTTACTCCAGAAACATGCATACTGTTTATGTGTATGTTGAGGAGCTGCTGTATCAAAATGAGTTGTCTTCCACCAGAAATTAGGCTTAAGATATGTTTCTTTTATGCTTCCAATCCATTCCTCTTTTGCTGTGGCTCAGCATTTAAATAACCTGTATGAAATTTGATGGTTTAGTCACAGACTTTCCCAAAAAAGTGTTTTTCTTTCACAAATGTGGAAATGAAATTGCGTTAAAATGTACAAAACAGTGAAAATTATCTTGCCTGGCCAGGCAGCTCTCTGGGTGCTCAGCACCCCTAAACCTCTGATCCTAGAATCGCCCCTGCTTAAATCCCTACCTTTTATCAATAATATAGACCAAATAAATTCCCTTGATCACAACATAATCATTTACACATTATTGGTGTGGAAGGATGTGAGAAAACACTTAAGATATCCCGTCTGTCATTTCTGTTGAGTCTCCTCGAACGTTTAACCCTGATGTCCTGGTGCAGATCAGGAGCATTGGTTTGACAGGGTGGTCGTCCAATGGCTGACTCAGTTTTGTGGGCCTGCTGATCTAGGATTCTCTGAAGTCGTATAAAATCAAGCAAATTAGAACAGATTTTAATATTCCCCACAGAGACTTGATCAAGTTTCTCCAAATTCGTTATTCTACAGAATCTCTTTCAAGGAAGAATATGATTCGTTTCAAATTGTCTGAGTTAGAAGACATATTGGTTTCAGCCAGGTCTCCCAACGGTGTCATTTCAAAGTTTTATCCTCTGTTGTTTCACTCTGACTCATCTGTGTATGATTCCCTGAAGCTGTTGTGGGAGCATGACCTGGGGGCAACATTTAGCTCTGCTGATTGGACTAAAATCTGCAAGAGGATCTTTTTGAAATGCACTTCTTTTTCTATACATCAACAAAATTTTTACATTTTTTCATGGGATTTATTATACACCTGTCCATCTCCAGGAAATGTTTCCAAACAGCTCAAACCTTTATTTTAGATGTAAAACACACAAAGATACATTTTTCATGTGGTCTGGTCGTGTCAATATCTCCAAATATTTTGGAAAGAGCTTGATTCTGTAGTTCAGGAGGTTACGGTCAAACGATTGTCAGTGACTCCTTCATTCTACTTGTTGCACCATATTTTAGACAATTTCGTTGATAAGGATGTTAAATCTCTGTTAACAATTCTTTTATACTTGGATAAAAAGTGCATCTGGCTGCAATGGTCTGCTCCACAGGTCCCCACGGTTGGCATGTGGTTACCACAGATATCAGCTGTGTTTCCTCTGGAGAAACTGACTTATGAACTCAATAATTACTTGGACAAGTTCTGGCAACTTTGGGAACCATTACGCTTTATCTTCCAGACCCTGTGACTTGCTTATCCCTTGAGGGCAGTAACTGATTGCTCCATCTGTTGATGTCAATGTCACATTTCTGTACAATCTCTTTTTTAAGACTTATTAGCTAATTTATCCTCAGTTGTAATATACTGCAGCATTTGTTTTTGGCGTGGTTTTTTTTTTTGTATGGATACTCTTTTCTATATTTTTCTGTCTTGTCTGTGTTTTTGTCTCTGTGTTGTTTATGTTGGTTGGCTTTGTTTGTTCATATATGTATGTGTTTTATTTGAAAAATCTAATGAAAAGAAATGAAAAAAAGGGAAAAGATGAAAGAGCTGATAATGATAGAGCTTATGGATCCTACGGTCTTGATTAATTTTGCCCCAGGTTGTTAAATAGTTGGTCTCGGTATCAATCCCTACCTGAGCCACTCAGAGGCTGCTCCTGGGCCTGAATATAGGCCTCAGGCCACCAAGTGAAAAGACCTGGTTTAAAGGTTCGGAGTTAATTTTCAAGTCATTTTCCTACTTAAATTAAAGGAATGCAATGCGGGATTGTTGCCGGTTAAAGTGAAAGTAAAAGCCAACCCCAGATTCATTCTTGTTTGGCATATCTTTGTGTTGTCGGGTAGTGTATCTCTTTGATTCCTGCTTACAATCTGGCATCTGGTCGCCACCTTTTTATAAAGCCCTGACCTCACCTGAGCGCTGTTGGGGTACACGCCCAGAAACATCTCAAACACAGAAAATAAGAAGAAAACACAGGCAGAGGGCAGAGTCTCTGCAGATAAATATACCACCACACACTGAGAGTGACTCATAAGTGATGATTTAGAGGGATTATTTCTGTATGAGTCTATACACTGTTTTGAAGGAAGATCCTGCAGAGTTTATCTTTAAGGTTTTTAGCTCCACATTGCTCTGCCACAGTCAATGGATTAAACCACTGAACAAGACAAATACACTTCATTGTGGATCAGTATAATATCAGCCTGATGTCTGCAGTTTAGTGTCAACACAACTTTCACATCATAATAATCTCAGCACAGGAGGAAAAAATGGTGTCTGACCTCAGAGTCTCCAGCTTACAGTGTGGACTCTCCAGAAAATCACAGCTGCTTCACTCCTGAATCCTGCAGCTCATTGTAGCTCAGGTCCAGCTCTCTCAGATGGGAGGGGTTGGACTTCAGAGCTGAGGCCAGTGAAACACAGCTGATCTCTGACAAACTGCACCTCCACAGTCTGAATGAAGAATAATGATGCAGATAAAAATCATTAATAAAACAATCAGATGTGTTCAGGTGTTAAATGTGTAGCTCAACATTACTATGTCCTGATCAATGAGCTTTGCTCTAAACTGAGTAGAGTGACTTTGTCATTGTGTTATTGTGCTGATCCCAACAGGATGCAGGTTAAAGACTGGAAAATACAAAAAGGGAAAAACAGCTCTCATAAATATCATTGACAACGTGCTGCTACTTCAATAAAGATGTAGTGACTTCACCTCTTAAACTCTGCCAGCTCCACCAGTGGCTCCATCATCACTAACTCATGTTGTGCAGCCAAACACAAATCACTTATTTAAAGAATCATCAGGGTCAATTTAAGTTGAAATCAAGTGTTTAAAGCAGGGCTGTTCAATTACAAATTCAACTGGGCCGGATTTTAAACCAGAAAATGTTGATGGGCCAGACATTTTCAGTCCACAGGTAGGCTGTCTCAGGTACAGTTTAAGATAAGTGACAAACTAAGTTCAACAGACTACATACAGACAGCTTTCATTTCACTTTGTCTTTAACTATTTGCTATTGGTCCCACTAGTGTGATGTGCTTGTGTAAACCATGATTGTAAACCATAGCGGCGGTGAATGAGGGACAGAGCAGATTGAAATACGGCTTTCTACATGCTGAAAATGTGTATTGATAAAGCACTGGCTTTTTACTGCTCAAGGTTTTATTGCACTTATTTATAGTAACAAGCGTACTTGTTGTCAACTAACGGATGACAACAATGTCAAATAACAGATGAGGGTCTCAGATATCTGGGTGTTTTCATCACTCTTGATTTGAATAACTTATTTGAGACAAATTACTCTCCATTAACTCAAAAAATTAAGATGGATTTGAAGACATGGACCTCCTTACTGACATCGCTCCTCTGAAGGATCAGTGTCATTAAAATGAACATCCTTCCTTGATTAAACTACTTATTCCAAAATCTTCCATGTTATCTGATGCCGGCGTTTTTTAAGTCACTGAATTCTGATATTTCTCATTATGTTTGGAACAACAAACACCAAAGGCTTAAGTTCTCCAAACTTACTAAACCGAAGGAATTAGGAGGTTTATCTCTCCCTAACTTACAATTATACTATTGGTCAGCTCAGCTCAAAATGATGTCAGACTGGTTTACGTATAGGCAAGAAGCTTTATGGCTTAGTCTTGAGTCTCTAACATGTTATCCCAGAAGACTTAAATCTCTACCTTTATCAATAATATAGACCAAATAAATTCCCTTGATCACAACATAATCATTTACACACATTATTGGTGTGGAAGGATGTGAGAAAACACTTAGATATCCCGTCTGTCATTTCTGTTGAGTCTCCCCTAACGTTTAACCCTGATGTCCTGGTGCAGATCAGGAGCATTGGTTTGACAGGGTGGTCGTCCAATGGCTGACTCAGTTTTGTGGGCCTGCTGATCACCGAGCACCTTCTCTCTCTCTCTCTCTCTCTCTCTCTCTCTCTCCTTTGCCAACACTCATGTCCTGTTACGCATCTCACTAACTCAGCTCTGCTGCATGTCACTAACTCGGCTTCTCCTCCGGAGCCTTTGTGCTCCACTGTCTTGCAGGTTACCTCGTATCGCAGCGGTGCCTGGATGGTGTGACGTGTGTGGTTGTGCTGCTGCCGTGGTCCTGCCTGATGCCTCCTGCTGCTGCTGTTATCATTAGTCATACTTCTACTGTCATTATACACATATGATTATTGTCACATACATATACTATCATATATTAATATATACCTACAACATATTGTACCACAATAGCTGTAATTATTATTGTAATATTATTACTTAAATGAATGTTGTTGTAAGCTATTATCATTACTGTCTGTCCTGCATCTCTCTCTGTCTCTGTCTCTCTTTATGTCTCATTGTGTCATACGGATTACTGTTCATTTATCATGTTGATCTGTTCTGTACGACATCTATTGCACGTCTGTCCGTCCTGGAAGAGGGATCCCTCCTCAGTTGCTCTTCCTGAGGTTTCTACCATTTTTTGGGGGAGTTTTTCCTTATCTGCTGTAAGGGTCCAAAGGACAGAGGGATGTCGTATGCTGTAAAGCCCTCTGAGGTAAATTGTTATTTGTGGGCTTCATGAACAAAATTGATTGATTGATTGATTGATTGATTGATTTCTGTATGAGTCTATACACTGTTTTGAAGGAAGATCCTGCAGAGTTTATCTTTAAGGTTTTAGCTCCACATTGCTCTGCCACAGTCAATGGATTAAACCACTGAACAAGACAAATACACTTCATTGTGGATCAGTATAATATCAGCCTGATGTCTGCAGTTTAGTGTCAACACAACTTTCACATCATAATAATCTCAGCATAGAAGTAAAAAATGGTGTCTGACCTCAGAATCTCCAGTTTACAGTGTGGACTCTCCAGAAAATCACACAGCTGCTTCACTCCTGAATCCTGCAGCTTGTTGTCACTCAGCTCCAGCTCTCTCAGATGGGAGGGGTTGGACTTCAGAGCTGAGGCCAGTGAAACACAGCTGATCTCTGACAAACTGCAGTCCCACAGTCTGAATGAAGAATAAATGATGTAGATAAAAATCATTAATAATACAATCAGATGTGTTCAGGTGTTAAATGTGTAGCTCAACATTACTATGTCCTGATCAATGAGCTTTGCCCTAAACTGAGTAGAGTGACTTTGTCATTGTGTTATTGTGGATCATCATGATCATCCAAATGTCACCACAACATTCATTCACCTATCCATATCAACACAGATTAACAACATGCTGCTGATCTCAGTCAAGTCTGTATTTAGAGGATCAATATCAAATCAGACACGTTGGACTAAAAACTGTTCATTCATTCATTTCTTACATGACCTTCATACTGTATTTGTATATGGAATAAAAAGGAGAGGGACACATTTGTTCAAGTTTGTTCAACAGCCACATGCACATTAAAAGAGTTATTGGTGGCAGTAAATATTCCTCCTGTCCATACTGAGTGTGAAGTGGTCTCTTCTTATCTCAGCTACACTGTAAGAAATGTCTTCATAAGTTCAGATGAAACTAATATGAAGCTTCAGCAGTCTGAGTTATCCAAATCAAGAGGGTGTGGACCAAAGTTACACACTGTTTAGCACCAAACTCCCTCTTTGAGTTACTGTTCCTCCTCTGCAGCTCAACAAGAAAAACACTGTCACACACTAAATACTGACTGTAACTCAGACGTCTGAAGCGTCATATTAGTTTAAACTGAACTTTCACACAGAACAAGACTGTGGATTTTGTCCTCCATCTGGTAACACTGGAGTCAGGTTATAAAGGGGCTGCTTCACAGACAGTATGGACAGAAGGAATGATGACAGATATCAACTACAAAGTGCCCTCAGTAGAGTGCAGACCTCTGCCAGGCCACTGCATTACAGCTGTGACTCTAGACAACAACACATGCTGCTCAGCTGCGACCGCTGGAGTTGTCCCTCCTGACTTCCTTACAGTCAAGATGGCAGCTAAGATAAAAAATCAACAACAACAACACAGGACTAAATCATCTCGTATTGTGACCAACTTCAGTGGATCATCAGATATCCTGTATGGAATTAATCTGTAGATGCTCCGTTTCAAAATGAGAGCACAGTTTCCTATCGACCACGAGAGATCATTGAGCATACAGTCATAAATGTCACACAAAATATGTGGCCTCACAATAAAAGTCCCGTGTTGTTTTGTTATTTTAACTTTGTTTAGCTTTTATTGTGAAGCAGCCAAAGCAGAAAATATTGGCTTTTTATCTGCAGTTACTTCATACGAATCTTATCCATCTGACAGCGAACATGAAACGGTAAAATAAGGCAGATATCTGAAAGTACAAACAGCAACGCAGGAGAGAAACTAAACTTCAAACCACAGAGATTCAGTTCAAAGATACAAAACTTGTGAACACACAGACACTTTGAAAACTCTGGGCTGCTGCACAGACACCAGTTGAGCCTCAACACACGCTTGTTGGAGGGGGCGGAGCCTGTCAGCTTCAGCTCCACTAGTTTGGAGTCCACATGTGTCTGTCTTTGGTTTTAGGTGGATTACAATAAGAAATGACACGTTTGGAAGATTTTATTCCACTTACAGTGATGTAACCAGAGGCTGTTAACTCAAGTAACGTCACCTGTGTGGGTCAAGGAGGAGGGAGAGAAACGCAGCCCAGCGACAGAAAACACAGTAAAGACTCTCACACTGAGCTCAAATCAAAGCAGTGCACATAAACAAGGTAAATAACATCAATCAAATATTTGCTTTCTTTCGGGGGGAAACACTTGATAGCAACTGGGATTGTTCCACAGCACATCAGTCAACACATGGATGCAAAGGGAAACAGGAGCCAGTGAATGGTTGTCATTTAGAAATGACATCACATAGACGTATGAATCCAGATCATTAATGGTGCAGTCCTAATGGGCGTGTGAGTGTGAAAGAATATCAACCTGTCCTTAAAGTCCAAGATGTTTCCACTGCAGACTATTTATTTGCTTATTGTTGCAGTCTAAAGGTCTGTGACTTCAAATGATTATGTGACGTTAACATGAAAACAAAGAAACCTCAGAACCTCAGGAATCTTAAATTCTGTTTGGATAAATCTCAAACTTGATGGTGTCTAAATGTTCTAAATCATCATTTCTCTGCCTTTCATAACCAACTGTTCAGCCATTTGGAAAGACACAACATTTCTGAAAACACTGAAAGCTTTATAACCTCAGTCAAGGATTTATATTATATATCCAAAAACAAACAAACACATAAGCAAGTGAACTGACCTCAGAGTCTCCAGTCTACAGTTTGGACTCTGCAGTCCAGCACACAGCTGCTTCACTCCTGAATCCTGCAGGCTGTTGACACTCAGGTCCAGCTCTCTCAGATGGGAGGGGTTGGACTTCAGAGCTGAGGCCACGACTTCACAGTGAGTCTCTGAGAGTCTACACTCAATAAATCTGACATGACACATATATTACAAAATGTGTTATTGTCAAAGAGACACTTTAATATTGACTTTATGGATTTGATGATAAAACAGTTTGAAATATCCTGTTTTGATGGACTGAAAATAGTTAAGAATAAAAAAAGAACACAAAGAATTCAAACTAATTGAAAGCTGATTCATGAGCAGAATTACTGCCTCGTGGTCGTATGCTTCACCAGTCAAGTTACACTTACAGTTTACATCCATGTCTGTCCAGACTCATATGTGTCCATGACAGCAGACAATGATTCAAATATGGATGTTGCTGCAAAGAAGCTACTTATTATGAGGGGCCGTACAAGACATAATTCATTCTGGCCCTCTTACACACATACATCCTCCTTACACATACATATTTTCACTCTCACATTTATATATTTTCACTCACACATTCATATATTTTCACTCACACATTTATATATTTTCACTCACACATTCATATATTTTCACTCACACATTTATATATTTGAACACACACTGATACATTTTTCTCTCATATTCATATATTTTATGCACAATCGTATACATTTAATACTATAAGTAATATATGTATGTATAAGGAAAATGTATGTATGTGCAAAGAAAATATATGTATGTAAGAGAAGAATGTATGCATGTGTGAGTGAAAGTATAGTGGAAACGGAAGGAGTATAGTGGAAACGGAAGGCAGTCCATTTATCATCTACATACTCCGGTACAGTAGGTGGCGGTATACAACGCGCCATTAAACCAAACGAAGAAGAAGAAGAATTTATGGCGCTGTGATTGGCTGAGAAGGATGTTATTGACGTGGGTCTGCTGTGGTGAAACTACAATGTTCTGAAGATGGACTACAAAATGCATACGATGAGAACGTATGGGGCGTATATTCTCATCGTGTTGTTTCATGCAGGATATATAAACGTGGACAACACGGTGAAAGATACCCAGATAGCACACATACAACTGGCCGACGTCGGGCTGAGGACGACACATCGGCCTTGAATTTATAACGTGTAACAAGCGTCGGCCGCTATCTTTATATATCTTTAAATGTAATACTCTGTCTCAGCTCTTCAAACATCTCTGTTACGTCGGCTTTGGGTCGGCCCACATACGGAAGTCGCCGCAGAGGCGGAATTTCATCTCTTTCAGCTCACAGGACACTGCATCTCATCACAGTTGGTTTCAGGTAAGCTAACTGGAATAAATTGGCAGAAAATAGCTAACGTTATGTTGTTTATTCTGTGGCTGTTAAAAGAGGTTCCTGGTGAGTGGCGACTGGGTGTATAAGTTATAGCACCGGTCCCCACCAGCTAACGTTATCTTTCATTAGCTGATAGCTAGTTTAGCTGATGTTAGCTAACAGGCTACAACTATGGTGTTTTCATTTATTTTCCACAGTTGACATTATCTGCTCATCTGGTTATCGTGAGCACTCGTTTTGGGTTAAAGTGGAAGTGTCCGTAGCTGCCACCCGTGGTCCCGCGGCCCCCCGGCCTGACCTCCAGTGCCCTGGGCGTGTGCTCAAGTGTCTGGGAGAGGAGCGGAGAGGAGCACGGAGGTAACTTAAGGCGGGGTGGGCTGACACTGTGTATCCCAGAACGGGTGCTCAAGTGTCGGTGAGACCAGCGGAGAAGAGCGCGGAGGTGAAATAGTGAAGTTTAAGGATGCCTTCGGTATGTTGTTAATGTGATTTTTATGGGCAATTTATCAGTGGAGGTCTCCTGCTCTGCAAAGCAAACTGACCCGGTGGCTACAGGTAATAGCGCAGTTTTGAAAACACTGTTTTCCGAGATGAAGGATTGCTGAGCTGCTGTTAAGTTAATGGAGTTAACGCTGGATCCCGTTATTTAACAGTTTCAACACTAAATTAAGCAGAGTGTCGGACCCAAAGCCTGCAATCTGGCTAAAATATATCTGAAATGTTAAAAAATACAGTGGTGAAGCTGGAATTTGTTCTTGAAGTTATGTGCTCATCATCTTTTCTGTGTCTTGCAGGCTGCCAGGAGAAGCGGACTGGCCATCAGATATTGTTTGTGGAAATTTGAAAATAAGTTTGTCAAATGACTTTTGTCTCTTCATTGTGCACACTTACACACGAAATAGGGTAACAGGTATGGTGTAAGACAACTTTCAAAAAGATGTGCGCATAATTTTAACCATTCGTATTCGTAATGTTAAACATTTGTATGTCAATAAAATTGATGTACAAAATTCTGCTGTCATACATGAGTCTGTGAAACTGTTTGGGTTAGGATTGTTTTTATGTGAGTTTGAAATTAAAAGCTGTGAGTGCAAAGTGTTATGAATACAACTCTAATTTCTACAACTAAGTCCTCACTGTGAACACCAATTCAAGTTTATGGGTGCGAGTAGAAAAGTGTTGAAACAACGTCACTGAGGTCACAGGCAGGTCACAGGGGAAAGTAATTGAACCACGATTCCTCCAAACGCGCATGCCCCAAAGGCAAAGACAGCTTTTAGATTCATACTCACATAAAAACAATCTTAACCCAAACAGTTTCACAGACTCACGTATATGACAGCAGAATTTTGTGTACAACAATTTTATTGACATACAAATGTTTAACATTACGAATACGAAGGTTAAAATTATGCACACATCTTTTTGAAAGTTGTCTTACACCATAAACAGTCAGCTATTTTTGAATGTTAGCATTGATTTCTCACATTGAATGGTGAAATATTTGTAGTTTGAAAGGTTCAACCTAAATGAATCAAGGTCATAGTTAACAAAGCATATGAATATTAATGAAGGAGCGCCCACTGAGCGCAGCTTCTTTAATTGATCGTTTGAACGTCGCGTGGTGGTCATTTTAGATTAAAGGCCGACGTCTCAGCGACATCTTGACAATGAGTAAACACTCTCCCTGCTACGTCTGAACGATCTAAACTTGATACATGGGGCTGACATCAGCCAGATGTATAATAATATAATGGAAATCCTTATGCTTTTTCCATTTTCTTCTTGGGCAATTGGAGTAGAAATTAGACCACAACCAGTAATTAACTTGTGTTTGGCCTTTATTGTTAAATCAATATTATGTGCCCCTACTGCATATAGACAGATAAATAATAATAAATAATGATATTAACAATAGAAGGGACGCTGCTGTGCTTCGTGCGTAAATGCGCACAGCGTTTCTCTTTATGGGGAAACGCACTTATTGTTTCTGCTGTGGGGTGGGGTGCTCGCTGCAAGTATTTATTAACCCTCAGGCAGATATCTTTTAATGTTACAGTCTTTTGTATTTTTTGTTGTAATCCTTCCACTGTAGCACTGCAGGGAAACACTGTACAGGGGAATAAAAAATGGGAAGCAGTAACTTCATTGATTATTTAAATCTCCAGATACGCCAAGTATATGTGCATGTACGCACGAGGCACAGCAACGTTACTAGATCGGATTATCTATCTATTTTTTTTTTCGATTCAGTTTTATCTATATATTGCCAAATCACAACAAAAGTCATCTCAGGGCACTTTACATATAGAGCAGGTCTAGATAATGCTCTTGAATCTATCTATCTATCTATCTATCTATCTAGGCCATAAGCATAGCCGATGCCAATGTTTTGAGATGCAGTAGGGGCAGATAATATAGATATAATAATAAAGGTGAAAAACAAGTAGGTTTCTGGTTTTGATTTAATTTCTATATCAATTAGCCATTTGAAGATGAAAATGGAAAAAGCACGTGGATTTCCGTTTTTTCTCATTCACACGAAAATCGTAAAATAAAAATGATGCATTGTACATTTGTATATTTGTTTATCCTGTTATAAAACAAGTTAAACAAAGCTGTGGACGGAGGGTACACCAATAGTAGCGAAACGTTCATAGTTCGCATCTAAGTTTAACATAATGTTGAAAGTTGAAAAAATATATATGAACAAGTTATGGCATGAGATGTATAATGTCTCATAAACAGCGGTAACTTAAATGGTGATCTCTTTCCTTTCTCGGTCATGTTGATCTTTTTCTTTCCTAATCATTTGAGTTTGTGAATGGTGCATAAATATTGCCGCCGCAATGACTTGTGGGATGGAATTATCTCCTTTCGAATCACTTAGGAAGCTCCAATGTATCCTATGCTAAAGGAGATCTGAAAGGAAGCATTTAACCTCTTTTCCTTAGTGTTTAGAGAATTCAAACAGCTCTTATCATGGCAGCCACTAAAATACTTCCAAGTAATTTTGGAGGATAAGGACTCCCTCGAAAACAAGATGATTCATCTTAAGGGACTATCCTTCAAATAATATAATTAAATTTCTCATTTCACTAAGCTAGGAACCTTCCAAAGCAAAAAAGACTTCCCGACCGCAGCCTATGTGTATGTGTTGAAAAGTAAGGTGTATATATATATGTAGAGTGAAAATATATGTATGTAAAAGAATAGTGAAAATATATGAATGTGAAAGGAGAATGTATGTGTGTGAGAGTGAAAATATATGAATGTGAAAGGAGAATGTATGTGTGTGAGAGAGAAAATACATGTATGTGTTAGGAGAATGTATGTGTGTGAAAGGGCCAGAATGAATTATGGCTTGTACGGCCCCTCATAACTTATTCTAAAACACAGACGCTTCACACACATCTTCAACCCGACAGCACAGAAGATCTATACAATCAGTACAGTTTCAAGATCAGTGTCACCAACTCAGTCTCTGACCAAATGTCTCCCCTTCTGTTCCTCAGATATGACGTTTAATAATGACCAGAAACATGTTTCCACAAAACATGCTGATGTCACAGTGAAGGTGACCTTTGACCTTTAGGATATAAAGTGTCATCACTTCATTATTTTATCCTGTCAGACATTAGTGTAAAGTTTTGTCATAATTAGTGAATGAATTCTTGAGTTATGGCCAAAAACATATTCTCTGAGGTCACAGTGATCTTGACCTTTGACCACCGAAATCTAATCAGTTCATTCTTCAGTCCAACTGGACGTTTGTGCCAAATGTAAAGAATTTCTCTCAAGGTGTTCTTGAGATGTCGTGGACAGAATGACAACCCAAAAACATGATGCCTCTGGCCACAACTGTCGCCGGCGCCGAGGCATGAAAAAAATAGACAGCAACAACTGGATAAAAGCAGTTTTTAGGACTTCAGAAATCTCCTTTGGCAAATGATACAGATCTTATTTTTAATTTTTCAGCATAGTGGTGAATAAACTCAGGTATTATCTGCATGTCTGATTCTATAAAACACCTTACAGAACCTTCTTATGGAGTAATAACTTTACTGCTTTCACTCAGAACCATCAAATACTGCCATACTGTGATGAAATGCTGCTGTGATTAAACCTCAACAACAACCTCTGAAGTCCATCATTTGTTTTATCAGGTTCACCTCCATCACACAAAGCTGAAAAACTGTAAAATATTAAATGATCATAAATTAATAGAAGAACTGTGTTGATGAACTCAACAGCTATAAACACAACATACTGAAACATCTACATGTTTTGCACTCACAGCATTTGAAACAGCTCAAGAACATCTGTGACAAAATACAACACACACATCATTTTAACATTTTATGAATAATAAGAATTTCACAGTGTGTATATTTGAAGAATTAAACTACTAATCTACAATGATTTATGATGTTAATCACATCTGGACTTACCGAGCCTTTCTGCAGTTCCTCACGGCTGGAATCAGTCTCGATCGTCCCTCCCATGTTGTGTTGTATTTGTCCACGTCCAACTCATCCAGAACCTCCTCTGACATCTGCAGCATGTAGGCCAGAGCTGAGCAGTGGATCTCTGAGAGTCTCTTCTCTGATCTGTTCTCTGACTTCAGGAACTCTTGGATCTCCTGATGTACTGAGAGGTCGTTCATCTCCAGCAGACAGTGGAAGATGTTGATGCTTCTGTCAGGAGAGATATACATGTTCATCTCCTTCAGATTGTTGATGGCTCTCTGGATGATTTCTGGACTGTTGTCTGTCCGACCCAAAAGGCCTCCTAACAGTCTCTGGCTGGACTCCAGAGAGGCCATGAAGGAAGCGGACAACAGATCCAGGTGACCATTTTCACTCTGGAGGGATTTTCTTCATGGCTCTCTGTAAGAAGACATCCAGGGATCTGTAATTATCCTGGTCTGTCCCCAGGAAGTCCTCCAGTACCTTTGTGTTCCTGTTGGTGAAACAGTGGAACAGGTAGACTGCAGCCAGAAACTCCTGAACGCTCAGATGAACGAAGCAGTAGACTGTTTTCTGGAAGATCACAGACTCTCTTTTGAAGATCTCTGTACAAACTCCTGAGTACACCGAGGCCTCTGTGACATCAAGACCACAGCGCTCCAGGTCTTCTTGGTAGAACATGATGTTTCCTTTCTCCAGATGTTCAAACGCCAGCCTCCCCAGCTTCAGAAGAACGTCCCTGTCAGCCTCCGTCAGCTCCTGTGGACTGGTCTCATGTCCCTCATCATACTTGTGCTTCTTCCTCTTTGTCTGAACCAGCAGGAAGTGTGAGTACAGGTCAGTCAGGGTCTTGGGCAGCTCTCCTCTTCTCTGTAGTCAACATGTGATCCAGAACTGTAGCAGTGATCCAGCAGAAGACTGGGATTAGACACATGATGTGGAGGCTCCTGGATGTCTTCATGTGTGAGATGATTCTGCTGGACCGCTCTTCATCACTGACTCTCCTCCTGAAGTACTCCTCCTTCTGGGCGTCAGTGAAGCCTCGTACTTCTGTTACCCTGTCAACACATGCAGGAGGGATCTGATTGGCTGCTGCAGGTCGGGAAGTTATCCAGATGAGAGCCGAGGGAAGCAGCTTCCCCTCCATGAGGTTTGTCAACAGCACGTTGACTGATGACTCGTGTGTGACATCAGTCACAACCTCATTGTTGTGGAAATCCAGAGCCAGTCTGCTTTCATCCAGGCCGTCAAAGATGAACAGAACTTTACAGACAGCGAGCTCCTCTGCTGTGACCTTCTGTAATGTTGGATGGAAAACACAGAGCAGAGTGAGAAGACTCAACTTCTCATCTCTGATCAAGTTCAGCTCCCTGAACGAAAGCAGAATCACCACACTGACATCTTGGTTTTCCAAACCCTCGGCCCAGTCCAGACTGAACTTCTGTATTGTGAAGGTTTTTCCAGCGCCAGAGACGCCGTTGGTCAGAACCACTCTGATGTGTTTCTGTTGGTCAGGTAAGGCTTTAAAGATGTGCTGACACTTGATTGGAGTTTCATGGCGGGTCTTCATCTTAGAAGCTCTCTCAAGCTGCTTCACCTCATGTTGGGTATTAACCTCTTCACTCTGTCCCTCTGTGATGTAGAGCTCAGTGTAGATCCTGTTGAGGAGGGTTTCACTTCCTGTTTCATCACTTCCTTCAGTCACACGTTCACATCTCCTCCTCACACTGATCTTATGTTCATCTAAAACCTCCTGCAGACCACTGTCTGCTGAAAGAGAAGCAAACATGACAGACTAAAGAAATAAATCTAAAATCTCAAGATTTTTTGTTGATCGACATTAAAACAAGCAACATGAAAAAAATGAAGGTTTTATACATTAGTTTTATAAAATCTTTCATGTCTACACTTCACAACACAAATAAACCAAGAAGAATCCTGTTTTCAGACATGATGACATCAGCAGACAGATGGACAGTCTTACTTTGTACAGTGCTGGTCTGACTGGCTGTCTGCAGTCCAGCTCTTGTTCTGGGTCTTTTTCCACACTGGGGACAGGAGGAGTCTCCTGATGAAGCAGACTGGTCCCAGTATGAGCTGATGCACTGTCTGCAGAACCAGTGTCCACAGCTGGTAGAGACTGGATCCTTCAGGACGTCCTGACACAAACTACAGCAGGACGGCTGCTCCTCCACAGAAACATGACTCTTCTTCTCTCTGTGGAGATGAACACATTATTTAGATCTCGTCCTGCAAACTGCCTAATTCTGCTCTGCATGCATTGTCTGTCGCCCTCCTCTGGACATGTAGAAGAATTTTACACAACTCTGCATGCAGGGTCTCAATGGGGTGTTTATCCCACTGAGTAAAGTCATGTTTTGGAAGTGGACCCCACACCTCACTGCCATAGAGAGCGATTGGTTCAATAACACATTCAATTAGTTTTACCCAAATTCGTATTGGTGTTTCAGTTTGTATATTTTTCTTTATGCCATAGAAAGCCCAGCGTGCTTTCTCTCTCAGCTCATGAACTGCATCATTAAACTGTCCAGTTGAACTTAGTTTTATTCCTAGATGGGTGCAGTATTCTACCTGTTGTGTACCAATTGAGAACTTAGGTAGAATGTCTTGAGATCTGGATCTTTTTTGGAATATCATAATTTTGGTCTTTTGGGGGTTTACTGCCAGGGCCCAGGTCTGACAGTAATGCTCTAACAGATCCAGGCTCTGTTGTAGACCCTGTGCTGTCGGGGACAGCAGAACCAGGTCATCTGCAAAGAGGCATTTCACCTCCTGACTGTGGAGACTTACACCAGGTACAGAGGACTTTTCTAGGGTAGTTGCTAATTCATTTATATAGATATTGAAGAGTCCAGGGCTGAGATTGCAGCCCTGACGGACGCCTCGTCCTTGGGTAAAGTATTCTGTCCTCATTTTACCAATTTTTACGCTGCACATGTTGCCAGAATACATTGATTTAATAATATCATATGTTTTACCCCCTATACCCCCGATTTTGTAGAACAATCCAACATGCCAAATAGAATCAAAAGGTTTTTGGAAGTCAATAAAACAGGCATACATTTTGGTTTATCTGTTTATCAATTAGGGTATGTAGGGTGTAAATATGATCGGTCAGGCGTTGTTTTGGTATGAATCCAATTTGGCTTTTGCTCAAGACATTGTGCTTGGTAAGGAAGTTCATAAGTCTGGTGTTCATAATATTACAGAAACCCTTCCCCAGATTACTGTTCACACAGATGCTTCGGTAATTATTCGGGTCAAATTTGTCTCCATTTTTAGAGATGGGGTTTATCACTCTGAGATTCCACATCTCAGGAAAACAATGTTTGCTTGTTGTTTGTTTTGTTTTTCAACAGGCTCTTACTTTGTGTCTGAGGGTCCAGGTTCATTACTGAAGTTTGGAGGATAATCTTTGGACCAGTCACTCTTCATAGACAGACAGCTGGACACTGGAGACTCTGCTCTCTGTCTGTGGAAACAACAAATGTTTGACACATATTATTAGTCCTTGTAAAGACCAGGTTCAAACAGTATCATTGTTGGCGCTGCCTGTGTTTTACCCACCAGCAACTACGTGTCTCCTTTATCTGAACACCCTTGTAAATATACAGGTAATTTAGTTTCCTTCTTATTTCTTCTCTCAGTGCTGCTCTTATATACTGTGTTCTATTTAACTGCATATTTTATTCTTATATTCTATTTTCAGTAGATAGCCAAATTTAAGGGACTCTGATCAGGGCCAAATAACTTGATCAGGACATCCCCGATGACTGAATAAAACAACACCTCATGTCATTATAAAAACAGTGTTGTGATGTAGATTATCAGATAATAATAAAAACAGAATCATCTTCAGGTCAGTTTACAGTAGAAACAGTCTCTTACTTTGTGTCTGAGGGTCCAGCTTCATTACTGAACACTGGAGGCTCACCCTTGGACCAGTCACTCTTCATAGACAGACAGCTGGACACTGGAGACTCTGCTCTCTGTCTGTGGAAACAACAAATGTTTGACACATATTATTAGTCCTTGTAAAGACCAGGTTCAAACAGGATCATCGTTGGCGCTGCCTGTGTTTTACCCACCAGCAACTACGTGTCTCCTTTATCTGAACACCCTTGTAAATATACAGGTAATTACAGTCAGGATTTAGAGTGCATCATAGCACTGAGACAGCACTAGTTAAAATTACAAATGACCTTCTGATTGCTTCAGACAAAGGACTTGTCTCTGTACTTGTTTTATTAGATCTTAGTGCAGCGTTTGACACAATTGACCATGAAATTCTGCTACAGAGACTGGAACACTTAATTGGCCTAAAAGGTTCTGCACTAAGCTGGTTTAAATCTTATTTATCTGATCGTTTTCAGTTTGTTCACGTTCATAATGAATCATCCGTACGTACTAAAGTTTGTTTTGGAGTTCCGCAAGGTTCTGTGCTCGGACCAATCCTATTTATTCTATATATGCTTCCTTTAGGCAACATCATTAGAAATCACTCCATAAATTTCCATTGTTATGCGGATGATACACAGTTGTATTTATCGATGAAGCCAGAAGAAAATAATCAATTAACTAAACTTCATAACTGCCTTCAAGACATAAAAACCTGGATGAGCGCCAACTTCCTGATGTTAAATTCAGACAAAACTGAAGTTATTGTTCTTGGCCCCAAGCAACTCACAGACTCTTTATCTGATGACATAGTTTCTCTCGATGGCATTGCTCTGGCCTCTACCACTACCGTAAGAAACCTCGGAGTAACATTTGACCAAGATCTGTCTTTTAATTCTCATCTAATGCAAACATCACGGACTGCATTTTTTCATCTGCGTAATATTGCAAAAATTAGGCCTATCCTGACCCGAAAAGATGCAAAAAATTGGTCCATGCTTTTGTTACCTCAAGGCTGGATTACTGTAACTCTCTATTATCAGGTAGCTCTAGTAAATCATTAAAAACTCTCCAGCTAATTCAGAATGCAGCAGCACGAGTACTAACAGGAACTAAGAAACCAGATCATATTTCTCCTGTTTTAGCTTCTCTGCACTGGCTCCCTGTAAAATCCAGAATTGAATTTAAAATCCTACTGTTAACTTATAAAGCTCTAAATGGTCAAGCTCCATCATATCTTAGAGAGCTCATAGTGCCATATTATCCCACCAGCACTCTGCGCTCTGAGAACGCAGGGTTACTCGTGGTCCCTAAAGTCTCCAAAAGTAGATCAGGAGCCAGAGCCTTCAGCTATCAGGCTCCTCTCCTGTGGAATCATCTTCCTGTTATGGTCCGGGAGGCAGACACCGTCTCCACATTTAAGGCTAGACTTAAGACTTTCCTCTTTGAGACAGCTTATAGTTAGGGCTGGCTCAGGCTTGACCTGTACCAGCCCCTAGTTAGGCTGACTTAGGCCTAGTCTGCCAGGGGACCTCCTATAATACACCGGGCACCTTCTCTCTCTCTCTCTCTCTCTCTCTCTCTCTCTCTCTCTCTCTCGTATCCTATTACTGTATCTTGTTTACTCGGCCATTCTGGATGTCACGAACTCGGCTTCTTCTCCGGAGCCTTTGTGCTCCACTGTCTCAGGTTAACTCGTATTGCAGCGGTGCCTGGATAGTGTGACGTGTGTGGTTGTGCTGCTGCCGTGGTCCTGCCAGATGCCTGCTGCTGCTGCTGCTGCCATCATTAGTCATTAGTCATACTTCTACTGTTATTACACACATAAGATTATTGTCACACATGTATACTGCCAGATACTAATATATACTTTCAACATATTGTACCACAGTAGCCAGAACTATAACGACAATATTATTACTTTCATGAATGTTGCTGTAAGCTACTGTCATTACCGAGGATGTCCTGCATCTCTCTCTGTCTCTGTCTCTCTCTCTCTCTCTCAATGTGTCATACAGATTACTGTTACTTTATTATGCTGATCTGTTCTGTACGACATCTACTGCATGTCTGTCCATCCTGGAAGAGGGATCCCTCCTCAGTTGCTCTTCCTGAGGTTTCTACCGTTTTTTTTCCCCCGGTAAAGGTTTTTTTTGGGGGAGTTTTTCCTTATCTGCTGTGAGGGTCTAAAGGACAGAGGGATGCCGTATGCTGTAAAGCCCTGTGAGGCAAATTGTATTTGTGATATTGGGCTTTATAAATAAAATTGATTGATTGAATTGATTCTTATTTCTTCTCTCAGTGCTGCTCTTATATACTGTGTTCTATTTAACTGCATATTTTATTCTTATATTCTATTTTCAGTAGATAGCCAAATTTAAAGGACTCTGATCAGGGCCAAATAACTTGATCAGGACATCCCCGATGACTGAATAAAACAATACCTCATGTCATTATAAAAACAGTGTTGTGGTGTAGATTATCAGATAATTATAGAAACAGAATCATCTTCAGGTCAGTTTACAGTAGAAACAGTCTCTTACTTTGTGTCTGAGGGTCCAGGTTCATTACTGAAGACTGGAGGCTCACCCTTGGACCAGTCACTCTTCATAGACACACAGCTGGACACTGGAGACTCTGCTCTTTCACTGTCTGCCTCCAAATCAGCCATCTTCCCGGAGCGGGGTCAGCTGGGACACTTTTGTACTGACACTAAATAACCACAAAATAAAAATAATAGTGGTGAAAATAATTTGATCTCTGAACAGATACAGGCGTCTGCTAACAATCAGGGCCCATATTCACAAAGATTCTCAGAGAGCTCCTAACTTAGCCTAAAAATTCCTAGCAATAAATCTTAGCTTAAGAGTGATTCAGGAAGCTTCTGAGAGCAACTCTGAGCAAGGAGGGGACAGAAACTTTTATCTTCGTGAGGAGGTGTGGTTGACCCTGTTGCTAGGTATGATGCAGTCTTCTAAAAGCTGTGATTGGTTGTTACAAAAAGGAAAAAAGAAAAACTGTATTAAGAAATATCTAATCGTGAAAATAATTTTATGTCATTATGATGAAACTGTTGAAATTGTTACACAGCTTCAAAATGTTTGAACGTACCTCATTCACATGCCGATTATTATATTGATTTGCTTATTGTTATGTTTACTCGCCATGCTGGTAATTTTACTGCTTAATCTATTTGATATTAATGGTGGACGCAGACTCAGCTGTCAGCAATTACTGTGATTACTGACCTCCTGGTAAAAAGTGGTTTGATCAATGCGTCATTCCCTCTCCTTTTACGCACAAGTGATGAGTGTGAGAAGTACTGGTACGTGCTGCAATACAATGCAGGTGTTATTGCATAATTACGCTGGGTGGGAAAAGTAAGCTCATCCCTGATGAGGTCAACCACAAACATTATCCCAGCACGATCAAGCCGGGAGCGTCTTATTAAATCACTGTTGTTCAATATACGGAGAATATCTCTCCTTCCTCTTTGTCTTTCCGCCATCTTCTCTGTTTCTCTTCTCTTAGGCTTCTTAAAAGTCCTCCTCCCTCCTCTTAACAGTTTTTCACCTTAGGAGCTCTCTTAAGGCTGAAGATGCTTTGTGTATAACTTTTGTCTTACCAAGGAAAAATTGTAAGAAAAGTCTTAGAATTTGAGGAATTCTAAGATTTTTCTTAGAATGACGTCACTAAGAGCTACTTTTAGTCTTAGGATTCTTTGTGAATACAGGCCCAGGTGTTTTAGAGCCTAACCCAAACGTGAAAGGCACAGTTTAGTTAAATGTCAAGTATTTAACATCACACAGACTGGTGGTGATTGTTAAACTAACATGTACAGATGTGAAGCCCTGATTGTATCTGACTGATCTTTAATGAAAGCTGTTGTCTTGTATCAAACATGAAGCTCATAGTCACACACACTTTATTCAGCCTGTGTAGTTGAGGGGACAGGTCAAACTGATATGATGCTGATTTACAGGAGAATTCATAGAAATGGAGGTTGAACCATGAACATAAACTACAGATCGCCTGTAAAGCATTTTAATAAATCAGTCTATCAGAATTAAAACAACTGGAGACTGACAACAAACTGATATATGAGTCTGATTATATCTGAATAAATCACCATCATGTCTGACAGGATGTGAGTGTTCCTGTGACTTCCTGTACAGACTGAAGGCTGCTGGGAACTCTCCAGGCGAGGCGCACTTCATCTCCAACGAGCCTAAAGTTTAGGGAGTGTCCGTGCATTGATCTGATCTGAGGGCGGAAACCAAAACTCAAGTGTTGTGACGTTCACAAACAAACCGATTCTATTCAACGGCTCGTTAACATGAACGATGGGAACCGAGCCGCAGCTGGGAACCGTTCTTTTTTTTTTTTAATATCACTGTGTGCTCCTCCCCTGAGCAAAATTCATTGTAGCCTGCTTTGTTTTTTAATGTTTATTTCTAAGTGTTAAGGTCACGGTGTTGCATATGGTAGCTTTACACATGCAAACAATTTGTACAAAGGGTAAATCCAAAATAGTGATGTCACTGTCAAAGCAGAGTGATATGGCGCAACCTTGTGGAATATTTACAGTGAATCCAGATCAGACTTTAAATCTAGTCCACACATGTCAAATGAGGTTATAATCAACATTTCAGAATAATTCAAACTCAGATATTGGTGGGATATCTAATTTTGTATTATTTTGTTCCAAATCGCACCCCATCATACCTCCCAGTGACTGTTTCCAAGATAAAATGAGTTACCACCAGGCTGGCTTCTTAAAACTTAATAAATATAAAAATCAGTCAAATGAGCCAGTTTTTTGAACGACTCTTTGAAAGGAACGGCTCACCAAGATCCGGCTCCCCTCAAACAGCTATAAATCCCATCTCTATCCTCTACAACAAAACTGCGCCACACAACCCCTCGGCAGAGTCCCCCTTTTCTCTCTGTGTGTCTAGAAACTAGAGCTTCTCACTGTGACGCACATTCAAAGAGTTGACACAAGCGCGCGCCCGAAACACCGGAGCGCGCAGATCCGTAGCTGCGCGCAGGCCTTGTGTTTAACAGGAAAAAGCCTGCTTGTAAAAACAGCGTCAGATGATGGTGGTGGTAAAAGCAAGTGTGATGATGAAGCTGTGAAGATGTGGCACTGAGCCAACCGACCCTACTCTCCCCTAGAACACACTAAACAATGAAGAAACATCAACACTCACCGTGTCTCACGCCACCTGTCTTCCTCTCACTGCTCTGCGCAGTGTAAACATGGAGTCTGAACACAACACTGACTTTATACTTTCACTTTTGCTTCTCCTCTCTGTTGGCACCTCCCCCCTTTGACTCATGGGAAACTATTTATTGACAGTAACACAGAGACTTGAGACTCTGCTTAGAGTTTCTGCTCTGCTTATTTTATGGACTCTGTTGCTTTGCTTTCATCTTTAATAAACCAAATCTACCGGCACAGAAGCTCAACAATGTGCTGATGTGGACAGCGTCACTTTAAAACATCACTATTAGTGTAAGTGTAGGTTATATTTGAATATTTGCTCTGCTTTACCTCACACATGAACCAATCGACTCTGCAGCAGAGCAGCAGCTCAGTGATCTGCTCAGTTAGATTTCTGTTTTTGTCAGTGGAGTCTGGTGGCTTTGATATAATGGCTTCAGTTCCACATGTCTGTGTGACAGCAGGGTAAAGTGGTGAAAACACTCTAAATATAGCGCACACTTAAACTGCTATAGATGTTTTGTGGGCCTTTCTAGGTGATTAAAAACTAATAACTGAGGCAGAGTTTGTTTAGCGCAGTCGGTTTGATTCATGGACGTGACACGAGGATTTCATCATGTCATCATGTCAATATGGACCAAAGTCTCTGAGGAATGTTTCCAGCACCTTGTTGAGTCTGTGACACCAAGAATTCAGGCAGCTCTGAAGGCAAGTGGCCGGTGTGTATATAGCTATGTAGATATGTGTGAATGTATTTGTACAGCATGATGTAGTTTGTCATAAGATCCCTGTAGTTCTGACTCACTATACTGATGTTTATAGTATTTGCTTTTGTCTTGTTTCAGTGTTTTTACCGGTTTAAATCACCTGGTCCGTTTGTTTTGGAGAGGAAGAGACCTCTGTGGATAATATGGCTCACGGTAAAAACCTCATCAACAATGAACACTGAAGGAAATCTAACTGAGAGAAGTTTCAGCTGGTTGCAATCTGCAATCATCACCACTACAGACACATTTAAGTCTTTAACACTGAACCTTTAAGATTAAAACTCAAAGAAAAACTTCAAATGTTCTCACAAGTCTGTTGTGGTCTGGCTGTGTCACAGAACGCTGTGTAAGAAAATAAAAACAATGTGAATGGAACTGAAGTAATAAAATCAGCAAACAAACTGAGCCTGACAAACTCAAATTGATCCTCAAAGAGTAAATGAATGTAGTCAGTGAACATTATTCCTCACTATGATAAGCCAGTAAGCCTGTAACAAACATTCAAATATTCAGTAATGCATTCATACAAGTCAAGTTTAGTAACTGTCATCATTCATTTTTAGGCAACTGCATTTCAAATGTTGCCTCAAACTCACCTTTACCCACAACCTTGGTAAATTCATTCAGTATGAGAGTTACAATTCAAACACATGCAGGTTAATTATTTGCTGTGCTGCCTCTGAGCCTTTGAACATGGAGGCTACAGTAGCTACAGGAAGTAGGAGGGACAGGACTTGTTGTTAGCATTTAGCTCCACTAGATGGCGCCACAGAGCCATTAAACTGCAGCAGGATCTCAGACCAAGTTTTTCATCAGGTTGATAAACTGACCTACATCAACAGGGATCTTTATGACTATGTGACTACTGAATAAAAGATAGAAGTGACACCATCCAACCTGCTGTTCCTCATCAGTCTGTGAAGATACAGAAATGTTTGATATCACTTGGAGAGAGAGGGATGGAGCATTGGAACAGGAAGTAACAACTGACAGGGACTGTGCCACCATTCTCTGCTGCGTGTGACACTGACTATGGCCTGGAATAAGATTACTAAAGAGATTGATACTAGAACCATTTGTGTGCACAGTTTTAGGAGCTGTTTTTACATGTTTTGCATTTTCTAATTGCATTTTTAACATCATAGTTGGAGGTCTAATGGTACATGTATGAATTTGTCCAAAACTCTTTCATTTTTCTATCGTCTTTAGTTTAGTGTGCCAGCAATAATGAAGTGTCACTATCATGTGATCCAAGTAATTACTGTTGAATTGGCCTAATACACTCCAATAAGGTCCACGTCTTAGCATGTGTGGAACGTGAGTGACAGAGACAAGAGAAAGGTCACAGGACAGAGAGTGGTGGATGGTGCAGACCGTTTTCATTTGAAGTTAGGTCAAGTTATTTCTCTGGAAACACAAACATTTTATGAGGGATGCATGATAATACGGGCACATCATCAGCACTGCTCCATATTGGCTTTAAAATGAACCATTTGAATCGGCCAACATGCTTTTTTATTTTGCACGATGAATGAATATCACATACGTTGAAGAGTGCTGTATTTAATATGATGTTAATTCCACCACAGAAGAGACTTGATGATCACTAAAATTAGCTGCTGAAGAGTGGATCGGTATCGGTTATCGGTCAAATGAGTTGTTACATATCAGCATAGCTGATATCGGCAAAAAAATCCAATATGGTGCATCCCTATCT
Source organism: Epinephelus cyanopodus (assembly GCA_026686955.1). NCBI lineage: Eukaryota > Metazoa > Chordata > Actinopteri > Perciformes > Serranidae > Epinephelus > Epinephelus cyanopodus. Next base: position 7,385,122 of record CM048934.1, on the reverse strand, counting down.
TGAATGCATATACAAGGCTTTAGCCCTGCTAAAATATTCATCTTGTTTTACAGTTTTGATGCCTCCATGGGCGATAGCTGCAGCCAGAGGCATTATGTTTTTGGGTTGTGCTTCCATACGTCTGTCTGTACCAGCATGTGCCCGTCAGTCCCATCCTGGAGGAGAAACTTGAGAAAATGAGAAGAAAGTACAGAACTAATCCTGGCCATCGGGAGCAGAAACTTGAAAAAAGTAGAGTAAGTTATGCTGATCCTGACTACCGGAAACAAAAACTTGAAAAAAGTAGAGAAAGTTACAACACAAATCCTGAACACAAGGAATATAAGATTGCAAGTCGTAAATTTATATTACGACAATAATAATAATATTTTAAACAAGCTGAAAATAATAACAATGTTGTTTATGCAATTAAAAAGGTTGCTAAAAATCTTGGTTATATATGTTGTGTTTGTCACAGCCTGTTGTTCAGGAACCGAGTCGTTCAGTGTAAAGTGGGTTCATATAGAAATAACAGTGAAACTACTGCATTAGCCACCAAATGTATCACAACTACATACCTGCATAAACAAAATGAAGAATGTGATGCCTAATGTAACCCCTGCAGCTGGGAGAGAGACAAATTGTGGATTTGTCGTATGTGCCATGGAAAGCTACAGAATGGTAAAATGCCTGAAGGAAGTGCTGCAAATGGTCTTCATCTAGAACCGATTCTGGTGGAGTTAAAATGCTTGAATTGTCTTGAAGAACATTTGGTAGCGTTTGAAAATCCCATTTATGAAACTAGTTCCTTTGCCTAAATCAGGACAGAATGGGGTTCTTGGTCCTGCCGTTTGTGTGTCTTCTAACATCAATGATGTCACAAGTATTCTACCAAGAGAAGAACAAAGCAATTTAATTATTAAAGTCAAGCTCAAAAGAAAATTATCATACAAAGGACATTACCAATATCAGTTTGTTAGAACAAAACGTAAAAATGGCTTTGAAGTATTTTATTAAAAACAACATATTGTATGCAGATATAAATGTGAATGACCAATGGGTGAACCCTCTGGAGGAAAATGAATCAGTGGAAGATGAATGTGATGAAGCTGAAGACATGCCGACTGAAGGTGTATTGCAAAACACTGATATGGATGAAAATGAAGACTCAAGAATACAAAACAACCACAGTGGAGTGGATGAAGTTGAGGAGACTTTGACTTACACTGAGCAACAACAAGGAATCTTTCTGGATACACATTTACAACCTGTTGATATTGGCCAAGAAATTTTGGATCATCATTTGATGACGTGTTTTGCCTCGCTCCAGCTGAAGGAAGGAATCCTGTCCATTTGTTAAAAGACGTGTCCAATGAAGCTAAATGTTTTCCATCTTTATATCCAACAGAAGGTCCAACTTTCTCTGACAAAAGACCACTGAGAATTGCACTTGCAAATTATTCTGAAACACAGAATCTTAAATGCTGATGGAAGGTTCGCTCAAAATATAGACTATATATTCTATGCTCAATGCATTTCTGAACTTGAACAAATTCTATCAAATGTTTCAATTGCTTTGAGGAAGAATCTAACTGCATTAGGAATGTCACTGCAAGCAAGTTGACAAATCAAAAATCTCTTCAAGAGAAATTAAAATTTGATCAGGGTTACAAATTCTTAAAGCCTATCTGTGGTACTCCTCCTTTCTGGCAATCAGTACAAAAAGATATATTGCGATGCTGAGACAACTTGGTTTACCAACCTGGTTCACTTGTTTCTCATGTGCTGAAATGAGATGGACAGAATTCTTGAAGACAATTATGACACAAGAAGGCATAAACAAAAGTATGGAGTATGAAATGGATTGGTTGCAAAAGAATGATTTGTTGAAACGAAATCCAGTAACTGCAGCAAAAATGTTTGATCATCGTTTTCAAACATTTTTAAACAAACTTATCCTTTCAGATGCTAACACAATTGGTAAAATAAAGGACTACTTTTATCGTATTGAGTTTCAACACAGAGGATCTCCTCATGCTCACTGCCTGTTTTGGGTACAAAATGCTCCACAGATTGACAAAGATGAAGACAGGGATGTTGTTCAGTTTGTAGATCAATATATCACTTGCAAAAGACCATCAATGATGCAGACTTGGAAGAGAAAGTCACAAGTGTTCAAAAACACAGCAAAAGGCATTCAAAAACATGCAGGAAAAAGGGTACAACATGTCGAATTAATTTCCCACGTGAGCCCTCTTGCAGAACGTTTATCTGCAGAAATGCTAAAGCAAATGACAATGAAAAGGAGTCCAAGGATGCTTCAAATATAACTAAAGCTGAAATGTCAGAAGAAGCAGCCATTGCTTTATTGACTAAGCTAAAACTCTCATTGCTTGAAGATGACGTTGAAGCCTTAACGAAGCCTTTTTTTAAATTGGAATATCTCAAGGACAGTTAGAAAAAGCTCATGCCAGACTAAGCAATAAAAGGAGTATTGTTCTCAAAAGAGAGATGAATGCTCTGTGGATGAATCAATACAACAAAAATCTCTTACAGGCCTGGAATGTAAACATGGATATTCAGTATGTGATAGATGCTTATTCTTGTGTCGTATATACCATATCATACATTTCAAAGGCTGAGAGAGAAATGGGATTGCTACTGAGGCGTACCTAAAAGGAGGCAAGAAATCAAGAAAACCATGATGCAAGACAAGCCTTGAAAGAACTCGGTACAGTGTGTGCTCAAGAAGCTGTATATAGATTGACTGGCATGCCGCTTAAAATATGCTCACGGAAGGTACGGTTCATTCCAACTGGAGACCTTCCCTTATAGGGTATATATGCTTTCAAGACAGGGGTACATCTTTGATCCAAGGTTAAGACTTTTAATCTGCCATTGCACTACCTTATACAAAAAGAACAGTTTTTCCTAACAAAGAGGTGCTTATCCCATAACTGAGAAAAGGCTTTAGAGCATCGAACTCCTAGGTGGAATTCATTGATAAAACTGTTTTTAGGACAGAAGCTACTTTTCAGAATGGATTGGTGAGACTTGCCAAATTACTCTTTCTAAATCCATACTGATGTTTCTTTTTTATAAAATATGTTTGTTATTCGGTTCCCTGTAGCTTCAACAACATTGTTAAACACTGATGTCTGACCCAGCACTAAACCAGCAGCTCATTAGTCCCTTTCTTAAGAAGTCATAATCTATTTCATCATAAAACACTGAATGTGTGGTAAATGTAAAATCCCATGTGGAAAATGTAATACACACACTGTTCTGGCTACTCTTGCATTAAAAAAAAAATGTAAAAATAGCAGAGTAGTCTTCTGAGGAGGAGGTCTATGACTCGCTAAATAATAAGCACTCGCGGAGATCTTTCCGGGTTCAAAAGAGGTGGTGAATTTATTTACATAAACAAAAATAATCTCTGTGGTTTACTTCATACAATAAACAAAACAAAAGATTAATTTAGCAGTAGATACAATGTCTCACTCCTCACTCCTTCAACACAAAAAGCCGACAGCGGAGGACCCAGCTGTGCTCGATCCTTAATCATAGGAGGAGGCCGTGAGCAGCAGAAAACAATCAGAATAAATTATCATTTATCTGCAATATATAATCTACCACTTCCAATAATTAATCAACATTATTACCAGCATTATTTTGATTTCCAAAAAATCACTAAATATGAAAAAATATGAATAGGCTCCAACACACACACACACACACACACACACACACACACACACACACACACACACACACTAAAACAAAGCATATCACAACAGCGAAGTTACATCATATAATTATGGCATGCCCTTTAAATTGTGGATGAGTGGCTGAAGTGATCAGACTCATAATATACAAAGGAAAGAAAAAACTCAAGAACAAGAAAGTAAGAATAACATTAACTGCTAGCAATTATGAACAAACTGGCCTGATCTAGCTTAAAGCTAAACATTATCCATGGTGACAAAGATGAAAACATTTTTAAAATGTAAAAGTAGCTATTGGATAGACTCTGCATATTGACTGATAGCTAAGCCAAATAAACAGGGAAAAGAGACAAGGGATAACAGGGAAAAGTGTTGATAAAGAGTATTTGTCTCTCTGCAAAACTGCCTGGATCATAATTATTATGGTCTCTAATCCACATAGCATGATGTCTGAACATAGGACTTTCACATTAGAATGTTCGTTCTGCCTTAGCTGAGGCTTGATCTCCCAACTTCTGAGACTGAGGTCCATCTTCTATCTCACTGAGCTAATTGGCAAGTGACAGTTCATGCGTGGCTTCACAAATTGACTAAGCCAAGCATCAGGGTGCCAGACAGTAGCCATCCATGCCATGGAAAAGCAAATTTCAAAGTTAAAGTTCCAAAGCTGTAGCACATATGGTTGATTTGTTTTGAATTTTTAAAGTTTTGAAATTTAGAGTCTTGCTGTAGCGCCACCATCAGGACTATTGTCTCGTGTTTCCAGTTGAGGACATCTGGCATGGGACTGGACCTTTATGAAAAGTTTGGCTAGATTTCTCATATGGAAATGTTGCGTGAGCTGAAGCTTGAACTCACAATCTTCAACACCAATAACCAGCCGCTATCTCACTGTGCTAACTGGCAAACAGAAACGTCACATGTAGCTTCACAAATTGACTAAGCCAGTCACCTGTGTGCAAGACAGCAGCTGTTAGTGTGTAAAGGCAAATTTCAAACAGCTGTCAAAAATTCAGTTATTAAGACAAAAATCCGAAAATACAAAAATTGCATCTAGACAGCATGGAGATGTTGGTAATTTGTTTTTAACAATGATTTATTGGCTCCATAAGTGGAAAACTGATGTCTTAAAATGCCATTTTTGCATTGACTCCAATTGTTCGCATGAGAGCAAAATTCAAAATGCTGTAAAAAAAAATTCTGTTTTTGAGATAAAATTCTGATATTTTCCAAATATTGTCTACCATGACTCCAAAATGTGTCTCTCTGACTCTTGGTCTGCAGCTCAGAGTCACATCACACAGAGGGAAATACATGACTTTATGAACACACTTTATGTTTCTCACCTCTGTTCTCATGTGAAATATGAATATGATAATCCAGCTGAATGGTGGACACGCAGAGTCCAGAGTGCTGCTCAGAAAAGTCTCAGAAACGTACACAGAAAACAACAAGACAACAAGGATCTGACAGGAACTTATTAAACTCACTGACTGCTCATGGAAATATCTGCTTCATTAAATATTGATCAACTCCATGCAAACATTCAAAATCAGACTCAAATGATCAGATGACTCAATATGACAGAACAAAGCACTGTTAGATTTAAATATTAAAGTAAAGCTCATCAAAAACCTGAGATGTACAGATGGTGAAAGGTACGTGGAATAAAAGTATAAAGTCAATGGAAAGTACAAGGAGCTCAAAATGTTGCTCAAGTACAGCACTTAGTTACATCCCACCACTGCTGTGTGAGGATGTCCACATACTTTTGTCCAGAAGTTATGATTTTTTGAAATGTAATGATTTATTTTCTGAACCCACTAGATGCTCTTGGTTTAAAGAAACAGCTCAAGGACAGACAGTCCAGTGTGCCTGTAACCCTTTGTTGAACAGAGAGCGCCATCTAGTGGGCTCAGAAGATAAAGACAACAAAGCTTCATGAGGCTTTATTTGGTCATCACTAATTGTTGCCTACTTTATTTGAGTATTTCCGTTTTCTGATAGTTTATAGGTCACGTTTTACTCCACTATATTTATTTGATAACTTCAGTTACTTTGTAGATTATTAATACAAAATACCGTCAACTAATAAATGATGTTATTATAGATTAAACTATGCAGAAGTTTATAAAGTCATGAAAATAAGCTCCATCTTTACCAGCTGCAAGATTAAAGTATAGGAGTAGGAGAAATAGGAGTATGAAACAGAAGTATGTGAATATAAAGTAATACAATTCAATAAAATAGTAATAATAATGTTTAACACTAGTACTTAAGACAGTAAGAATAAAATATCTTCAGTGTGCTGTCTGTGTAAAAATATACAAATATGTGCACTGTGCTACATTACACTGTATAAACTAGTGTTACATTCAGAAATATAAAATATGTATTGTGCTATAATGGTTACTACAATATATACATCCATAGAATAAAGACAAGAATAAGAATAAGAGCTGTAGAGGTGAAGCCTGATGATATTCAGCTCTGGAGGAGCTCAGCGGTTAAAACCACAGATGATTTGTTGTATGTGGCTCCAGCAGATCGTCATGACAACAGTAGTCTGAGTGGGCGGAAGTTGGCTGCATAGATCAGCCTCTCATTGGGCGGAATGAGCAACCCGCTGAAGTCCCGCCGTACCACCTCCGGTTGTGTAGCAGTTTTCAACACGTCCTTTACTAACTTCTGCATTGTTTGATCTTGTGCGAATGTAGCTATTTTTCTGCCATGGTTCGCGTCCTGTAGGCGATATTCTGAGGGTGTATTACACCAAACCTGTTTCCCCTCTGCAATATTTTTGAAAGCACACCATTGCTGTGGCACCGCCAAGAACGAGACTAAAAACAGACAATAAAAACAAAGTCTACACACATATGCATATGCGCGCGCGCGCGCGCACACACACACACACACACACACACACACACACACACACAGATGCTGCTGTTTCAACGTCTCTGGACCATCAGGACACAGCTGATCCTCTCATGACCTCCATCTGATGAGAAAAGAAGACAAGAGAAGTTATATATAGTTCCTGTTCAGAGCAGAGTGGAGCGGCTGTGTAGCGTAGTCGGCTTCCTTCCAGCTCTCATGTTAACGTGTTGGAGTGAACACACTGAGCTGGAAGCTCACAGACCTGCAGAGACTTTGGGCATCAAGTCTGTTTACTCTGCAGATTTCACTCAAGTACACAGTGTAAATAAAGTGCTGAGAGTCCTGAACGCATCATGGCTGCACAAACAGAGGGATTCACTTTAATGATGGATTTACTGAGTCTGTTACAACTAATGACTGAATGAAGAACAAATACCAACATCCTTCATTGTAATACTATAACACACACACACTCACTCACACACTCACACACACACACACACACACACACACACACACACACTAACAGGTCGCCTGTTATCAAGGTCAGATTTGATGGTGTGACAGTTTGATGAAGGAGGACAGCTGTCTCTATACATGTTGTGATGCTGTCAGCTGTAATCCAGCTTCACTTCCTGTAGACATGAACACAACAACAGTCATCTTCACATCAACTTAAACACATGATCTCAACAAGCTTCTTTCTGATCTGATTGGCTGACTGTTCTCTCTGTCTGTCTCTCTGTCCTCTCCTGAAGACTGTCACCATTCCCCTCTTTGAGCCACTGAGAAGGTCTGAGGTTTACAGGAAGTACTGGATCTTTGCTCTGATACTAACGGTGTTTAATATAATACTGCTGAAACCAGCATGGACCCACTCCAACCCTCTACTTACTCCAGAGTCTCCAGTTTGCAGTGTGGACTCTCCAGAAAATCACACAGCTGCTTCACATCTGAATCCTGCAGCTTGTTGTTATTCAGGTGCAGCTCTCTCAGATGGGAGGGGTTGGACCTCAGAGCGGAGGCCAATGAAACACAGCTGATCTCTGACAAACTGCAGCGAACCAATCTGAGTGAAGAATAAATGATGTAGATAAAAATCATTAATAAAACAATCAGATGTGTTCAGGTGTTAAATGTGTAGCTCAACATTACTATGTCCTGATCAATGAGCTTTGCCCTAAACTGAGTAGAGTGACTTTGTCATTGTGTTATTGTGCTGATCCCAACAGGATGCAGGTTAAAGACTGGAAAATACAAAAAGGGAAAAACAGCTCTCATAAATATCATTGACAACGTGCTGCTACGTCAATAAAGATGTAGTGACTTCACCTCTTAAGCTCCACCAGTGGCTCCATCATCACTAACTCATGTTGTGCAGCCAAACACAAATCACTTATTTAAAGAATCATCAGGGTCAATTTAAGTTGAAATCAAGTGTTTAAAGCAGGGCAGTTCAATTACAAATTCAACTGGGCCGGATTTTAAACCAGAAAATGTTGATGGGCCAGACATTTTCAGTCCACAGGTAGGCTGTCTCAGGTACATTTTAAGATAAGTGACAAACTTAAGTTCAACAGACTACATACACACAGCTTTGATTTTACTTTGTCTTTAACTATTTGCTATTGGTCCCACTAGTGTGATGTGCTTGTATAAACCATGATTGTAAACCATAGCGGCGGTGAATGAGGGACAGAGCAGATTGAAATTAGGGCTGTCCCGAATGCCATTTTTTAACATTCTGACTTTCAGAAGAATTTATGACGAATATTTGAATATTCGTTCACGGCGTGCGCAAAAAATGTGATGGCACAACAGTCTCCTTCAGTACATTATTCTGTGCTTTCTTTTGATTTTCACATTGGCGAGTCATCCTGTTTAATTTGTCTTCTGATTAAATCAGAACCGTTGAAACAAGTTGTAGGAAGCCTCTGCAAGTAACTGGTTGCTGGCAGACACTCTGTGCCGCAATAAAATGGTTAATCAGCAGTGCCTGCACTGTAGAGCCGATGCGCTGCTGGTTCTGCCGGCCTGAATAGAATATAATGTCTACTGTTG